>VZRI01012315.1:197028-221782 GCA_013397515.1 Upupa epops
CCCTCAGTACTCAAGGGGAGGCCTCCCCAGTGCCCAGTACAGAGTGAGAATGACACCCCTAGTCCCACTGGCCACACCAGTGCTGATCCAAGCGCAATTCCTGTGCTGATTACAGAGTGGCAAAGGTTAGTGTAGTGGTTCTCGTGTTTCTCAGGGTTTCTCCAGGGTCATAGTGAGCTGCAGTTACAGGGCCATGTGGGAATGTCAGAGAGTGCCCGTCCGTACTGTCCTTCCAGTGGCACTGGGGGAGATTACAACCCTCTCTAAACCAAGCCCCTGTTGAACAGTAACCTCTGCTGCTCTCTGGAGATGGAGGTTTCCTGTCCTTCATTCCCATTCTCTCAAAGAGATAGGGAGCTCCTGCAAGAGGGCAGGCGGGATGAACACTGAAATTCAAACACGTTCGAAGTTCCTACAGTTCAGCAGTGGTGGAAGTTTTACCCACTCAGGAGTCTTCCCCAAGGAACCCTGTGCTGTTCTTTTGGGAAACTGCTCTACATTGTGTAATTGTTTTCCTTGCTGTCTGATAAAGCAGAGGGACTTGTAAGTGTTCTGGGACTAGGAGAGAAATTCAGTCTTTAGCAGAGTAGGGGACTGTTTGCCAAGGTTTTTGTCTAGGACTGTGGAAGCATCAGCTGTGGATTTGTAACCCCTTTGTTGTTCCGTTTAACCTCACCATCTCTGTAGGGTAGGAAATCATTGTTATTCTGTGGTTTGCAGCTGCAGAGCTGTGCTTAGAGAGGAGTTCATCGCACAGCCAAGGTACTCAGTAACTCCGAAGCAGTGTCTGGAATGCCGCCGCATTCACTCCATCCCCTGCTCTGTGTGTTCAGCACAGGTTATTCCCTCCTTTGCATTGCAGTTGTCTGTCTCTCTCAGCCACCGTTCATTAGCGACTACCAGAGCTGCAAGAGGTACCTGCTCCTGCTTTCAGCAGCTGATGCACTGGTCACTGAGTCCTAGCTCCTGCCTCATTGAATCACTATCCTATAAACTCTCAGTAAATTAACAGTCCCTCTCCACATACCTATTGCTCAAACTGGAAGACATGAGAGGTTCTCCTTTCAAAGGCCTCTCCCTGAAGACAATTGGAAGGGTGTGATTGCTCTGCCCCCCCGTCCATACAGGTGCTCTTGTAAAAAGCAGAAGAGGGACAATAGTTTTGCTCTAAAGCAGCGCTCTACTGACTTCACCTGGCTCTCCAGCTCTGCTTTGGTTCTCACTGCGATGGCTTCCCAGTGACCCTGCCAGCCCACCCAACTGGAGCCTTTCCTTTCTCTAAGAGCAGTGCTTCGGGAGGCATTTGCTTTTCTTTAGGCACACAGGGCTGACCCAGCATCATTGCCCACTGCCTGGCTGAAAGGAAAAGGAAAGGGTACTTACGCTGCTGGGGTATAAGAGTGGCAGAGGAAGCAGCAGAAGTGGAATCAGAACAACAAGCAAGAGGTTTCTGGATCGGAGAATCTCCTCCAACACTGCCATGCTCTTACTTTCAGATGGCTCTCTTCCCCTTTGGTTTCTGCTCTGGTTCCTCAGGTACTCCAGCGTCCACTTCACGTTTCCTTCACCTGCACCTGGATTTCACTGAAATGTCTCTCACTGCCTCATTTCCTTTCCCCTCTCAGACACCCAAAATAGCTTTCCTGACTCGTTTATCCCTCAGGCTGTTGTTTTGAAAAGAAATCTCACTGACTTCTCAATGAGAAAGGCATTCAGTTTAAGTAGGGCTCACCAGCACATCCCGACTGTTACCAGGCTGGAGCATGCAGAGATTGGCAAGGAGGAGCATAGTGGTGTTTAACGGTTCTCCTCTGTCGTGCAGCCTCACAGGTGTAGCTGTGTTGAGTTGTTATCCCCATGTTGTGAAGTTTCTTTTCTTCCATCATCAATGCAGCCACGTAATTTTGGTTTCCATTAAGTGCTGCTTTCCCTCCTGTCCGCTTGCCTGAGTGCCTCAGACACAGCTGCTTTCCTGCTGAACAGCTATTAACACCAAACAAATTACTGCTGCGTGTGCAGAAGCAGACTTTCAGCCAGTCCTTCTTAAAAGATACCAAACGAAACCATCTTTGTGTTGTCCAGAGTCTGGCTCCTTGCTATAGTCTCAGCTTTTCCCTTATGTCTACCTTTATCCTAGTGCTGCCCTGCCTGGGTTTGGAATTCACAGGGCAGCAATTCCAACACAGATTATGCTTGTTCTCAAGATAAAAGCTTGTTAGAAACCTTCATGCAACTCCAGTTTGCCAATGAGAGCTGGGGAAGGTCGGAGTTGCTCCACCCATTACCCAAACCCCAGTGAGAACCGTTGAGCAAGGCAGCAGCGTCCCCTTCCCGACACGCGCACGAACCGACTGAGAGACTTCTAAGTTGCTGAGCAGTTTGTTGTTGTCTCAAGGCCCCAGTAATGATAATAGATAAATAATCATTGTTTTCTAAGGAGTGTCTTTTGTTTTTCGTGTTTCTTCCATTCCAGGCCACAAAGGTCACTTACTCGTGTGGCTGAGCTCAGTACTGTCTCCAGTCCCCTCAGTAACCACAGGCTTCAGACGCAAACTGACAAGTTTCAGGCTTTCTACTCCACTCTTCTAAGTGGAGAAATGTTCCTACAACTCTACTGCTATTAGAATCGTACAACTGTTAGGGATTGGAAGGGATCTCGAAAGATCTTCCAGTTCAATCCCCCTGCCGCAGCAGAATCACCCAGATCAAGTCGCACAGGAACAGAGCCAGGTGGGTCTGGAATGTCTCCAGAGAAGGAGACTCCACAGCCCCCCTGGGCAGCCTGGTCCAGTGCTCCAGTACCCTCCCTGGGAAGAATTTCCTGCTGATATTGATAAGGAACCTCCTCTGTTCCAGCCGGCACCCATTGCCCCTTGTCCTGTCACCAGATGACCTTGAGAAGGGCCTGGCTCCATCCTCCTGACACCCACCCCTCAAATATTTATATTAATGTCTTCCACAGGGCAGAAAGTACTGGAGAGGAGAAGTGAATCTATTGGCTTGTTGCATGCACACCCTGTGGATGGGCATCTGTTTGCCCTGTGTCTCCTTGGAAGCCACACATGTAGGATTTTCCATGCTGTCAACCCTTGCTTGACTATCACCTGCCCACACTCTGCTAGCCAGACACAAACTGAGATGCCCAGGCTGAACTGACAGCGTGGTGGAGAGCTGGCAAAGGCAGCTCTGCAAGGGACTGTGATGCTCAGTGTGAAGTCATCCTGGAGTTAGTAACTGTAAGACCAAGGCTGGGCTGCGGGATGGACTTGCATGATCCCGGAGGTCTTTCCAGCCATACTGATTCCATGGTTCTATACCTTGAAATGTTCACCAAGCGACAGAACCTCAAGAACCTTGTGATAAATCCAGCAATGGGTTCCAGAATAAAAACTGTCGCCCCTGTGAAGGCTTCTATTTGGCCAGGGCAGCTCTCTCTGTTTTGCCAGTCATTTCAGGGAAACTACAGTAATGGTTGGATTGAACTGAAAGGTCTGCAAGCTGTGTTACAGATTGTACAGTCTGTATTTCACCCTTGCTCTGATCTGTGAAGTCAAAACATGAACAGAAGGCCATTTAGAGGCAACAGCTCTTCACCCACCCCATGGCTGCTTTACAAGACTCAGTCTGAGTCAATGAGATGTAAACTGAGCTAGGAAGTGGGCACCCTGTGCCCGCATCTTCAGCAATTCTGAGGGAGGGATCATACCCTAAACCCAAAGACGACCTAAACCCAGAGGCAGAGTGCTCCTTCCTACCTGAATTCTGGAAGAAGGAGGTATTCTCATTCCTGTTCAGTGCCTCTCCTGCCTATCAGAGGGAATAGCTCTTCCCTCATCTCTGCTTTCTCCTTTCTCCCATGAAGACTTCTACAGCCTGAGAAATCCAATGACTCAGGCTGCGACCTGCTAAATTGTAAAACTGCTGCTGAAGTCAACACCCTGCAAAGCCTTATGGATGGATTTATTATTGCCCTGCTGGCCTGTTAAATTAACCCAGGCAGCCCAGGCACATTCCTGAGCCCACGTCTTTCTCCTGCACTACACACAGCAGTGGGAGGAAAGAAACAAACCCAGAAAACATTCTCCTTCCATTGTAGTTGTTTCCTACTACAGATGTGTAAGGTACAGTAAGGTATTGACGCCACAGAGAGTGATCAGATACCCAGACTTATCTGCACTCATCCTTCCTGCTGAGTAAACTCTGGCGTTTGGACAGCCCTCTTGTAGGGAGAGGAGAGTGGCTGGGAAGTTCTCCAGCGGGTGACTGCCACCAACTAATACTTGTGCTGCTGCTCTCTCTCATTTTCTTGGCAGTCTTGGAATGGCCAGCGACAGAGGATTTACGAATTGCCCTCGTTCCAGGCCCTTCCGGCAAGTGGTGCTTCGGGAAGCCGAGAAGCAGAGCTGGAAAGGCAGCCGTGTGCTTCATGGCACCTACCCTCCATGGGTTTGTAAAGCACGGTAGGAAGAAAACATGCACAGACCATGGCTCTTCACGCTGAGGGTTTAAAAGGCATGCAGGCTGTAGGCTTCGTGAGTGCCGAGCTGTGTGTGCAAGTAGAGGAGATGGAGGTGTTTGTGGCTCATGTGTTTGACGTGTGGCTCAGTTTCCTTTGCCAAGCACCCAGCAAACTTTGTGGATGTCCTAAAAAGGCTTGAAGGTGTAGAAGTGTGTCTGCATCTAAGTGTGTCTAACTGCAAACAAGTATACACATCGAAGAACTGCTGGGGAGACATGACTGGCTCTCTTTTAGAACCCTTTGGCACAGCTGTTTCTGCTGCTGATGTTGCCTCTACAGCTGCTGCGGTTCGATGTTCCCATGAGTGACTGCCTAACCCACTGTGCTTAGGCTGCAGGTACTATTAGCTGCTTGCAGCAACAAGGTAGTGGTAGGTGGGTTATTTCAGCCCACTCTCCAGAGCGCTCCTGTTAAGGAACTCAGGAGAGTTCATTGCTTTAGCTCAAGTGATGCAAAATCATGATTCACATCAGGATTTGGGATCCTCCCTTCTCTTTTACAGACTCAGGAATTTGTGATTGAGGCCTTGAGATACTATGCAGCAAGAGAGATGGAGAGTGCTGGCATGAAGGAATGCAACAAAGGTTCAGCTGTTTCCTCATGCTTTGGGAGTAGAATCACAGAATCATAGAATCCTTAGGTATTGGAAGGGACCTCAAAAGATCATCCTGTCCAGTCCCACTGCCACAGCAGGATCACCTAGACCAAGCTGCACAGGAACACAGCCAGGCGGGTCTGGAATGTCTCCAGAGAAGGAGACTCCACACCCCCCTGGGCAGCCTCTTCCAGTGCTCCGGTCCCCTCCCTGGGAAGAAGTTCCTGCTGATATTGATAGGGAACCTCCTCTGTTCCAGCTGGCACCCACTGACCCTTGTCCTATCTCCAGATGACCTTGAGAAGAGCCTGGATCCATCTTCCTGACACCCACCCCTCACATCTTTAGAGACATGGATGAGGTCACACCTCTCTCTTCTCCAGGCTAAAGTAGAATCACCTCCAGCACCAATTGACAGGGTTTGTTCAATTCACAACAACGAAGGGATTTGCTTTGGAAGACTGTGAAGCTTTCACTGCTGTCACCCACCTCACAAGGTCTGTCTGTTCATTCTTCAGTTATAACAGTCTGCTGCAGTGTTTCTGCAAATAATCTTTGCTGTAACAAGTACTGCTTCTCCACTGGCCCCAGACTCATAACTACCATTGGACCTGATGAGCAACCCTTTCTGCTAAGTGGTCGGGCGCTGTTGTTCCATGACTGAACATTTTAGGGTCCTTCCATGCACCCAACACTTCTGTGTGCGTGTAAGCATGATCAGACGTGCCCCCACACACACATAGGCGCGACAGGATGTATAAGTTACCGTAACAAAAGAGCCACACTGCTAAATTCAGCATCAGGTATGTTTTAATGCACCTTCCTCCCTGGCCTTGGGGGGGTTCTGAAGCGTGGGTTTACATGACCTGTGTTCAAGTAATAGAACGAAGAGAACTGTGTCAGCACTAGATTAAACGGGACCTTTGTCCTGCCTTTGTCTCCCCTGAGGACAGATCCATGTTCCCTTCAGAAAACAAGCAGAAGCAAAGCTGTGCGGTGCAAACACCGACAGACTCCTCGCAGCCTGGCAGCTCTGGGCAGCAGGAAATGTGTGGACGGGCATTGTTTGTTGCTGGTGTTCACAATGCCCTTTGTCTTCTCCAAATGTTGTTGTGATTAAGGACTGGCTCAGGCAAATGAAGTGAACCAGGCGGTGCTTATCGATAAGGATATTTGGAATAAATAGCATGTGGCATAATTTCTGGCGGCTGGCGGTTAGGAAACCTCTTCCTTTCACAGAGGCCTTTGCATCCCTTGGTAAAATCCCTTCCCTGGCCAGGCGAAACGCAGACTCCTTGCTTTGCCTGTCCCGGGAGGCGGCTGCAAGCCGGCACCGAGCTCCCGGCACCAAGCTCGAGTGTCCGGGGCTGGAGGCGACGCTCTCGGGGTGTAAACGCGCAGTAGGGGCTGGGAGCCACAAGGGGGCGCTAGAAAACAAAGCAGCAGCCACCGAGCAGCCGATCGGATTAACGGGGGGGGGGGGGCGTGCGAGTGTCCCTCGTCAACCCGCAGGGGCGGCTCGGTGGCCACCGCATCAGGTCGCCCGTTATGAAGGCTCTCTGTTGTGTGAGAACATCAGGTCGTGCTTCAGGGCCTTGTAAAGACTGACAAAGGACTCGGCCCAGTTGTCCTTCTGGTGCCCCTGCGCCCGGGCAGCCCTGTAGGCTGTGTAGACCATGGTCAGCACTGTCCGTTCGAAGTCTTCTTTCCTGAGGACCCTGGGGTAGGAGGACAGCCTGCTGCTCAGCCTGCGGATCTCGGTGATGCTCTTGGGGATAATCTCGTTGCAGATGGTGTCAAACTCAGCGGCTTTCCTCAGTGAAGCCAGCTCCTCGTCCTTGATGGAGATCCGCTGGCCGCTGTCAATGTCCAGCTCAGCTAAAAGGAACTGGCACAGAATCAGAGCACAGAGAGCTGGTTACCTGCTCCAGGAGACTCCAGGCAGAGTGAACGTGAATCAGTGTCTCTTAAGGCTTTACTGCAGAGCTCCCCCTGCACTGGCTGGAGGGGTGGTGAGCAGAGTCACTGCAGGAGTGCTGGGGCTGTGTGTAACCCTCCTAGGAGGCTGAGGGACAGGCTGTGGGCAAGAGAGGGGACTGCAGAAGCAGAAAAACTGCTCTGTCGGGGCAGTCAGGGGCTGCTGTTGGGGCCACACGGGGATTAGAGAGGTGGAAACAGCAGCACAATTGGGAAAGGCCTTTTACCCTGCTAGAGACAGCAGTCACAGCCCAGCTCTCTGTGAGAGCACAGCCGTGGTTCCCTCCTTCCCTGTTTGGGCAGAGCCAGCAGTTTCTCAAGGTGTGGGGCAGCTGCACTTGAGTGACCACCTCATTTTTCCATTAGCTAGTCCCATGACAATGCTCAGACTGTGTCACAGCTGTAGTCTCCCCTGCTGTGAAAGAGGGGACTGCAGCCATTGGAAGTGAAACTGTCATGCCCTCAGGATTACTGTGTGATGACTGATACTAGTGGCTCTGATGGTTTGAACAAATAATTGGGGTCTGAGGCCTAGGCTGAAGCATCAAAATGCCTCAGATTTTAAATACAGCTGTTGTGTGCTCTGGTCAGCAGGGTAGAACCCACAGCTGAGTACTGCAGGCAGCTCCTGACAGCTGACATGCTGCAAGAGCCAGGTCTGTCAGGTATGTGTCCCCGCTCCAGGGAACTGTCACACAGTTAGCGATGGGGTTACTCCTGGAAAAGTGACATGAAGGGACATGAAGGGGGGCAATGGAAACTCCCATTATGGACAGTAACCCCGGTCTTGCCTAAGGTGCCATCTGTTCCCACATACTGAACCTCATAAAGCAGGACCACATCTTCCAAGGAGTTTTGTAGCACTGGGTTAAGGAAGGCAGCTGAGGACCTCTTGAATCGCTGAGCAGCGGGGAAAAGCATAGCTGAAAAATAATAATGGGAAAAGAGAGGTTGCAGGGGGTGAGGACCATTGAAAAGAGGCAGCACTTTGCAGTAGCAGAGCTCAACCAAAGAACAGCCTGTGGCAAAGATTTGCTCGGTATGGTGTGACCTCTCACTGTCGATAAAGCAGGTGGCACAGTCTGCTTCGACGCTAATGTACCTGGGATCGTGAGCCACACTGCTGCCTGTGCCTGAAGATGGTTAGCAGGGCAGCCAGCCGGTCTAGTCCTAGGGGTGGCTGAGGGTGCAGAGGTCCTTCCAGCCTCCTAGGGGTCTGTTGACTCAAGCCCACTTCTCTGTATGGACTGCCTGTTTTTTAAACAACAGCTGCCGCTGTGTTTGCCAACTTGTCCTGCTTCTGACTGTTTGGCTCCCAACAGCATAGAAATGTCTGATGCTGACATCTTTCATCTTCCCTAAGAACTGAGCTAGAACTTTCTGGAGCCCATTAGCCACACGGCAAACACTGATGATCCTCTCTCGGGTTTTCCCTGCATTCTCAGTGGTGAGGGTACAGATGCTTAGACTGGCTCTCCAGTTCACATTCCTGCTCCTGATTTCCTGTCGCTGCCTGTGATGTGTTTGCTTAACAAGTACAGAGTGGAGCTGCGGGAGGGTTTGATCATTTCTGCATCGTCTGTACCTTCTCCGCCTCCCCCAGGAAGGAATGGAGCCAAGAGCATGAATCAGGCCTTGTGCGGGCTATTGCTCCCCAGGCTGTCCCACGGCTCCAGGACATCAACACAAATTAACTGAGGTCATAACTCAGAAGTAATTGTTCTGGTTGACTACAAGGGCTTGGCCAAGGGCTAGCTATCTCCCCCAGTGGTGCCCCTTTCATGAAGGACAGGATCACCAGAGGAACAAGAAGGACTTGTGGGCCAAAATCCCTGGCTCCCTGCAGGCAAAGAGAAGGAGAGTCACCTGTTGGTGTGTGTCCTGTAAGCCAAATTCAGCCAGCAGGCTACCAGTTTGTCCCCCTGTCTTCGATTACTGGGTCTGAGTCTGCAGAGACTCATTGAGATAATACAGCCAGGTGTTGGTGTTTGGGTGCTGAGCCCTAGGGAAGGACCTCTGGAGCTGAGTGAAGTGGGTGGCTCTTCTGCTGAAAAGGGGAGTAAGAGCAATGGAAACCAGGGATCTGCTTCAGGGGAAAGGCTGGAGATGCAGCAGCAGCAGCTCTGAGAGCATCATGCCTTTTCTGCTTTTAAAGGGGAGCCCTTCAAAATCCAATCTCAATCTCTCTCTCCAGTCCTCTGCCTTTTTAATATTAGCATCACAGAACCCAGAAGTGCAGGCTCAAGTCCCGCGCTGCCTCCTAGGTGAGTGTTCACGCAGAGCTGAGACCCTGAGTGCAGGGTCTTTGAGGTTGTTGGGCTTCTTTTTCATTTGGGCTCTCTTGGCCTAAGCCTGATGAAGATTACACATCCTATTGACCAGTTCTCCTCCCTTAGATTAACAAAATCCAGAACTATCTTCCCCTTTCCCTCAGATCCCCATCCAGTTTGAAATAGATGGCCAGGAGCAGTGGAAATGAACCCCAGCTGTCTGGGATTCCTCTGCACAGGGATTTCAATTGCTCCTCAAGAACAGGGGAAGCCCAGCTACCTTTGCAGATGTTCCTTGAGTTCTGCATGGCAGAGCACCTGCTGCTGGGTGCCTGCTGCCCTAGTGTGTGCTGGATGGAGAACATGTGTGTTTACTGCCCAGTACATAGCAAGCAGGGGGACACTGGGTCCATTTAGTGAGGAAGTCAGTTATTTCTGGGGACAATGCTTTTTCAAACCGTTGTTTTCAGTAGCGATGACAAAGACAGGGTGTCTGAGAAAATAACTCAGAGCTGAAGATGGGTTCAGTTTGTTTCTGAGCGGCACTGGTTCAGCTGTTCTGCTGTCTGAAAGGAACATGAAGGGTGAAAAGCTGTGCTGGATCCCTGGGTAAGAGGCAGGGGAACTGCAAATCACTCCTGGAGCAGGGAGTGATGGTCACTGTGAAAAGGAATCAACTCTGTCAGTTCAAATCTGCATGAGTATCTGGCTCCTATTATATTAATTTCTTCATCTGCGTGAAAATAACACTTAAAAAAGATTATCTGTAATAATCTACAGGAGCTAATTCGTGGATTTCAATGGTGGAGCAAGACAATCTCTGTGATAGTGCCAGAAACCCAGCAAAGGAATCTGAAGGAAAGATGCAACCTGGATCTTTTGGTAGCTCCCCACTCCGCACAAAGCACACTTGGAGTTTCCGTCTCACACGGCCATCGCTTTTGCACTGCCCCTCGTTGTTTCACACTGTCTGAAATACCTGACCATTCCTAGAGCACCCAGTTTTCACAATCTGCTGAGGCATGGTCGCGGCTGGCACGCAGCTGGAGTCACCGTAAATACACAGAGAGCTGCCAGGGCCTTGGCTGCTGCAAAGTGTTCCAGGCTGGGGATCGGGTCCTCAGCTGACCTGAGCTGGCACCGCCAGCCCTGTGATGTTGCAGTGTGGGCAGTGAGGTCTCAGAGAGCCAGCCCTGTGTGGTGAAAGGCAAGCTTGGGGTCGAGGCAAGAGAAGCAGGAGAGGTTACAGAGACCTCACAACTGACAGAATAACCCAAACACCTTTCTGAGGAGGGGGACCTGAAAGGCACCCAAGTCCTGCTCGTGAAGCTGTTGTAAAGTCAAAACTCAACTTCTATCTCACTCACATCTGCTCCTAGAGGTGCCTTCTCTCAGTGGCCCCCAACCCAAGAGGACCCTGCCAGTTTGTGCCATGAGTTCGATTCAGCACTGCTCTCCCTCATCACAGGTTATCTTCCCCGGGTGGTTTGAAGCTGAAGTTGTGAAACGGCTGTTGGCTTCCAGGGAAATGGCTCAAATGGGAGAAAAATGTTAACAGCCTCCTGCTGTAAACTTGGGAATAAGTTTGGAGAAAGGGAGGAAGACAATTTCCAGTGAAAACCTGCAGCATGTGCTGACTGAAACCAGCTGGCCTTGTGCCCTTTGATTTGACTCCTCTATGCAGAGACCAGTAAAGATGTGGAGGAGCTCGCTGTGGAGAGTGTGATGCACAAGCTGTTGGGATATCCAGCTGTAAGTTTCAACCTGTTGTTTCCTGCATGTGGGCTTTCTTCTTCCTAATTCTAACACTCTGAGGCCTGCAAAATGAGATGTGCTTACTCAGAAAAGGTTTGCTAGCATGCATAGGCTCTATGGGTTGGCATGATAGGCTGCTAATAGAAAATCTTCTTGTCACACACATAGAGAACCACAGAATTATTGAGGCTGGAAAAGCCCTCCGAGCTCATCCAGCCCAGACCAGGACCTGACATCACCCCATCAGCCAGACCAGGGCACTAAGGGTCACAGCCAGGCTCCAGACACAGGGACTCCCCCACTGCCCTGGGCAGTCCAGTCCAGGCTCTGAGCACTCAACCTAACCCTCCCCTTTAAACAACTACTGCCATCAGAACCACTTTCAGGACAGCATCTGCTAGATCTTCTCTCCCTTGCAAAACCTCCTGGTGTCTGTTGTCTTGCACCTAGAGAAACACTCCTTGCCAAGCCTAGACTTCATCAGGCGATCACTTTGCCTCACAGCTCTTTCTGTGCTCGGTGTTGATTGTGGTCTCCCCGTTAAGGTGGCTGATCCTGTTCTTCCATCATCTTCACACAACTGTGTTTTGCTGCTGTAGGGGAGTTCTAGTGCTGGGTTTCGGTCTGCAGGTGTGAGGTAATCACTGTGTGGGATACTGGAGCACACTAACACAGCAAACTGACTATTCCTAGGAATAGATTTGCATCACTGTATGTAGCCACAGAATTTCTTGTCCCCCTATTTATTCCTCTAAGTGCTAGCCCCACTTGAAGTTCTGCTTGACCACTGAGCAGGGTGCAGATGTTAAAGATGGAGCAGAGTGCAGCCTGATCTCCTCAGACACACTGGATTTCTAACTTCGTTTAATAATGCATGTGATGCAGCTAGAGCACCCGTTTGGAAACACCCTGGGTTTCGAATGGGATCAGTAAACAGCAGTATCTTCTAGCAGGTGCTCCCAGCTGAGTGGCAATGAAGACGAGCTCTGTTTTCCATCTCAGCACACAGAGGAAGGAGTAATGAGAAGCATCAACACAGGTTGTTAGGGAACTGTGGACAAGTTCTCCATGGAGCAGCACTGTGTTCTAGTGGCCAAGAAGACCATTGGAGTCCTGGGGTGCATTAAGAAGAGGGTGTCCAGCAGGGAGGTTCTCCTCTCCCACTACTCTGACCTATTGAGGCTACATCTGGAGTACTGTGTCCAGTTCTGGGCTCCCAGTTCCAGAGAGACAGAGATCTGATTGACAGAGTCCAACTGAGTGCCACAACTATGATTAGGGGGCTGGAGCACCTGCCTTACAAGGAGAGACTGAGAGACCTGGGGCTTTTCAGTCTGAAGAGGAGAAGACTACGAGGGGACAATCACTGTCTACACATCCATGAGGGCTGGCTGTCAAAAAGAAAAAGACAATCTCTTCTTACCTGTGGCCTGTGTTAGGATAAGAGACAATGGGTGGAAGCTGGAGCACAAGAAGCTCCACCTCAACATGAGGAAGAGCTTCTTCACTTCACAGCTTCCAGGGTCACAGAGCACTGGAAGGGGCTGTCCAGAGAGCTTGTAGAGTCTCCTTCTCTGGAGACTTCCCAGACCCGTCTGGATGTGTTCCTGTGTGACCTGCCCTAGGTTCTATGGTCCTGACTTGAGCAGGAGTGTTGGTCCCTTCCAACCCCTTGTGTATCTGTGTGGTTCATCTGGTATCATCTGGTTCAACAGCCCTGCCCAAACAGCATTCTCCAGCAGAGATTGCACAGGAACATGTCCAGGCAGGTTTTCAATGTCTCCAGAGAAGGAGACCACATCTCTGGGCAGCCCCTTCCAGTGCTGGTACCCTCACTGTGAAAAAGATGCCCTGGTGTTTAAACTGACCCTCCTAAGTTCCATTTGCACGATATCCCAGCTTTGGATTTCACCTCAGCTGGACAATGCTGACTGCGAGCTGCCTGCACAGAAGTTACGGCTGACACAACGTGCTGGACTGATGGTCTGGGGCATGTGCTCTGAGTCAGTCAGGCTTTGAAGGGCAGCCAGAAATGTCCCACGCATGTCCAGCAGCCTGCTCCCCAAACAGGATTTCTGGCTGGAAAAGGAGTGTCCTTCTAGGGAAATACTGTTCCTTATGTTATCCCTACCACTTAGCTCCTTCCCAGGCAGGCTTTGTAAAGACAGATTGCATCAGCTGGAGGCCTCAGCATCTCCCTGTGGTGAACGTGAGAAGTGTAGCACTGTGGCAAGACAAATCCCAGTCTGTGCAGCTCCTTCGTCTTTCTCAGTCCCACTACTACACAGCTAAACCTCCCTCTCAGCAGCACTCGGAGTTCCAGGACAATGCCCTGCATTCACAGCAGCATTGCTCAAACCTCAGTCAAGTGGCTGCTGTCTTCCTTCTGTGCTGTAGGGCTGGTTTTAGGGAGAGATAGGACACAGTGAGAGACAGGGACCTGGTGCAGTAAAGCAGAAAGGTTATATAACACAGCTAGAAACCCTGGGCGAGTGAGCTGGTTTTGGCTGCTCCTGGTGGTTGGCAGAGGACAGCTGTTATCTGTAGTCCATTCATCAAAACTGGCATCCTTTGAGCTATGCTCAGACACTGTGCCGCCTACTCATGTCACCCTGCTCTCTGCCAGGCATCCTGTGTGGAAGCACAACCTTGTCATCTGCCTCCTTCTGCTGGAGAACACAGCAAAGCAGACGCATTCTCCTTGGACCCTTGAGCCTAACTGGGTCTGACTGTCTGAGTGCTGTGGGTTTTATCTGGTTCCTGTTACTGGACACCCTAGTATGGAAAAACCCTTTGTGTACTGTTCTGTCCGTTCCTCTTGATGAGGACCCAAATCTTAGAATTATAGAACCATTAGGGAGCAAAGGGACCTCGAAAGACCATCCAGTCCAATCCCCCTGCCACAGCAGGATCACCCAGACCGAGTCACACAAGAACAACATCAAATGTCACGTAGGCTCACTCAGTACAAGCTAAGGTGGGTCAGCTCCTTTGAGTTCTGTTTATTTAAAACCCCGACAGTAAAAAACAACAGAAGAAGCAGTACAGACATCTTTGTCATTCCACTTACTGCCTTCCAAACCTACTGCCTTCTCTCCCTCTGCTCTGCACTGCTGAGAACTCACCTAGAGTCTGCGTCCAGTGCTGGAGAGCAACTCAAATGACCCGAGGACTGCAGCACCTCCCCTAGGAGGGCAGGCTGAGCAAGGTGGGGTTGTTCAGCCTGGAGAAGAGGAGGCTCCCCGGTGACCTTCTAGCAGCTTCCCAGTCTCTGAAGGCGTCTACAAGAAGGCTGGGGGAGGGCTTTTTACAGGGTAGTAGTGAGAGGACAAGGGGAAAGGGTTCCAGACTTTAAGAGGGTGCTGAGATGCTGGAACAGGTTGCCCAAGGCAGCTGTGGCTGCCCCATCCCTGGCAGTGTTGAAGGCCAGGTTGGCTGGGGCCCTGAGTACCCAGCTCTAGTGCAGGTGTCCCTGCCTGTGCAGGGGGTTGGGACTGGATGATCTTTAAGATCTTTCAGGTTCCTCCCAACCATGGCCATTCTGTGATTCTATAAAAACCCTTTCTGCCACGCTGACCTGACAGTCCAGACAATCAGAAGCCTCTGCAACTGTGACACAGAACTGGTCTCAGTGCACACGTGCTGTGCTCTCTCAAGCTGTCTCCAAGCAGTGTTTAACTGGACATGCAGTGTGTTCAGTGCCAAGCCATGAGCAACTGCAGCGAATTAAAAACTCTTTACATGTTGTCTATTTTAGGAGGAGGCTTAAGAGATGAACACTTCCCTGAGACATACAATCCATGTTTAATAAACAGTCAATGCTTGGCGTTCCTTTGGAGCCAGCTGTATACAGAATCGTGAAGACATGGCTGTGAGCTTAGGAAAATCAGGGAGGAAGGTGAGGGCTTGCTTGTAGAACTTGATCCCTTCCTCTGGCGGCTGATAGGGGAAACAGGGGTTTGTACAACTGGAGCACTGCTGCT
The DNA here is from genome assembly GCA_013397515.1 of Upupa epops. Classification (NCBI taxonomy): domain Eukaryota; kingdom Metazoa; phylum Chordata; class Aves; order Bucerotiformes; family Upupidae; genus Upupa; species Upupa epops. Next base: position 212,128 of record VZRI01012315.1, read on the forward strand.
GTTACTGGTCTTAGTGGGAAAACTGTACTGGTGTTAACAGGATCCTGCTGGGAGGAAGGGCTGGGGGACTCAGAAGCAAACAGGAGTCTGCTTAAGCAATAAAAAGGCAGTGCCAGCTTCAGAGAAACACAGGCATCATGTGAGCCTGAGAAGCAGAGAGATGGAGACCAGCTGTGACAGGTGGACATCCTTCCGAAGGGCAGATTCAAGTGAGGATGCATGCCATGCCATGCCATGCCACGCTGGCAAGAGAGTGAATGATACCCTAATCTTAGACTTTGCATCCACACTTCAGTCTCTCTTCACACTTTGCTTTTCTCTTCCTCTTTTCCTCTCAGTTTTGCTACTTCCTTCTGGTTTTGCCTCCAGCCTTTTCTCTATCCTGTCTCAGCATCTGTGCCTCTTGCCTTTGCCTCTTTAGCTCAGATAAGCCCTGCCACATTGGAAAGTCTGTACTTCTTGCAAGACAGGGAAGAGGTTAGAAGCCCTTTGAGGAATGCCACCACTCTCCAAATCCATGGAGATGATGAAATCCTGATGTTCTGGCTGGTACCTTCATTCAGTCCAGAGCAGTTGACTCCCTTCACAGTCAGGCAGACCCCAGCCAAACTCTTGTGCTTCCCCAGTGCCATGCAAGAGGGTGAAAGGGGTCCAGTAGGCATCAGAGAAGTCATTGTGCATTTGGGTTTCCCACGGGACACTACAACCTAACATCACCCTTCCTCTCAAAAACCCTGCCCCGTTTCCTCTCAAGAAACCTCTGAGCTTTGAGCAACTCATTTTCCCCACTCTTGGCAACGTTTTTTTCAGTTGCCCACCTGGCTTCTCCTGGGAGGAGAGGGACTCAGGGACTTTGGAGCCTGGCTCCTGGCTGGTGACCCGTTTCCCTGTGGCTGAAGAGGAATTTCCAGAGAATGAGTGGTATGCGTGCTGATCTCAGGGGAACTGCGAGCTGCCAAACCTAACGGGCAAGCAGGTCCAGGAAAGGCCCCACACACTCTTTTACCAGAGGAAAGGAATGTTTGTGGAAACTGGGAATGGTGCAGCTGATTTAACTCTGTCTTTTGCCTCCTCCCCTTCTTAGTCTCAAGCCTAGCACTGAGCTTATCCTGCCACAAGCACTGTGCTAGCAAGGAACGAGGAACCAAGCTATTGCTGCAGCCTGGAGCACCTCAGGAGGGATAAACAGAGGTGCTGGCTAGGGGGAACCCAGTGAGGGCAAGGCAGCCCCGTGACTTTTGGTGCAGACTCAGACCACTCAACGTTAGCAAGTGAGCTGTGAGGGGTAGATCAGAAAGCCACCTGAGGAGAGGCCAAATAAAACAGGAATTGTGGATAATGAGAGGCAGGGAGACAACAGAGTCACACAGGGCCCTTCTTCTGCTTTTCTTTCCTTACAGCGGGAGAGAAAACCCCATGGATGACTGTTCCCCTGGACATTTCTGTCTAAGAGTCTGGCCACAAGTGTTATTTTCATCCCCAAGCTACTTGTGCTTTTCTTCTAGTGATGCTTTAATACATTTCATCCACTGCTTCCCACTATCATAGAATCTGTAGGGATTGGAAGGGACCTCGAAAGATCATTCAGTCCACCCTCCCTGCCACAGCAGGATCACCCAGACCAAGTCACACAGGAACACAGCCAGGCGGGTCTGGAACGTCTCCAGAGAAGGAGACTCCGTAACCCCCCTGGGCAGCCTGTTCCAGTGCTCCGGTACCCTCCCTGGGAGGAAGTTCCTGCTGATATTGAGATGGAACCTCCTCTGTTCCAGCTGGCACCCAGTGCCCCTTGTCCTGTCACCAGATGACCTTGAGAAGAGCCTGGCTCCATCCTCCTGACACCCACCCCTCACAGATTTAGAGACATGAATGAGGTCCCCCCTCAGCCTCCCCTTCTCCAAGCTCAAGAGACCCAGCTCCCTCAGCTGGGAGGGTGGGTGATACCACCCAGCTTGGTGTCATCAGGAAACCTGCTGACAGTGCCCCGTAATCCCTCATCCCAGTCCATGAATTATCAGCTCCCCTGCCGCTGTCCTGCATGAGCTTCCCCCCACACTCGAGCTGGAAACCAACCGATAGAGCAGCTGGGCTGGCAGATTTTAACAAACCTGGTGACTCCAGGAAGCCAAAGTCCGGGTGATGACTGAAACGCTGCCCTCGCTGTGAGCGTGACAAAACTCCCCCCCGAGTTCAGTGGTGCTGCCTGGCACGTTTCGGTGGTTTTCAGGTTAAAACAAGGAGCAGGCTGCTTTGCCAACTTCAGACCAAGACACTGCACAGCCCCCTGTTTTGTTCCACGTGCACGGCTAGTTTCTCTGCATCTTGGGTGGACTCAGCTCCCTTCAGCAGAGCTACTGGGGTGCACAGGGAAAGTACATGGTTGGCAGAGCCCTAGGTGGGTGCAGGCTGTGCTCACAAGCAAGCGCCAGTGTTCATTTCCAGCACCCTAAGCTGGTCCTGCGGGTGCTGCCTTGCCGTGAACCCAGACAACAAACACTGTGTGGAGAGTTAATTGCTCCTGCACTCAGTGTTTAACCTCAGCAGCTCAGATCTCGCCTGTCACTTTTTTGGGCCATCAGTCTGGCAGCCGGTGATGTCTGTGAGGACCTGCTGACTCTCCTTCCGACGACATTGCACTAACGGTGCTGCTGACAGGATGTCTTCTGCCCCAGAAGGCAGTAAGCTTCTTCTAAATCTGGTGTGACCTACCCCAAGAGCACGAGAGACGCGTGCTAGGCTTCAGAAACAGAATGGGGTCACCACTGCTGCCAACACACAGGAGTACCTGCACAGAGGCTTCCCACTGGCTCCAAGCCTTGCAGCAGAACAGGATGGGAGCATTTCCTCTCCGTTACCCTGTTCCTTGGCACTGGAGAAGGAAAGACTTCTTTTCTCTGCTTTTGCAAAGGTACCAGTGGGGTCTTTGGGATCACCTGTTGAGTAAAAGACAATCAGGAGGGTACTCATGGGGCACTCTGCAGTCTTCACATGGCCACATGAGTTATTTCAATGGTGACAGAGCTGCTTTGCCTGCGGAAGGGAGCACTGGCCCAACAGCACCCATCAAAAGCAGGGAGGCCGTTGTTAAAGGTGAGGTGAAGGGAGAGGTTTCTGTATGAAAGTGAATGGAGGAGTGTGAATGTCGGGAGATGCTTCTGAGCAGGGCATCGGCTGGGAAATGAGGACCTTTGTGCCTGTTGATGCAGATCCCACTGCAGTTCTGAACCTGGGAGTGCAGCAAATATACCGGGCACAACAGCTGCAAGACTGCCCACCAGCTCTCACTGCTTGGATGGAACTGGGGTCAGCGAATATTCTGCTGGTGCTGCTTTGTGCTCGTGGTTTTCACTTAGTCTAGCACATGCCAAAGGGAAAACAGCTTCACCTCGTGTCTTCCTCCTGTTGCTCACCCGGATTTCTCAACATTATCCAGCTCCTTTCTCTTTTTAACTTTCCATTCTATCAACCAGTTCATGACTGTACGAGCTGGAAGCTTTAGCAAGTATTTGGCTGCCTCCTGTGGTGAGAAGAGCCTCAGAATAACTGAGACCCTTCCTTGTTAGCAGTGAGACTGCTTTTATAGAGTACAATATTCACCCGTGAACTAAACTAAAATGTGGAGCCTTCCATAATCTCTATTCCTTCTGGCCCCATCGCAGCTAAACAGCGTTGCCCTAAAAGAGATTAGAAAATTTGATTTCCTTAAGCATCCCATGTAAGTCTTTCAGTTTCAGGTATTAAATTCATTAAGTCTGCCCCTAAAGGAGCTTTTGGGATACCGGGACATGGTAGAAGGAATTTTGATTACAGTTACATGCTACCCTGTTGGAGATATATCCTACCCAGGTTAAATACTTCCAGAGACTCTTATACTCAGCTACCTTCTGCAAAACAAAGCTGCTTTCCCAGATACTGATAATTAACCCCTTTGCAGATCCTTCTTCAGTTCTCTCCCTGCTCTTCCTCTTAGTTCCAGACTGCCACCACAGCTGATGCCTGAGGGGTCTGCCACAAGGACAAGAGGACCACCCAGCAAAGCACAGAGATGTCAGAGCCAGAGCAGTATCAGAGGGATACTGGGTCCAACCAGGTGATCTGTGTTGAAAGACAGAGCCCATTCACTTGGGCATGTGGGGTTCTATGGTTCTGTGAATGCACGTGATCATCACCCTGCTGGGACACTGCCTAGATTTCCTGCACTGTCCTAAGATGTACGGCAGGCCGCTTGTCTCAGCCATGCCCTACGGTCTCTGCTCCACACCATTCTGTGCCATTCAGATGTCCTAATCAGCTCCTTAACTCAGTCATTCTCAGTCATTCTCAGTCATTCTCAAATACTTTTTCAGACCCATGAAAACATGGTTTTGTCTTTGCTTTCTTCTGATTTCCTAAAGAGTCTCCTCCTTCTTTGGGCACTGCAACAGGCTGCCCAGGGAGGTGCCGTAAGGGGCCCAACACTGGACACAGGACTCGAGGTGTGGCCTCCCCACATTCCTGTTGCTGGTGCCATCCAAGCCAAAAACATCAAAGAAGAGTTACTGTCAGCTGCGGGGTCCCAGAAGCTGCCTAGGCAGTGCCTGGCTGTGAGGCTGGAAATGAAGTGGTGGGGGTGATGCGAGGAAGGGAGGCAGATAAAGTCAAAAGCTGTAGGGATGCAGTGCGAGCCCTTACCTCCAAGGCACCCATCCTCTGCCCATGCAGCAAGACCATCAGTAACTGGGTGTGCAGCAAACGATCACAGAGTGTGCTAAACACTTTTAAATGCTGTTTTCCTATGAAAGGACTGGCTGCTCTAGCAACAGCTAGTCTCTCTCTTCTACATAGTCCTGTCTCTCCTAGCACTGGAGAGCTGTATGCCTGCTGTAGCTAAGCCTAAGCATAAGCAGCCTGAAAGTTGCTCATGGAGCAGCTGCTCCATCCAACTCACAAACTCAGCTGCCACAACACTCGAGCAAATGCTGCAAGTTTGCAAATCAGTGGGGAAATCAAGGAGGATGAGCCTTCTGCTCTCCCAAGCTATTCCTTCTGTAAAAGCCTCTAAGGAGAGCAAACTGCTCCCCCGATGCTATGGAACAACCACTTGACTTTCAACAGCCGCTAGAGCCTGGGTACAAACTAAGGCACGTTGACCAGGTAGATCTGGATGCAGCTTTGGAGCTCTGGAAGCTGCAGTACGGCCACTCCTCAGAAGCATAAACCTCAGCAGGGTTAAAGTAACAAATACATCCTTCTCGCACTGATGGGTGAAAAGAGTTTTCACTGACAGAGTGCTCAGGCATTGGAACAGGCTGCTGAGGGAGGTGGTTGAGTCGCCATCCCTGGTTGGGTTTAAAGGCTGTTTAGGTGTGGTGCTTAGCAATAGGGTTTAGTGGGGAACTTGGTGTAGTAGGGTTAATGGTTGGGCTTAACAGTCTTTTCTAACCTGAATGACTCTGATTCTGGTTTCCTGCCTGTCAACATCTCCTTTTCCAGCCTCTACTGAGGGGCAGATTTACTATTGCAGCTCTTTCTGCTCTGTCCAAAAAGCCACGACCACAAGAGACTCTGCTGAGCAACCACGCAGCAAACATGCAATAGTTTGTGTGCCCTCACAGCAAACAGACTATAGCCGGCTGAGATGAAACGTGGTAGTCAGGGTGTCTTAGGGCTTCTCCTCAGGGACAGGTAATTCTTACAATGCAGATCTGAAGCTAACATCTGCTCTCCTATGTATTTGTACTCAGAGAAGCATGATGCCCCATCCCTAGAGACGTTCAAGGTGAGGCTTGACAAGGCTCTGAGCAGCATGATGTAGCTGAGGATGCTGCTGCTCACTGCAGGGGGGTTGGACTAGATGACCTTCGCAAGTCCTTCCAACCCAAGCCATTCTATGCTTCTATGATGAAGCAAGCTAGGTGAAGGGTCTCCAGTTACCACAGCTCCATGGGGGTTTTGGGGGGCTTGGGGGTTAGTGGCTGTTGTTGTTGTCAAAGAACAGGATTTGTTCCTTGTTTTCTCCAGTAAAAATAACTCTTTAGACCTGGAATTCTTATTTGGCCCCTTCCGAAACCAGTTCAGTCTCACATCTACCATTGCACAGAGTGTTTCACGTGTGAGGGAACTACCATTCTCTTTTCTCCCTACACAGAGGCTTCACAAAACCTGACAGGGTAATATCTACTGCTGAGCCTAAAAGAGCCTCAAGGAAACCGGGGATGATGACCAGCAAATTAGTTCATCACCACACAGGGTCTTTTCTTCATTACTTTGAACATGTCCGTCCCAGGGAACAAGCCTTGCTGTGATTTCTAAAGCACCGTCCACACCTAAAGCTGGGCAGGCTGGGGAGTGTGTGAGATGTTCACTGTAAAAAGGGCTGAGCGGAAAAGAGAGGACAGAAAAACCTGCTGTTTTACTGCCAGAAACGCCTGACTTTTCCCTTCTTTGGTGCTTGCAAAAGCAAACGGAAAAGGGAGGTGGCAGCCTGGAGCTCTCACTCAGCACTCAGCACAAGTGTGTCCATCTCTCCACAAGCCTGACTCTTGTCTTGAGCCAGTCCTTCAACACCCAGTTACAAGGGCTGGGCATCCAAGGCTACCCCAGTGTCCCTAGAGAAAGGAAAATGGTAAAGGCTGCAGCTTGTCCCAGCCGATACTGCCTGTTCCCTTCTATTGCTGCAGCCACTGCCGGTAACCAAAGCAGGAGCCCTTGTCCTACTGTTTTGTAAACAATCTGGACTACCAGTCAACAACAGAGGATGTGCGTATCTGTCTTTCATTTCCACCACACCAGATGCTCATCTGTCTTTGCTTTTCCATTGCAAAACTCAGATCAGGGGTTGTATAAGACTTAGAGGATGGAGAATCAACACAGGCAAGAGTCAGCCATCGTTTAGGGAGGGAGGGAGGGAGGGGGGAAAGAGCTCTGGGAGTGCAGAAGGGTCTGTAGTGACTCGGTACGAAGATTTCACCCTACATTTCTAAGCAATGAAATTAGGATAGTGCTTTTACCCTGTAGATACTGCAGGGTAGGATGGATTAGTAGGGCTGACACAGTTTAGAGGAGTGGAGGTCCTCTGAAGTAGTTGCTGTTGGAGAGGCGAAGCCTCTGACACATGCTTGGAGCTAAATAGCCCAAGCTATTTAGAAGCTGTGGAACAGAATTGCGGTTTCAGCAGAGGACTGCACACAATGCAGAACAGAACCCCTCACCACAACAGGCTGGGAAGAATGTTCTCTTCTTGCTGAAGTCTCCATAAAGCAATCTCTAAACTTATAGACTGAAAACAGTCTGATTTCCCGAGAGGCACAATAATGTCCTGATGGTCCTGTCAGATTACTCATCGTGACTGCCACTTGAGTTTAATAGCTGCAAGGTTCCTCTTAGCGTTGCATTATTTCATCAGGCCAAGTGTGGTAGCAGAAGCAGAGAACATCTTTACATTACACAGCAACAGTGCCTTGGAAATGAACCCTGTGGGGGTTTTCCATTTCCTAGGTAAGGTCACCCACTCATCCAAAAGGCAGAGGTGTGGGATCTTTTGTGTAAGCACAGCAACATCTCCCCACCTTTTCACCTGTGGTCCCTGGAAAGACAAACACTTATCTGCCAAGTTAGTGGCTTCTGTGAGCACAACTGGTGTCCTTTCCTCTACTCTGCTGTAAGGGGAAAGTAAGGTTCACGCAGGTATAACGACTCAGCCAGAGCCATCCGAGAGGCTGGGGAAAGAGCCTGCAGATCTGAGTCTAGGGTCAATGTCCCGTCAACCAGCTCCCACTAACGTGAAGGAGCAGTTATGGGTTCCTACAGCCCTAGCAGAATTTCATCGTGCTGCTTCGCTTCACTCAGCCACTTCCTCCCCTACAAATCAAAACCAAACCTAAACAGCAGACTGGAATGGAACCATTTATAATGAGGGAGACATGAGAGACTGCAGTGGGGAGGGGGCATCTGAGTGTTTGGGTTTCTAACAGACTCCGGTTCCTTTAAATATCTGTGAATTTCAACACCAGAACCAAAGGAATCTTTCGGGAGGTGTTCCTTTCCCCACTCACAGCAGCCCCTGAAACCACGCCAGGCACCGGCGGAGAGATTAAAGGGAAAAGACATCATCACCACCAGCTTTTCAACAGGCATTAACTATGCGACACACCAGTCCCCAACGATTCACGTGTTACTGTCTCACAGTGGAGCTCAGGTATGACGTGACTAGGTATCATAGAATCATAGAAGCATCAGGGATCAGAAGGGACATTGAAAGATCATCCTGTCCAATCCACCTGCCACAGCAGGACACCTAGACCATGTATGTTTGTGTTGGCAGAAGGCTGGCAGCACTCCAGGTAGCTTTCCCTAGGTTGTATGTGTCAGGACAGGGTTGTAGGCACCCCTAGGCACCTTGCACAGAGCAAGCACTGCTGGGTTTGCTACTACCAGCTATCTGCCTCCTGGAGTGGAGATTATAGCACTTAGGACTGCAAAGGATTTTGCTTAAAAGCTCTCATGCCCTGTAACCTTTGCTAACGTGGGAGAAAAAAGAGAAGGAGAGAGAAATTTGTAAAAGCAAGAAGACTGTAATTCCTGGGCTATTGATATAGAGAAATATTTTATATATATTCACATAAAATACATTTACATGTCCATTCTATGTACTTGTGTGTGTGTGCATATCTCTGCATATCTAGATATCTGTATCTGCTTGTATTACAATAGAACACACACGTCAATCCACCTTAGGCACTGGTTTCGTATTAGTAGGTCCAGTCCTTTAGCTGATCTCCTGTTTAACAGAGAAAAAGAATTCCAAACCAGTTTGAGACAAGACGTCTATCTCCACATGTATGCACACGCATAAGGGAACATGATTTCAGACCAAAGCGACATGAAATCATGTTCCAGGTATAAATCTTACCTCTGCTCCATCTGTGGGTCACAGTGGCGTGAGCACTGTAATAGAACAGCAGCAGCAGCAGCGTCTTCCAAAGCATCTTTCTCTTTCAAATAAATCTGCTGAGCTGTATATCAGCTTTTCCTAACTCCTTTCTTCTCAGGAATAAATGATGGCTTTTCCTCTTCCCCTCCCCCTTTGAAGGAGAACCTGTCTCTTCTTCTGACTACAGCTGAAGTCAGTGTGCAGCTCGTCTCCCAAACCAAGTCTCCTCGGGATCAGGAAACCTACTTTCACAGACAGACTTTGTTTTTATCCACATCTGGAATGACTCATGGTGCATGTGAGTTTGCTGGCAGCTGTGTGAATAAATATCATTACATTTTTGTAGTCGAGTTTCATTTGTTTTATGGGCCAGTTGGAATTTATCCAATAAACAGCTACAAGTAGCTTCATCAAAGGACACTCCTGAATCCTACTAGCTCTGTAGTTACTTCTCCATAACACAGTGGGCTATATGCTAACCTGTGTCTAAGGCAAAAGCCTCCTCTGCGATGATGTACAGCTGCCTGTGGATGCTTAAATCAGGGAGTGGGGCATGTGCTCTGCAAGAACATTTTGCTTCTGTGATCCATAGAGTCACTCTTTTATGAAGAAATATAGAATCATCATAGAATCCTTAGGGATTGGAAGGGACCTTGAAAGATCATCCAGTCCAATCCTCCTGCCACAGCAGGATCACCCAGACCAAGTTGCACAGGAACACAGCCAAGTGGGTCTGGAACGTCT
>VZRI01012315.1:222061-237944 GCA_013397515.1 Upupa epops
AGAGCACATTGCTGGCTCAGAGTCCTCCTGCTGGCCACTAGGACCCCCAGGTCTCTTTCTCCTCCACTGCTCTCCAACAGGCCGGTCTCCAGCCTGTACAATGCTGCTCTTAGACTTCAGTTCTGCAAATCCTCGCCTTCTCATCTGTTTGACCAGTGGAGGAGCAAGACGATCCCAACCCTTAAGTGGTTCTCTTCAATGAGACTACGGGGAACACTGATTGATCTTAAAGATCATCTATGACAGGGTGAATGTGGAGAGGTGATGAGGAAAAAAGGCTACTGATAGACATCTCCTTGATGATACTGGCCTTAGGGAAGGCAACACTGGAGATGCTAATTCCCAAGCGACCCAGCATGAAAGCAGCTGCAGGTACGTACTGTCCTTGACACAGCTCCAGTGGCAGCAGCAGACCAGGGCTGGGAACCCCCTGTGGGTGCTTTGTGGAACACAGCACTGGAATAACAGCAGGTTGACGTGTTCTGGAGTAGCCCAAACGAAACCATGAGTACAAGGATATTTAGGAGAATCAAGGGGGAGGTACACACCGTTTGGTGATGGCCTTTGCTCTTTTATAGGTCAGTAGAATCCAGCTACAGATCCACAGACATCCATGGTGCCACAGTGGTGTAAAACTGGCACATAAGAGAGGAGACTTCAGCTCAGGAAGCATAAATAGAAGAATTAAGGGAAAGGACCAAGAGCTGGAATGACAGAGGGCACTGTGGCTCAGGATTAATGAGCACTGGCAGCAAGGCATGGAGAAAACCTGTTCAGCTCCTGTATGCCTCATGCCAACATCTGGCACCAGCTTCAGTCCCCTCATTATTCTTTGTCCCAGCCTCAAGTAACACCAGCTGAAAAGGAAGCAGGAGGGTCAAATAAGGTTGTCTCGCTCAGAGCGATTCCACTTCTTTTCCTACATGTACAGATTTTCCTATGCAGAGACTGCCTTAGGTTACTCCCACATGAGGAGCACATGAACGTAAGGCAGTATTTCACATGGCAGGGAGAAGACCAAAGGTATAATTCAAGCACAGGGTGGCTCTCACTATTTACTCTTCTTGTTACCATAACACACTAGGGCTGTGTCTGAACACAAGGCTAATGCTAGTAGGGTGATCACTACTAAGTATCTGTCTGGAAATGGTGGATCTGGGCTAAAATAGCTTTATATTCCCTCGAGATGGTGGAGAGAGATATGCCACAAATAGATAGTTATTCCTCCTCAGCTCTGCCACTCAGCACAGGATGAGTTGCTCTCTAGAGAAGGGGGATCCAGCCATCAGCATGGCCAGTTCTGAGGTGGTGCTTATCAAAATGATTTGCATCAAAGCATGTGAGCTGCACCATAGCAAGGGATAATGTGCTTTAACTCTTACTGGAAGACTTGACATTAAGAAGAGGTTTTTTACTGAAAGAGTGATCCGGTTTTGGAACGGGCTGCCCACGGAGGTGACTGGGTCAGCGTCTCTGGAGGTGTTCAGGGTCAGGCTGGATGAAGTGCTGAGTGGCATGAGCTAGATGTCAGATGTTTAGGTTTACTTGGTTGGTTTTAGGTTGGACTGGGTGATCTTTAAGGTCTTTTCCAGCCTCATCATTACTGTGAGACTGTGATACTGTGACTTTAAGCGGTAGTGAGGGCTTGAGGAATTGCAGGTTAATTCAGTAAACCACCTTACTGAAAGCAAGCAAACACAGCGGGTGTAAATGGCTGTTAACTGCATCAGCCAAGCTACCCTGTCATGAAGAGCTCAGTATCAGCACAGCCCATGAACAAGACATCTCAGAGTCCTGGAGAAAAGGAAGAAACAGCACTTAGGTTGTGTGCTGTGGGACTGAGGAACCAAGGGAAATGACGACAAGACTTGGACTCCTGTGGGTTAGCAAAGGAGCACCTTTTCAGCAGGATTTCAGTGGGGGTGAAACTCTTGGGAGGTTCTGCATCATCCTGCTCTTTACACCTAAAGAAATAATAAGTGGTGAGAGAGGATGACCGGAGAAGGAAAGACAAGGTGATCCAAGATGGGCAGCCTGTGCATCTTCCTAGAAGATAATCTCCTCTTCACTGCAGAACATCAGCTGATATCATTGATTCAGCTTTGGCTTTGATAAGCTTCTGCCAAACCCAAGGCAGGGCTCCTTCCAGCCTGCTCTGATGCCCCAGTCATCATGAGTCCTTGTAGTGCGTCCTTGTGTGGATCCCCACGTATCCCATCTGGGTCACCATTAATGCCGTGGGTCAGAAGCCCCAGCTGTATTTTAACCAAGAGCTTTGAGTGTCAGACACAAAGGGATGGTTTAACAAACCCACTGATGGATCTGCAGGCAGTGAAACAACTGACTCAGGTGGGGAACAAAGGCCAAAAGCCATTTTAATTCGCTGCCCTCCCACACATCAGAAAAAAACAACCCCACAAGATACAGGCACAAACACGGGGAGCCTCATCACACTGCTCCTGCACTGAGCGGAGATTGCAGCTTCCTGCAGCAACATCCCTGATCCTGGGAATAGCAGCCAGGCTGCACTCACATGGCTGTACAAAGCAAAGGAGCTATGAATGGGAAGGGACTTCGAGGCAGCTTTTAGCTATCCTGCTCCAGAGAGCCTTTGCTACCTCGATCCATGGCCTCCGCTCAAATGCGCAAGAGCTCTTAGACGCCGAGCGGATGCTCTGCAGATCCACATTTCCATCCCCAGCATTGAGATTCTGCCCACGTGGCTTTGCAGACGTTTGGATTCCTTTTGCGCCTGAGCTTCTCTGCAGAGATTTCTCCAACGCTTGTATCACTCCATCCACCTTGAAAACACTGAACCACTCACACCTCACCTCATCCTTCAGAGAAAATCTTCCTGGAATCCCAGAACTGTTTTGGGTCACAGATCATCAAGTCCAGCCATGAACCCTGACTGTCAGGTCACAACAATCAGTCCCTCAGCACCACAACTACATTCCTGCAGGGACTGTGACTCCATCACTTCCCCGAGCAGCCTGTTTCAATGCTGTACAATCCTTTCAGTGCACAATTCCTTCCTAATATCCAACCAAAATCTCCCCTGGTGCAACTTGAGGCTATCTCTTCTTGCCCTGTAATTTGTAATTTCATAGAAGAGACACCCACCTCACTACAACCTCCTCTCAGGTAGCTGTAGAGAGCAATGAGGTCTCCCTTCAGCCTGGTTTTCTCCAGACTAAACAATCCCAGTTCCCTCCCTCTCTACAACTCCCTGGGGGAGGTGGCAGTCAGGTGGGGGTCAGGCTTTTCTACCAGGCAACGAGTGCCAGGGTGAGAAGGCAGGGCCTGAAGCTGCCAGGGGAGGGTTAGGTTGGATGTTAGGAAGCCCTTCCTCCTGGAAAGGGTGCTCAGAGCCTGGACTGGACTGCCCAGGGCAGTGGGGGAGTCCCCGTGTCTGGAGGTGTTAAAGGACAGCCTGGCTGTGGCCCCTAGTGCCCTGGTCTGGCTGATGGGGTGACATCAGGGCATGGGCTGTGCTAGATGAGCTCAGAGGGCTCTGCCAGCCTCACTAGCCCTGTGACTCTGTCACTGATGGGAGTCTTAAACTTTTTTTCCTCTTGCTGCACCTTACAAATGGGATCATTTTCCCTGTGGCTGCTCAGGGCAGGGGCGATGTAAATCACTACAGCTACATCCACCTTAGGGAGTTTGTGCTGATTTAGAGCCGCTAATAAGCTGGTGCTCTTTGAGCATTAGCCTCTGGCAAAGGGGCAGTGTCAGAGAGTTCATCAGCTCTGCATTTTTGCGACCTGTTGGCCACAGCACAAGCTCCTGTGGCAAACGGCCAACGCAAACACCCAGGCCCTGACCCGTCATTAAGCAACAGAAAATGCTGTTAGTGGTGCTACTGTAGGATGAGGTCTGCAGTGAAGCAGAGCAGATGTTTCTGTCACAAATCACTGCTAATATCACTGGGGAAGGTCAGCTATGCAGGGCATTTCCTGCCTCTCAGCCTAGGAAGGCAGCAGTAACAGCGGTGAACATTCAGAGGGGGACTTTTATCTTTAAATCCTCAGAAGAGCAGGAAAGCAGAAGCCTCTTCAGGGACTCTAGCCATGAAATGCTAAATGCAAAACAAACCCAGAGCTGGGCAGCACCGAACAACCAAGCGGTGCTGTCTCTGGAGCAGAGCTCAGCGATAGACCGAAGCTCATTGCCTCAAGCACCAGTCCTGGTCTGTTACCAGGAGCACCCAGAATACAGCTTCCTACAGAGTTTTAGTTTGCTGTAGCATCCTAGAGTCATTGGTCTGCTGAAACTGTGGAAGGGAAATGGTCCCCACATAAAGAGAGAGGAAAAGACTCTGGCTAGTAATGATAAGCCTAGGGTTTAGAGACACAGTGCTGATGCATCACATGGTGACAGCACCAGAGGGGGGGTGTAGTGAAGTATCACTGCACAAAGAGTCAAGAGGGGCTGGGATGAGGCTGGGTCATGTAAAAAGGATGACAGAAGATGGGTGGGATTGAAAATGAGAGCCAGATGCACATGAGGTTACGGCATCAGCACACAGTCTCAGGAACTGAACAGAGCTGGGCTCTTGTGCACAAGGGCTGAGATAAAACTGGAATCGATGTGAAGCACACCGTGAAAGCAGCTGCTCCTGCTCTGAAAACTTCTTCCATCTCTGCTTCTACCAGTCAACATGCTCATGATCCCATTTGTTTACTGCAGGGTAGCATGGGTAGGGCTCTTGCAAGGCATGTCTGCGATTGAAAACACAAGTGACATGAGAGGGTGACTCAACCCACTCCCTCCAAATGGAAGCGGTAGAGAATCCATCACTTCCTCACACCTGAACAGTCATGAGGGCCAAGCAGTGTCAGATGTCCCAGGTGACCAGCAAACCAAAGCCTCAGGCATAAGATGTCCCAGTCTGGAGACAACACTCCCCAGTGCGACATGAGTATTGCCCAGTGAGGAATCACAAATCCATTGCATTTCTGAGGCAAAATAAAACCTCCCTTGTTTCTAGTTGTCTGAATAAGACCTTAAGCCAGTTTGCAGGTAGAGAGGATGCGGGGAGGCCAGACATCTTCAAAAAAAAAGGAGGCTTGGTGTGCACCTGATGTCTTGAATCCACTGAGAATGGGTAGACTTTCACAGGTACAAGAGTTACTCTTCCATGCTACCAGTACACTTGGCTGGCTGATTTCCAGAGAAGCAACTAATCACATTCTGAAGCAGAAAAGCTTTCAAACGTGAGAACACTGTGGCAGAGAACTTCAAGAGCAATTGTGAGGGGTGGGTGTCAGGAGGATGGAGCCAGGCTCTTTTCATGGTCATCTGGTAACAGGACAAGGGGCACTGGGTGCCAGCTGGAACAGAGGAGGTTCCCTATCAATATCAGCAGGACCTTCTTCCCAGGGAGGGTCCCGGAGCACTGGACCAGGCTGCCCAGGGGGGTTGTGGAGTCTCCTTCTCTGGAGACGTTCCAGACCCGCCTGGCTGTGTTCCTGTGCGACTTGGTCTGGGTGATCCTGCTGTGGCAGGAGGATTGGCCTAGATGATCTTTTGAGGTCCCTTCTGATCCCTACGGATTCTATGAATTCAGGGAGCCTTCTGTTCCTTCCTCTGTGTTACACAAGATTCAGGAGAGAAGCACCAAGAGAACCATCGATCTCCGCCTTGCTTCCCTACCCTGAAAAGGGAAGGCAGTGCTGCCCTTGATCTTCATCTCTCTATCTCTTTAGACTGTGAAGTCTTTTGGCCAGAAGCTGTCTGTGCCAGACCAAGCCCACATGAGCTCCTTCATCTTTGCTGAGGCTCTGGGGTGCTTTTAGTGTCAAATGAACCCCCCGTTCTGTGCCTCTGATTGCAGTGTAGCACAAAGACAAAGGAAGAGAGAAAGGTTTTCCCCGGTGTGATTCACACAGATCGCATGCCCGATTTACCTCCAGATGCCCCAGCCAGCACGGAGAGTGCAGGTTTGTTTTAGGGGGCCAAACCCCGACTGGTTAACACCTGTTTCAGCAGCGAGACCATGTGAGGACACCCAGAGGCAGCAGATACTAGCCTCTCGCTTCTCCAAGCCTTTCCTCAGCTCCCTTGTGTGAAACAGGGATTTGATCACTATGACGAGAGCAGAGCCATGGCTTTACAGGCAGCACGGAAAAGAACACGCAGGTTGGAGAGGAAAAGGCGCTCAGAGGCAATTACATCTCCTCACTGTACAGCTGAAGGTAGCGATCGATGCCCTGAACACATGAAGCACTGGGTGCTGTGTCCAAGACACACTCTCCCTACTCGTGAGTGAGGATTTTTCTTGATAAACAACTGGGAGGTTAATAGCATCTTAAAGCCCTAGACTGTCTCTTAGGCTTCAGAAGGAGAGACAGCTCATTGATTTAACAACTGATGCTTACAGCTGAAAGCTGTCCAGGCTGGCAGATTAGTTCAGGGATAAAAGAGCAAAGGTGAGTGCAAACCATGGGTAATGAGCTGGATTCAGAAGAGCTCTCACAGCTGCCTTGAACCACAGCAGCTTTCAGAAACCTTTCTTCCCAGCTGTGATCCCTCCCTGCTCAGGCTGGCAGGGCGTCCTCTCACCTTGTGGGTATGTAAGTCACAGAACAAGGGTAAATGCATCCTTCCCAGCGATCCTGGAGGAGATGCCTGTTGCTGATGTGTGCCCTCCTCCCCAGCAGCCTGCAGTACCCAGGGACACGTTGCTCGACAGCTCCGAACAGCACAGTGTGTGATGCAGCTGGCCTGAGGCCTTCATGAAGCCATCCTCAGTTGTGCCAGTTTCCTAAACTACAAAAGAAAAGCAAGCAAACACTTGTGTGGGTGAACAACAGACACACAACAGAGATTTTTCTCCTCCAGAAAAATAATGGACGCACACAGCAGGCTCTTTCCCTGTCGGAGAGGTCCACAACCTCCGGAGTTAATGTATATTCCAGTTAATGGGATTTGTAATCATTGGCAGCAGGCCCACCTTTAGCTCAGTACCAGCACAAGGGAGGCATTCAGAAGCAACTCACATCCAAGGGCAGCAGAAATGAGCTGCCAGTTGTGTCAGACACGTTGCCTCAGGGGGAAAATCTAGCTTGTGGTGCTGCTGCCTCTTACATTTCACTGATCTCTTGCAGAACAGGCGGCCTCTCTCGTGCCTACACCCTCACCTCCCCCTGTTAATAGCCTAATGCTCTTATTAACTGCTAGGATGGCATATGACACAATGCATGGCAGACAGCATAAGCCTGTTGCACTTCTTATGGCTGAGAGGGTGTGGGCTGGCTTCTTTCTCAAGTGCTCTCACTCTCTTCCTCCTTGGCACTAAGGTTTGAAAGACAACGTAATGGAAAAAACAGTGAATTCTTGACTTTTTTCACTCTGTTCCTCGAGGAACCGCGCATGGACGTGTGTATACATACAGAGAGAGCGTGCTGCTCAGGGCAGCTCCCTCAGCGAGAGAGCAAGCACGGCAGTACAGAACCCCTTACACTGCAGAGACTTTGTCTCTGATGTTTGCACTTGTCATTCATCAGAAGCTGAATCAGCTGCCTCTTGCATCCTGGGCTGCAACTCTGCAGTGCCAAGAGATCAAGAGAACAGTCTAATTAGCTGGACTTGCACAAACCCCCCAGTGAAATAACAGTAGTGGCCACACCGAGAGAGACCTGGCTTGCATCTGTAAACTGAACAATTCCTGGCTTCTGAGCTGCTTTAATCCAACAGGGCTTCAACAGAATCATAGAATCCTTGGGGGTCGGAAGGGACCTCCAAAGATCCTCCAGTCCCATCCCCCTGCCACAGCAGGATCACCCAGACGAAGTTGCACAGGAACACAGCGAGGCGGGGCTGGAATATCTCCAGAGGAGCCTCCACAACCCCCCTGGGCAGCCTGTTCCAGTGCTCCAGTCCCTGCCCTGGGAAGGAGTTCCTGCTGATATTGATAGGGAACTTCCTCTGTTCCAGCTGGCACCCAGTGCCCCTTGTCCTATCCCCAGATGACCATGAGAAGAGCCTGGCTCCATCCTCCTGACACCCACCCCTCACAGATTGAGAGACAGGAATGAGGTCCCCCCTCAGCCTCCTCTTCTCCGAGCTCAGGAGTCCCAGCTCCCTCAGCCTTTCCTTATCAGGGAGGTGCTCTACTTCATTATCTTTGTTGCTCTACACTAGAAACCCTCTAGCATCTCTGTGTCCTGGAACTGAGGGGCCAAGAACTGGACACAGTACTACAGAGGCAGCCTCACCAGTGTTCCTGATTGCTTCTGTCACGTGCTATGGCAACACCTGCAATGGAGCCAGGCTGACCCCACTCCTCATCCATCATCTCTGCTTACAAGAGCAGTATTTACATGCAGTGACAGCCCTACTATAAAAGAGAGGAGGAAAACATGGTCTCCATTTTCAGAACACTAACATCACTTAGTTTCGGGTAATCTTGAGGTGGTGGGTACTGCACTGTGAGTTGTTTCTGCTTGGAGAGCATCAGTTAAACAACAGAGACATTTCTGAGGCAGGCAAAGATCAAAGTACCAACTCCTAGAGGAAACACTTCTAAACCTCAAGGGAACTGGTGGTCAAACTCAGGAGAGCACCCTGTCCTCAGTGCATTACTACCAGGTATGGAAAACTTGGATTCAAGTCCTAGTAACTGCAACATCTGAGATAGGAACTTTGATAGGAGCTACATGAGGAGAGTCCTTTGGGATCCTCCATTGCAGGCGCTCTATTTCCTTAAAGCAACCCAACATTGAGGCATGGGTCCCAGCTCGGCTCCTCCACACCTCACGAGCGTGTTATAACCAAGTTAACATCTTCTTCTTAATAAGGAACTACTCATTGAGTAGTGGAAGTGCTTCAACGTGAAACCCTTTAACACAATGAGGGGGGCAAAGCAGAACCTCTCACTCAGCGGAAGGCGTCAGCTTTGTCTTCGCACAGACAGAACGTTTTTCACAATGGAAAAAGCTTTGCGGGGCAGGAAACCCGGTTTCCACTCAACAATAATCGTGGCCCTGTAACAGGAGATAGGATAAACAGCACTAGGCTCTATTAACTTATTAAGTGAGGTTTGGGTAGTACCAGCGAAACCTGGATTTACTACTCCTTTTTGGTTGAGCTGGCAAAGCCCAGAAGCCTTCTGCAAACAGTCAAAGCACTGCTTCCAGTTCGACTTCTCTTGGAGCCAACTCACTATGTCAGCTCCACAGAAAGCAGAGGTAGGGTTTTACCTGCAGATACAGGATCAATAAATATCCTCTCTGGAGAAACACAGACAAGGAGATCATTAGAGCTTGGAATGGACCTCTGGGGTCATCGAGTCCAACTCCCTGCTCAAGCAGGACCACAGAACCTAGGTCAGGTCACACAGGAACACATCCAGATGGGCCTGGAAAGTCTCCAGGGAAGGAGCCTCCACAACCTCCCTGGGCAGCCTCTTCCAGTGCTCTGTGACCCTTGCAGTAAAGAAGCTCTTCCTCATGTTGAGGTAGACCTTCCTGTGCTCCAGCTTCCACCCAGTGCCCCTTGTCCTGTCACAGGGTGCCAATGAAAAGAGATTGTCTCTTCCTTCTTGACACCCAGCCCTCATGGATTTATAGACAGGGATTAACTCCCCTCATAGTCTTCTCCCCTCTAGACTGAAAAGCCCCAGGTCTCTCAATCTCCCCTCATGAGGCAAGAGCTCCCATCCCCTAAACGTGTGAGTGCCTGATGCAAAACAAGATGTTTATCTGTGTCTCTTTCACAGAGCTGTGACATCCCGTCTTTGAAGCAGGCTTCACATAACAGATTCATCAAGAGGAATCTATGTCTCTAATGATGTGTCTCTCCCTGGAAAATCTCAGCATCTGGATATCAAGGGATAAAAGCAGGGCTGTGCATAACGTGCGCTAGGGCTTTGTGTCAGAACCACAGAGCACTTGAAAACAGACCAGGCAAAACATCCAGAGGCTGTTCTCCTAAGATCACCTCTATACCCCCGTGAAATCTGGATGTAGAGCCAAAAGAAGCAGGGACAGTCAGTGGAGGAAGATGATTCTCCCCTCTACTCTGCACTTGTGAGAACCCACCCGGAGTGCTGTGTCCAGTTCTGGACTCCCCAGCATAAGAAGGACAGAGAGCTCCTGGAACAGGTCCAGAGGAGAGCAACTCAAATGATCAGAGGGCTGGAGCACCTCCCCTAGGAGGACAGGCTGAGCTGGTTGGGGTTGTTCAGTCTGGAGAAGAGGAGGCTCCCAGGTGACCTCCTAGCAGCTTCCCAGTCTCTGAAGGGGGCTACAAGAAGGCTGGGGGAGGGCTTTCGACACAGGTGGTAGTGAGAGGACAAGGAGAAAGGGTTCCAGACTTGAAGAGGGGAGATTGAGGTTGGACATGAGGAAACAATTCTTTGCAGTGAGGGTGCTGAGATGCTGGAACAGGTTGCCCAAGGCAGCTGTGGCTGCCCCATCCCCGGCAGTGTTGAAGGCCAGGTTGGCTGGGGCCCTGAGTACCCTGCTCTAGTGAAGGTGTCCCTGCCTGTGCAGGGGGGTTGGAACTGGATGATCTTTAAGGTCCCTTCCAACCCTGGCTGGTCTCTGATCCTATGATTCTTGAGGGTCACTGCTAGGTAGCCTCCTTTAGTGACCATTAAACTAAACCAAGAGGAGCAGGTGAGCAGAGCTCCGGTACCATTCACATAGCCTTTCTAAAAGGTCTCTCTGTCTCCTCAAATCGTTCTGGCTGTTGGCCGAGTAACTGAGGGAAAAGCAAAACAGGACCCTGCCCCCTTAGGAACTGGATCTCATTTGGTCAAAATGAGAGAACAGGAGAAGGAGATGGATTTTTCTGGAGCAGACGCCGGTCAAAAACGGAAAGCTGAGATGAAATGTAAATGTTAGCAAGGGGGGGGCGAAGCAGAGAGGAGCAGAATCTAACGTAATCCTTTTGAGAATTGTAAATTAAAGAGGGCTGATGCCTTCACTCTGTGTCTCTCTCTCAGCTGCTTTCTTCCTTCTCTTTCAGTTTTGACAGTAAGCCTAATGGAAAGCACCCACAGCTGAGCTTCTGAAGCACTGGGCAGCAAAGAGAAAGGGTGAGGGCAGCCTGCAGATTTGGAGGTTACTGCCTCAGTGACAATGACCTCTTTTATTCCCTCCACCTCCTCCCTCTGGGAATGTGCATGTCCCACTGTCTTCAGTTGGAAAGCAAGCAAGCAAGCTAGCAGAGAAATGGGTTTGAGCGTGTGACCCAGGGAGATAATAGTGCTGACGTTAGTCAGATCTTCTCCTAGGAAACTAGGGTGGGTCCTGAAACACCCTCTCGGGTGAGAGGCAGATTGCAGGAGTCCCGTTTTAATGACAGAATCATCTCAACAGAACTCTTCACGGGTAGCTGTGTGGGGAGGAACTTGACGCTAGGTGTTGGACTGCAGGAAAGGAGAAGGGACGTTCAGATGCTGAAGCAGGGACTGTTCCCCCAGTCTTCACCCACTAGGAGCCACAAAGCAGGGAGGATTTGCCTCCAGCAGCTGTGGTCGTTCTGTCTGGTGATCTTACCTCTCACTACCTTCTTATCCCACAGTGTCCTGTTAAAGAGACCAGTGTCTTGCTTCCTCCCGGCATCAGCCCCAGGACTAAGGGGAATGGCAGAGGTAGAGGATTGTTGGGAGCCAAGCACTGAATGCCAAGCTTCTGGCTTTGAGCAATTTACCTGTGGCTGTTTACTCTGCCTCCCTCTTTGCCCAGATGCTCTCGGCAGTTTACTCCTCATTATGATGTCCACAAGTGCCTGTCCTCTGTGGTTCCTTGTGGCTTGCTAAAGAGTCTGCTGTTATTGAATCCTAGGAGAGACCGAGAAGATGCCAGATTCTCAGTGCTGTCTCCCATCCCCACCCCAAGCACACCCACCACCACAGAGGAAGCAGCTGGCTCCACTGGCAGCAGAAGGTAGCCAAGAGGTCCAAGTCCCCACCCGAGGCTGTTAATGAGGATGGCTAAAGGGCTCTTTGTGAGGCCTGTAATGAGCACACACTTGTGAAATTCCTTTTCACCACCGTGACAGGGAAAGGAAAAATGTGTTTATTTAGCTTGTGGCTGTGTGAGCACAAAGCTCCACTGCCTGGGGAAAGCAGCCTCTGACCTGGAGGAGTGACTGCTTTTGCCCGGTGACCATACCCCAGCATTTGCTTGGGCTTGGTCTCCCTTCTTCTTGCTCAGAGGGGTCAAACCAACCTGTATGAGTGCAGAAGGACCTGCAGACCCTCGGGTCATTTCCCAGCAGCTCCCTTCCCACTCCTGGCCACACAATGAGCAGAACATTTTCCTACAATCAGCTGGGAGAGTGCTCTATGAGAGGCATGGAGTTAGAAACACAGGGCTTGCTGAGGGTTCCTAACACCTGCACTAGGCTAACAAGGAACTGCGCATCCAGAAGTCAGACCCAGTCTAATAGCATTTTCAGTGTACTGGTACACCACGGCCCATCTCAGCTAGAGCAACTGGGAGCAACAGCAAGGACCCTTCAGAGGCAGAGGCAGTCTGTACTGGACAAACAGGAGCTCTCTGAGGAAGTCAAATGTGCACATGCACTCTACAGCCACAGCCAGTGCCTGCAAAGGAAGCTCAGAGCACGTGTTCCCAGTGGCATCACGGTAGGTCACCTGTTGAGACCACGAGAAGTTGCTCCACCATGCTCAGAGGCCACGTTTTTAAAGCAAAGGGAGTTGCACTCAGGCAGGGGAAAGGCACACGTCCGCCTCCACACAGCAACGACATCTTCAGGTTCCCAAGCTTGGCAAGAGAGTAGGGAACCTGACTGAAACGACCACTTTGTTCGTCACGAGGGAGCATATAGAGTCTTATTATTTCAATTAGCAGTTAGTGGAGAGAAGATGATTCCACCGACGTCGGGCGCTAGCCAGGAAGGCGTGTCGGCCTTGGTTTATATTGCCGTGGGAGCGTTGATGTTGCATTCTTGAGAGACTTAGAGCCATCATCCTGGGCCTGGAGCTGGTTATTTTAATGCCTTGTCCCACAACTGAAGCCAAAACCTTCTCATCATGCCTGTACTCAAATGGTCTGGATGCGTTCCTGTGTGACCTGCCCTAGGTTCTGTGGTCCTGCTTGAGCAGGGGGATTGGACTCAATGATCCCAGAGGTCCCTTCCAACCCCTAATGATCTGTGTGTATCTGTGTGTGTGATGCACATCACAAGAGTCACTGTTGTGACTTTATAACTGCATTACTACTGCTTTTGAGGCTCTGAAAATCTTTGCAAGCAGCAGTAAACCTTCCTGAGTAACAGAGGAGATGGTTCGCTTCTAGGAAAAGGGACTCTGTATTGACCAGAAGCGTTGTTATTATACTGGGCCGAAGACCAAGCCTCCTCTTATGTTTTCCTTTCCTACTTCATCCTTCCTGGGGAGCGCTGACATTTTAATGCCTTTCCCAGTAAAGGAAACATCCCTCCTGGGCCAAAAATGGGCGAAGAGTAATGTTAACAGGTAGGGACTCGTTATCCTCTTTGGTTTCCAGCAGGGAGGGTTGTGGCAGGACGCAGAGGAACGCTCATCCCTGCGTGGAACAGCTTGACTAAGCAGCAGCCTGGGGGAGAAGGCTGTAGCTGAACCCATCTTTCACAGCACACACACAGCCTCCCTTCCAAGGTGGTTTCAGTTTTTCCTGTACGAAGTCTGCAGCAGCCGCTGGTTCTCGGTGCCAGCTCCAGCAGTTAAACCCGAGGCGTCTGCTGCCGTCCCATAACCCACAGGCTGCTGGAGTCTAGTGTTGTCCTGGTCTAATGTTCCCTTTCCCTTCGCGTGAACAGACACCAAAGGACACCCACATTCTGCAGCACTCACAGCAATAAAGAGATGCCTGGGGGACCATCCTGGGTGCACACAGGAGCAGCAGTCTGCAAGACACACTCTGGACTCTGTGTTAGTAGAAGATGAGCTAGCAAGGAGAGGGAAGCGGCTGTTTCCTATGTGGGGCCGCATCGATACTGTACCAAACGTTACACCGGGGAGGGCAAGAGGGAACGGTGACCAGGAGACAATGCAGAAGAAGATCAAGGAGCCAAAGACCATGAGCTATAGGCAAAGGTTGAGGAAATTCATCTTGTTCAGCCTGGAAAGAGAAGCCTAAATGGGGATCTAGAGAAACTAACAGGGGTCTTCTCCAGCATAGAATTATAGAATCATCAGGGACTGGAAGGGACCTCGAAAGATCATCCAGTCCAATCCCCCTGCCACAGCAGAATCACCCAGACCAAGTTCAGGCAGGTTTCAAAGGTCTCCAGAGAAGGAGACCCCACAAAAACCCAGGCAGCCCCCTCCAGTGCCCCATAACCCTCACTGGGAAGAAGTTATAAACTTGTCAGGGTTGGAAGAGACCACAGGATCATNTGTAGCTGAACCCATCTTTCACAGCACACACACAGCCTCCCTTCCAAGGTGGTTTCAGTTTTTCCTGTACGAAGTCTGCAGCAGCCGCTGGTTCTCGGTGCCAGCTCCAGCAGTTAAACCCGAGGCATCTGCTGCCATCCCATAACCCACAGGCTGCTGGAGTCTAGTGTTGTCCTGGTCTAATGTTCCCTTTCCCTTCACGTGAACAGACACCAAAAGACACCCACATTCTGCAGCACTCACAGCAATAAAGAGATGCCTGAGGGGCCATCCTGGGTGCACACAGGAGCAGCAGTCTGCAAGACACACTCTGGACTCTAACGTGTTAGTAGAAGATGAGCTTGCAAGGAGAGGGAAGTCCTTGTTTCCTATATGGGGCCACATCAATACTGTACCAAATGTCACACCGGGGAGGGCAAGAGGGAACGGTGACCAGGAGACAATGCAGAAGAAGATCAAGGAGCCAAAGACCATGAGCTATAGGCAAAGGTTGAGGAAATTCATCTTGTTCAGCCTGGAAAGAGAAGCCTAAATGGGGATCTAGAGAAACTAACAGGGGTCTTCTCCAGCATAGAATTATAGAATCATCAGGGACTGGAAGGGACCTCGAAAGATCATCCAGTCCAATCCCCCTGCCACAGCAGAATCACCCAGACCAAGTTCAGGCAGGTTTCAAAGGTCTCCAGAGAAGGAGACCCCACAAAAACCCAGGCAGCCCCCTCCAGTGCCCCATCACCCTCACTGGGAAGAAGTTATAAACTTGTCAGGGTTGGAAGAGACCACAGGATCATTGAGTTCCAGCCCCCCTGCCATAGAGGGAGACCATGAGGAAGACCCAACATCTTAGGGATGCTCAGTGGGAGGTTGTAAATCAGTCCCGGGCACAAAGCACAGCAAGGGAAATTCTAGTAGGAAAGAGGAAATGGTGGTTCCCCAAGGACTTCACAGTAGTGGAAGACCAGAAAAGCTGAGGAATGGCCATCTCTGCTCAGACATTTACCATCAGTTGACCTCAAAGGTAGCCCTGGTTAAAGCAGGACATGGGACTACATGATCTTCCCAAGTCCCTTCCAGCATCATTTTTTCTATGACTCGACAACACCTCCATGAGTTGGGGTGTTGGGAGATCCAGCTTGGAGTGCCTAAACTGCCAGGCTGCACATTCTTCTGTCCTGACTCAGTGGTAACTGATGGAGCTTGTAAATCTGATTGTGCATACCCTTGTTTCATGAAGGAATGGCATGAGCACAAGGAAGAACAACTGACTCCCTTTCCTAGACAGAGTCACAGAATCCTTAGGGATTGGAAGGGATCTCGAAAGATCATCCAGTCCAATCCTCCTGCCACAGCAGGATCACCCAGACCAAGTTACACAGGAACACAGCCAGGTGGGTCTGGAACTTCTCCAAAGAAGTAGACTCCACACCCCCCCTGGGCAGCCTGTTCCAGGGCTCTGGTACCCTCCCTGGGAAGCAGCTCCTGCTGATATTGATAGGGAACCTCCTCTGTTCCAGCTGGCACCCA
>VZRI01012315.1:254185-280524 GCA_013397515.1 Upupa epops
CCTCATCCCATTGACCCAGCCTGTCCAGATCTCTCTGTAGTGTCTTCCTCCCTCCCAGCAGATCAACACTCCCCTCTGTCCCCGTCCCAACTTGGTGTCACCTGCTAATTTACCAAGGGTAGAGTTGCTTCTCTCATCCAAGGCATAGAAGATGCTGAACAGATGTTTTCCTTACAGACTGTGAGAAGAGGGTGCTGCTGCTCCCCAGTACGAATTTCAGTTATCCACAGGCAAATATAGGTAGGGGGCTTTGTGTTTGAGGCCTGGAAACGATAGGAAGAAACGATAGGAAGAAACGATAGGAAGAAACGATAGGAAGAAACGATAGGAAGAAACGATAGGNAGCGCAGAAGGGACCGGGACGGGCAGAATGAAGCTCCCAGCTCGCAGAGTCAGAAGCAGGCGGGTTTATGCAGCTCTGGGTACACGGCGGGGGGGGGTTTCCACCCGAGGTGTGAGCCAGGGTTCAAGCCGTTTGGGTTCTCATACATAACCATCACCGAGCCATACATATGCGCTAGTCCCGACCCTTCATTAGCACCCACCACGCCTCTGCCTCCGGCCGTGCTCCCAGGCGGGTGCAAAGGACCTGTCTGCCTGTGAACTCTTATCTGTAGGTGCTAATTGCTGGGCTCGACACTAATTGTTGGGCTGTTCCAGTCATTAACTTTAAGGCTCCTCCGTATCAATCCCTTCTCCAGCAGATGACAAGAGGCCCAGTGGGTTTTGCTGGTTGACTCCCTCTGTTCTATCTTCAGCTCCCTTCATCTCTTCTTCCTCAGAGGCCCCTTCCTTACATTATTAAACTAAGGACAAGGCCAGGCTGCAGGCTGTTTCCCAGGGCCGCCAGTCGCTGTTTTACTACTCCCCCCTCCTTCTCTCGGGGCAGCACCGCTGCTTTGCAGGGAGGATGCGCTGGCTCAGGGGCGCAAGAATTTCCTCTGTGGAAGTGGGGAGAAAGCAGAGGGGGTGCTGGGGCTGAGCACACAAGGAAGGTGTGTTCAGTAGGAGCTGTGACACTGCTGTATGTTAGCAGATCCAAACAGATGGGTGACTGCCTCACATCGGGTTTTATACCTGCTTTATCCCATGCGCTTGTGCAGCTCATGAAGCTGTGCCCGCATCAAGCCTGTAACATTTGACTCTGCGCCCGCATCACCCTGTCAAATGCGGCATTCTAGCCGACGAAAGGCAGTGATCAATACAAACCAGGCAATTCCAGGGGACATCGTGATCGCCTCCTCCGTCTGTGATGCTCTGTGGAGGCACTAGGTGAGAAATGCCTTCCTCCGGGCTGTAATTCAGACAGAAGAACCAAAGCGGCCCAGAGCAGCGCCCTTCGTTCCCCATCAAACCTCCCTCTGCAGCTGCCTGCGGGCGGACTGTGAGCGTTCACAGTTCTGGTTCACTAGCCGGTTTGAGCTAGATTGTAGTGACTTGACATTAGGAAGAGGGCTTTACTGGAAGAGTGATCCGGTTTTGGAACGGGCTGCCCACGGAGGTGGCTGGGTCACCACCCCTGGAGATGTTCGGGGTTAGGCTGGATGAGGTGCTGAGTGGCATGAGCTAGATGTCAGGTGTTTAGGGTTACTTGGATGGTTTTAGGTTGGACTGGATGATTTTTAAGGTCTTTTCCAGCCTCATCATTACTGTGAGACTGTGACCCTTGCAATTAAAAGCACAGACAAGGTAGGGAGGAGAGGAAGAAGAACTGAACGTTTTCAGCTGTCAGAGGAAAAGAAGTGGTTTGGTTTACACTTTACAGGAGGTTGTCAAGTAGGCACAGCTTGTGCTCCCCCAGCCAGCTGTGAGGGTTGCAGGAAAACAATAGCTTAAGGACTTCCCATTTCCCTCAACAAAACAGTAATCTTCAGAATAACACACTCGCTGCAGAAGCCTTGAGAAGGGGACAGAGAAAACAGCTGCTTAGAGACCCCGGCTGCTGGAAACCACCTGCATGGAAACGCTCATTTTCCTTCATTATGTGAACAGCATCTGCGGCAGCGCAGGGTGACTGAGCCTCTGGTCAGCCAAGATGCTGAGGGACGCCCAGCCCGTGACCTGACATCACCGCACACTTTACTCAACTTCTAAAGTGTGTTAGATCTTCCAAGTCAGGAAAAAGCAGATCTAATTTGTTAAAGGTTGGCTCTGCAGCAGTTAAAAAGCTCTTGACTTGGAATGAAAACCGGGTCAGCAAAAGAATGCATGGATCAGAGATCACAGAACTGCTGTTATTATTGAGGCTGGCAAAGCCCCCCCGAGCATCTCCAGCCCAGCCCAGGACCTGACATCACCACAGCAGCCAGAGCAGGGCACTGAGAGCCACAGCCAGTCTGCCCTTCAACACTGCCAGGGATGGGGACTCCCCCACTGCCCTGGGCAGTCCAGTCCAGGCTCGGAGCACCCTTTCCATGAGGAAGGGCTTCCTAACATCCAAACTGACCCTCCCCTGGTAGCTTCATGCCCTGCCCTCTCATCCTGGCGCTGGTTGCCTGGGAGAAGAGCCTGACCCCACCCAACTCCCTTCAGGTTGTTATTGAGAGAGAGAAGGTCCCCCCTGAGTCTCCTCCAGGCAAAACCCCCCCAGCTCCCTCAGCGTCTCCTCATCAGTCTTTCCCTCCAGTCCCTTCCCCAGCCCTGTTGCTCTCAATGAGGCTGTTACCTTCCTTTTGTTTTCAGAACCAAAAAAAGCAGCAAAAGCTGCCCCAAGGCCCACGGGTTAAATAGTCTCAGCTCACATGAACTTGTTTCTCTAAGAATTGGCCATCCTGCTCTACTGTTACTGTGACAGGTGGCAAACTTCACAGAGTCTCTCTCAGGGCAGCTAATGAAGCACAAAACACGAGAACACAGCCAACACTGAGGCTGCTGATTGATTTCTCTCTGCAGAGAAACTATTTAGGAGATGTGTGAGCCTGTCTGTTGCTAATGAACACATCTTGGGGCTCTTGAGCTGGGAACAAAAGGAGCCCGAGGGGGGACCCCATGACTGTTGATCAGTATGGAAAGGGCAGGGATCAGGAGGAAGGAGCCCGGCTCTGCTCAGTGGCACCCAATGCCAGGACAAGGGGCACTGGGTGTCAGCTGGAACAGAGGAGGTTGCACATCAAGGGGAGAAGCAACTTCTTCCTGGTGAGGGTGCCAGAGCCCTGGGAGGGGCTGCCCAGGGGGGTTATGGAGTCTCCTTCTCTGGAGCCATTTCAAACCCACCTGGGCTGTTACTGTGCAACTGCATCTGGGTGATCCTGCTGTGGCAGGGGGATTGCACTGGATGATCCTTGCAGGTCCCTTCCAGTCCCAGACACTCTGTGATTTTAGGATAACAGAATCCTTTGGGTTAAGAAAGACCTTTAAGA
Organism: Upupa epops; assembly: GCA_013397515.1. Classification (NCBI taxonomy): domain Eukaryota; kingdom Metazoa; phylum Chordata; class Aves; order Bucerotiformes; family Upupidae; genus Upupa; species Upupa epops. The sequence goes on from VZRI01012315.1 coordinate 257,545, forward strand.
TCATCGAGTCCAACCATCACCCTAAAAGTACGGAGTCCATGGCTACCCCATCTCTACCCTCCCTACCTACAGGACTTGCAAACTTATCCAGGGCTGATGATTCAGCCGTCAAACTGGACAGCCGGTTCCACTGCCTGATGGCCCTTTCAGTGAAGTGTTTATTCCTAAACCTCTCCTGGCAGAACTTGAGGGCATTTTCTCATCCTATCACTTGTTATTCGTGAGAGGAGACCCACCCCCAAAAAGTGAGGAGCCCATATGCCAGGGTGTGATGCCGTGACTCGGATTCGAACCGAGGTTGCTGCGGCCACAACGCAGAGTACTAACCACTATACGATCACGGCATGCTACTGGGGCTCCACGGAACCTCGATCCACTTTTCCCTCACACTACAAACACTGGCTGGGATAAATCTGTGCTTGTGTGCGATTTTCTTTGCTCTGGAACATCTACAGACACACTGCTCAAAGCTCTGTGTACGCGCTTGGCACAGCGCTTCCAGCGACGCAGCTCTATCTCGGTTAGGTGCTAACACAGCAAAGCTCAGCCACTGCTTTCTGTGCAGACAGGAGTTCAGTGAAGTCAGGGTGCCAGTCTGTCCTAGATGAGAAATTGAATGGGGTACAACAAGGGTCAGGGTAGAGTCTGGCATCTGGGACCAGGACAGGTTGGGGACTGACATGTTGGAGAGCAGTGGGGGAGAAAGGGACTCTGAGCCAGCAGTGTGCCCGGGGCAGTGGTGGAGTCCCCATGTCTAGAGGTGTTGAAGGACAGCCTGGCTGTGCCCCTTAGTGCCCTGGTCTGGCTGATGGGGTGATGTCAGGTCCTGGTTTGGGCTGGAGGAGCTCAGAGGACAAGGAGCCCTTTGTGAAGCCATTAGCATTCCAGGCCAGCTGCAGCTCTGGAGTTCAGAGGGAAGGATCATGCACCTTTCTACTGCTGAGGACTTGCATCCAGCAAGGACACTGCTGGTGATAAGTGACTCTGTGCCTCTGTCCCGACCACCACGCTGTGGCTCTGCACTCAGGGCTCCTGCTCTCCCTGTGAATGTGCAGCCTCCAGGCCCTCGGGCAGAAAACGGCCAGATTCCTGTGAGATGGATGGGAGGATGGGTGGAATCATCAACAGCAGCAGACAGCGAGAGGAGATGTAAGGACTTGAACGAGTACCTTTTGCTAACAGCGGTGTGGAGCCCAGCACTGCAGGGAGGCAGCCTGGCTCTTCTGTGCTACGGGAACCCCTTAGCACTGAAGAGACAGGAATTGGCCCCAGCAGCCTGAAAACATTCTGTGAGATAACCAAGGGCCAGCTGGAGACAGATCCCACCTGGTGACTGGAGAGAGAGACAGAGAATGCCAAATGCAATGTGAAAGCAGCAGAGCCGAGCCAGGAGACTGAGGCTTGCGCCCACACAGCCTGCCCTGGGCGCTCAGCTGTGGCTCTCTGGGGTCTGGCTCCCCTCTGTTCCTGCCCAGCTGCATTTGTGTCCTCCACTCACATTCACAAAAAAAGCAGCAGGTGTTCAGTGAGGAATAAGCAGTTGTCCTTGGAGAACACAATCAAATACAGAGATATGAAGAGCAGAGAGAAGAGAAAGTAAGGATGAAGGAGGCAAAAAGGCTGAAAGGAAGGAGTGGAGAAACAGGAACTGCAAAACCCAAGTACTTGTTTGTCCAGAAAGAGTGGACATCACCATCTGTCTGTACCTACCCAGCTCTCTCTGAGAGACACAACTCCCAGCCCTGTCCTCGGCGATCCCTTCCTGTTGCTGTCTGGATCGGCTGCGCAGAGGTGGCCACTGCTGTTCTGGTTTAATCACGGGGTCTGATTTGCCTGCTCAGGCTGTGAACGCTCAGGGGAGCAGACAATCCTCACTCTTGCTCTGCTCGTGAACCAGGTCTGGCAGCAGTCAGGGGCTCTGTGCCCCCATGAGAGCACCCAGGATCTACAATAGGTAGCTCAGCTCACGTGTTGGTTGAATGTCCTGGTTTCCTTCAGCAACAGCCAGTGCAGCAGCTGTGGCTGGGGATTTGGGGAGGATCCTCTGAAGCTGTTACCACCAAAGCAGAGAGGAAAACCAGGTTGGGGCAACAGATGTCACCAGGGAGAGAAGGAAGAAGAATGAGCAGGCAGATCAATGACAACTGATGTGGATTGAGCTCTTCTGAGGACAATGCAGACCTAGGGCCAGAAAGATGTTTGCCACACCAGGGCAGACCTGGCGCCCAGACTTCTTGTAGAGACCGTGGTGAACTCAGCAGCTCTCTAATTCTAGTGAGGGTACCGGAGCACTGGAACAACTGCCCAGGGGGGTTGTGGAGTCTCCTTCTCTGGGGACATTCCAGACCCGCCTGGCTGTGTTTGTGTGCGACTTGGTCTGGGTGATGCTGCTGTGGCAGGGGGAATGGACTGGATGATCTCTCGATGACCCTTCTGATCCCTAAGGATTCTGTGATCCTATGAATTCTTTTCTTTCTTTAAGGCACTGTAGCAAAACCAGATGCCCTTGAGAAGAGCCTGGCTCCATCCTCCTGACACCCACCCCTCACAGATTCATAAGGTCAAATAGGGTGTCTCCCGTGAAAGGACTGTGGGGAGCAGCAGCAGGGGCAGACAGCCAGTGAAGTGGCCGCAGAGCCTGCGGGCAGGACAGGAATGAACAACCTAATCACTGTTCGCATCCCCTGGGGGTACCAGTGCAAACAACTCATTTCAACGCAGTCTCTCCTGTCAGAGTGTAACCTTGTGCCAGGCCGGTACATACACAACACTACTCCCCCAGAGAGATGCTGTGATACCGAGATGCTAATTCTGGGGTGCTGAACCCATTTTTTCAGGAAAACAAAGGGAGAGGTAATTGCACAACTGCAACGGCTTCTGCAATTTTCTGTGAAGGCTGAAGGATCCCCAGGGCTTTATTTAAGCAGAGAGGCTGTGGACAAAGCCATTTGCAATGCACAGAGGTACCAGTGCGGAATAGGAAATGAAGCGGCAGTAGCTGTAGGTCACTGAAGGTTGAGACAGGCCAGTAAAAGAAAGAAAATCCGGATATTTAACCCTTGCTTTTGCTTTCTGCCCAGCTTTCCGGTCCTGAGGGAGAACGTGTTTACAAGACACACGCTGGGTGATGGGGTTCAGGGTGTCCCATCACTGCTGAAGCACAAGCGAGCGGTTCCGAACGAGAGAATAACAGCTACAGCAACACCTGCTGCCGTTGCCTGGCTTTCGACAAAGGGAGCCACACGTGTGACCGCAGAGGAAGCCCCACCTGCGAGCGTCGCTTCTATGGCCGCGGTGGTTTTGTTATTCTCCCCCAAGGTGCTGCTCCCCTACATGAGAACAGGACTACTCCCCGCTGGGTAATACAGAAACCAAAGTTTAGAAGCCAGCTCTTGCTGCTCTGCGTGAAGGACAACCCCCAGAGCCGTGCCTTTCCGTGCGTTTCATCGTCCTGTGTTTTTCATGGTCCCTGTAGTCTGTGCGAGAGTTCCCCCAAGGGTTCGCTCACCTTCTGGAGGGCTGCGTAGCATCCCCGTGCTGAAGGAGGAGGCAGCGCGATGGCTTTGGCGCAGGCTTCGTGCACTGCCTGGCTGCTGGTGAGCATCGGATTTTGGGTTGCAATGCTTTTCTGAAATAGATTGCAGAGCTGCAGGTTGACTCCATGCCTGGGCCTGCGTTACAGTCTGCCCAGGCTTGGTTCTCAGGCAGACTTCCGTTGTGGTGGCTGGCAATTTGTAACGAGAGGCCAGGGCAGAGCATCGGTTAATTCATTCAGAAAAGGAATTGATTGCTCCCCTAAGCAGCTGTTTACCCCTGTGAAGAGCAGTTTAGAGAGTAAGATGCTTGACTCAGGGAAAATTAGAACTTGTGGCTGGATTTTGATTGCCTGGCTACTTAAGTGTCTGGGATGCTCATGTGCTCCGTTTGCTTTGAAGTGTGGAGCCCGGAGCCCCAGAGGGCCGTAAGGTTATTAAATGTCAAGATTGTTAAGGGACTGCTCAGTCTGAAAAGAAATGGCCCATATTCTGTCCTCCCTAGTGCCCTCCTCTGCAACATCCATGTCAGCTGAAATATAGAAACCTACACAAGAAGCAGTTGAGGAAGCCTGGGGAGCAGTAGAGGGAATACTCATGGCGTGGCTTAAAACCCAAGTCAGAAAGAATTAGTAGCTATTTCTGGCTGTGAGCAAAGTTTAATACTGGGGTGACCTAGGGACCAGGCTGTTCAGTTGGAACCGAGGATGTTCATTTGCCACTTCTCCCTCAGAACAGCTAATGCACTGGCTCAGTTTTATCCTGTTCCCCTGATTGATGTCAAGCTTCGTTCTCCTTGCTCCTGCTCTATTCAGGATCAGATAAGAATTGGTGCTAGTGCAGGAAAAGAGGCAGGGGCTCAGCCCAGGGCAGGGGACAGAGAAGAACTGTCTTTGCAGCTGCATTTGCTGCTTTCATTGTTCCATCAAGCATAAGAATGGCCTGAAGATCGAACAAAATCCATCACATAGAGAACTCAGCTCTGCCGAACCCGGAGACTGACAATCATGTGGAACGTCCTTGTACCCATCAGAGAAAGCAACCAACAGCAATAATTTACTGCCTGTCCACTGTGCCTTCCCGTACTGCAGGAACTTGCAAGTCTCCTGCTACTGCTGCAATGACAGCCCTGCTCCTGTAGCTGCCCTGACAGCTACACCACTGCGTCCAGTACCAGCTGCATAAGGATCCTCCATGCCAGACCCTGCTACCTCCTGAAGACCAGTTTTCTTCCTCCTTTGCAGTAGTTCACAGAATCCTGACCACCAAGGCCTCAAGGTTACGAACTAAAAGGTGTTTAACAGTGCTGAGAGCAACCAAGAGGTGACAGCTGTGAAAAATGAAGCCAACCCTCTGCTAGCAAGGTGGGGAACTGCCTCACGGACGGGACCCTAGCAGGAGAACCCAAAGCAGAGTCACACTAGGTCAGCAAATCTTCAGGCAGATAGATTTGTACTTCAGAGAATCACAGCATCACGATGGCTGGAAGGGACCTCTAGGATCAAGAAGCCCAACCTCTGCTGCCATTGCTTCTTAGGGAGTGGGCAGCGCTTAGAGGTTGTTTAGTTCATTGAAATAGGCAATTGCTCTGGGTTATCTTTATGTTAAGGATGACTGGGTTGGGCGAGGGGTTCCACATGAAGGATGACCGGGTTGGGCCAGGGGTTGCACTGAGGATGACCACGTTGGGTGAGGGGTTCTGTATTAAAACAACAGCACATTTCACCATTGCCAAGAAGCTACAGTAAATAGAAGGAACCTGGGCTTTCCCTGTGAGAAGAAAGGTAGAGCTACTAATGTGTAGAAAACCTGCGGGAAGCAGTGCTGGTAGCTGCTCTCGTTTATGCACTGCTGATTTTAAACACGCTTTGCATCACAGCAGGGCTGCTGGGAATAAACATTACCACTGCTTTCCGGTGCTTTTCACAACACCGCATTTCATAACGTTGTTTCAACCCTGCAGAACGCTGTGGTTTTACAGTTCAAGATTAAATGATAGCACCTTTAGGAGTGACAATAACGAGCCAAAGGACTTCACAGCTCCACGTGCACTGACTCGGCTTTCATGGAGTTGAAATGGAAACTGAAATGAAACAAAACCAAAGGAAGAAGCATGAATCATTCATTTGAGAACAGATTCTACTGAATGTCTTCTCCCAAATTACAGCACGAAAATAATTCCAAGCCTTCTTCAGCTGTCATCCTGCTACACTGGGCCGATGCCCACTGCTCAGTGCAAACCTGGCGGTCATTAGCAAATACACTGCACTCATTGCTCTCCTCTCCTAGACAGTGAAAGCTCCGGCTGCTGCCCTGGCCATAAAAGACACCTTTGCTGTGAGGACCACTAACCCTGCCCATGTTTTGCCAGTCCAGGTGTTTTCTCCCAGTGTTAGAGAAGGAAATGGTTTGGAAAGCTGCCCCATGCCAGGATGACCAAGTTTGTTTCTGTGTTCTAGTTGTCACCGGTCTGAGCGAGACTCAGTTTCTTTCAATCCTACTCTTCCTCCATTGGCAGGAACAATGACTGCAGCTGAGCTACTGCAGTCTCAGGACAGTGCTGGGTTCTGCAAGGACATTGCCTAGAGTGACTTGTAATTCTTCCCACAGAGTGACGTGCAGGCTGACCCTTGCCTACAGAGCACAGCTGCTGTGGCAGTGTAGCCACATGTGTACCATGAGGTCCTGTACCCTTCTTCAGCTTCCAGGCTTGAGTTGGAAACTCCTGCTCAACTCCACTATAACCATTATATAATCTCCAAGACCACCCAGCCCAGCCTGTGACCTAACATCATCACACCAGCCAGAGCAGGGTACCAAGGGCCACAGCCAGGCTGTCCTTCAACACCTCCAGACACGGGGATGCTCCCACTGCCCTGGGCAGTCCAGTCCAGGCTCTGAGAACCCTTTCCCTGAGGAAGGGCTTCCTAACACCCAACCTAACCTTTCCCTGGCAGCTTCAGGCCCTGCCCTCTCACCCTGGTGCTGGTTGCCTGGCAGAAGAGCCTGACCCCCACCTGAACGTGGGACCTCCCTTCAGGGAGATGAAATGTCCCCAGTACTCGAGGACTCACCAGTGCCTGGTACAGGGGGAGAGTGATGTCTCTGGACAGTTGTACCACACAGGTCAACAACATTAAAAGTAGTTAATCACTTTAAACACTTTAAAGTATTAAACAGACATCTTTCCAGGGAGCAGTTCTCATTGGAAGGGTCCAATCCACTCTTTTCAGGGAGGAACTCGATCGGTAACCATGGAACTGAAGGATGCACTGATTTTTTTGGGACTTTGCTTATTCTTTGTCAGAGACCCCCAAGCGATCATCATCGTCCCCTAGGTTCTCCTCGACTCTGTTGTAATCTCCCGACTTCCATTACTGCAAAAATCTCTTGTGGCAGGAGCAACACTCAAAACTCAAGCCTATCTTCACAAAAGCCAAGCACAGCGGGTGAAGAGGGGGATTTAACACTCCCTAAAGTGTTGGTGAAGACAGGGAAGCACTGCAGCTCAGAAACAGAAAAGATCCAAGTATTTGAGACAACCTGGCCCCCTGCACACACCTGGCTGTCAGTCCAAGAACCTACCTGCAGACACGGGTGGAAACCAGAGCACGGGTTCATAGCCCTTGAGAACAAATAGCTTCTGTTTCTCCGGCACAGCCGAGGAAGCTGGAGCTCTCAGCTCGCAGACAAACATCAGTCTGCCAGCTACGGCTTGATAGAGCAGATGGAAGGTGAGAGAAGGGAAGCACGTGTCACAGCGCAGCTCTGGCACATGGAGAACAAGTGCAGGGACAGAACGTGATCTTCAGAAGCCGTTCAGGGAGATCCTGATGTTCATTTATAGCCATCCCGGTCTCTGCACACCTCCGTAGACCTCACCTTCGACAGTAAAGAATGACCTCTGATCCCACGCTCTGAGCTTGATAAACTGGGAATCTGCTTTGTCCCCAGCCACCATCTGCTAAGTGCACCCCAATTTTTTTCCCTAACGTGAGGAGAGGATGGGTCAATAGATACTCAGCTGCTCTTAGCGAGAGCACAGCCTTAGAAGCACCCACTTGTTAAGCACACTGGTTACGCAGCTCTGTTGCTGTGGGCTGGCTCCCTTTTCTTCCCAGTTGCTGCTTCAGAAGGCTTTGTAAATATTTAAGTTTACAGCTGTCTTCAGAAACGTCATTAATTAATGAGCTTGGGGTTTGTTCTGGCATTGGACACCTGACACTGGAAACCAGCAGGCTTCCCTCCTGCTTCACTGCTCTGGAGCGGAGCAGGCTGCTGGCACTGCCTTCACCGTGTCAGGCTGAGAGAGGACCCTTCCATCAGCCTTCAGGCTAAGGGCATAACAAAGGAGAAAGAAGTTCAGCTTCTCCTGTGAAGTTCCACATGCAGAGAGTTTTGTACAGTCACAAGCAGATCTGCCGCTACTCCAGCAATCCCAGCTGCAAATCTCCCTCATTAACACCTCAAAAATTCATCATTTACTCCCGCGTTCTATTTCTGCCTCCTGGGCAGGACTTACTGACACACAGGCATTGTGTCAGGTACAGCACTAGCTTGTCCTGTCAGCAGTACCCCAACAGCCCCACCAGGCTGAACAAGGGCAGCTCTCTTAGTGAGAGGGGGATCACCTAGATCAGTCACACAGGAACACAGCCAGGAGCGTTTGAAATGTCTGCAGAGACAGAGACTTCACAACCTCCCCGGACAGTCCCTTCCAGGGCTCTGGCACCCTCACCGGGAAGAAGATTCTTGTATTTCTGTGGAACCTCCTCTGTTCCAGCTGACACCCCTTGCCCCTTGTCCTGTCCTTGGGTGACACTGAGCAGAGCCTAGCTCCTTCCTCCCAACACCCCCCCTTTCCATCTTGATCCACATTGAGGTCACTCCTCAGTTTCCTTTGTTCCAAGCCCAAGAGACCCAGCTCCCTCAGCCTCTCCCCATCAGGGAGATGCTCCACTCCTTTCGTACTCCTTGTGGCTCTGTGCTGGACACTCTTAAGCAGCTCTGTGTCCTTCTGGAACTGGGCAGAGTAGAGGGGAAGCAGAACCTCTCTTGAGGTTTCTTCTGATCCACCCCAGGATGCCAGTGGCCGTCTTGGCCACCAGGGCCTATTGCTGGCTCTAGGCCATCCTGCTAGCCACCAGGGCACCCAGGTCCCCTTCTCCTACACTGCTCTCTAGCAGGTCAGTCCCCACCCTATCCAGGTCCCTGGGGTTGTTGTTGCTCAGATGCCAGACTCTGCACTACCCGGGCTGAATTTCATTCAATTTCTCCCTGCCCAGGTCCCACTGAAAGGCAGCCCAGCCCTCTGGGCTGTCAGCCACTCCTCCCAGCTTGGTGTCATCAGCAAACTTGCTGGCAGTGCACTCTAAACCCCCCTCCAGACTGTTGATGAATACACTGAACAGTCCTGGTGCCAGTACCCTGGGGGATTCTACTAGATCCAAGCCTCCAACTAGACTGTCGCATTGGCCACTACTCTCCAGCTTCTATCCTACAGCCAGTTCACAATCCCCCTCCCTGCCTGACTTTCCAGACCACACTTCCTCAGTTTGGCTGCAAGCATGCTGTGGCAGACTGGGACAAGTAATGGAAGAATGTCCTTCTACCTAAACACTCTGAAAGCTTAGCATGAAGAAGAGATTCTCTACATTACTACCACTTAAAATCAGGAAACAAAGACTCCAAGACAACAGAATTAATTCACCCCCCTCTGGAATGGATGCAATTTATAAAACCCAAGCTACTCTACATTTAGTCATCAGTTTCCATTCCACATCAACACCTTATAATTACCTGAAAGTTTTAATCACTGCACACATCAGCTGGATCTTAGATGCCATCCGTGCAAATAAAAAGGCGACAGTTTTGCAAACCAGAGGAAGAGAAAAGGAAGTCGAACTCTACGTTCTCATACTGCACAATTCAAGTTTATTCCATTCATTCTTGCAACACAAACTTAAAAATACAGTATCATTTAGCATTCTGATGCCTATGAACCATGATAAACCCAACTGTGTTCAAACAGGTAACGACAGTGAGAAGTGGAATTCAGATATCAAAATGCACAAAGCACTGGTTGTCTTCTGTCACTGCATAGAAAGATGATTGTTTATTCATTTACAAAATATCATTAAGACAAGTTCATCTGGAAATTCTGCATGCAACACTGCAATTGCTTGACCTAGGACACTCCACCCTTACCAGTCTCTTCTACTAAAGGATTGGACGTTTAGTTCAAGGATAAAGTTCCATTCAGTACTCCTTTTCCCCCATTTGCTCCCCTGAAGGAAAAGGGGCAGAGGGGCCCAGAATACAGTTTGGGTTGGAATTTGTGCTGAACAAGTTATGAAGGAAAAGCTTTAAGAACATAGCAGATTCCCAAGTGTAAATGATTCCAGCCCGACTCTTCCTTCTCACATTGGTTCCCAGGAACGTAGAATCAGTTACAGTTTGGTCTTTTCATCTAGTTAAGATCCACTCAGAGAGAAGAGGCAGCCTCCCAGTGATTTTTTTTCCACAATACAGCTAGCAAGAAGGGAGCAAATGAACGAGCCCAGCTTCTAGACAATGACAAAAGCATAAGCTTAGAACTTGCTTATTTTTAAACCCTGGACTAAATGATCAACCAGCTCTTACGTAGTGCAGAAAGCAAAACAGATTGACCATCTTTTCACTCTCCTGAAAGGCAGCTTGGGTCGACAGTACAGCCCAGTTCACGGCTGTCTCACTGCTGTTTGCTCGCTTGGTTTTTGCTCTTTTCCCTTCAAGTGAATTAAGAGAAAAATACAGCATCCACATCACTGTAGAAAAAGGGAGGCAAAACTGCCTCAGTGACTCAGCACAGGAGTTAGTACCTAGATGATGTTTCTTGACTAGGATAACGCTCCCTTATCGAGAGAGAATGCTCCCTTACGTGAGAGTTCAAGGGCAGGAAAGAATAAAGAAAAAAAACCAAGCTCCCCTCCCTCCCCAAAACCCTAAACAACTAGGGCCAGACATCCTGATGCTAATGAATACAAAACAACTTGAATTAACAAGTTTTCCACATAAAAACAGCCTGCAGTTTCTAGACTAGTATTTTAATAGTTAAATATTTACTATTAGCGTAACATGGAGGCAAGTTGATGCCAAGGATGGTTACTTTCAAAGCTGAACAGAGCTAAACCTATGGTCTGTGTTCACACTGTTACAATGACATGACAATCCAGCACTGATCAGAGACAAGACTGAAAGAGTCCTCTTGAAAGAGCAAGCACCATCCACCACGCATGCTTGTTCTTGTATCAGCAGCTCACCAATCGATTTAGCACTGGTTTCCAACCCCTTCAGCTCATCTCCAAGAAGCAGAGTAATTGCATTGTACAGTTTATGGCCAGAGTTGATCGTTTCCTCCACTGCTTTTCTGGCAGGGTACGTACATCAGTTTCTGCTCTTTTTACAGTCTAAACGCAAGGCTTTTTGCAGCGGAGACATTCAACCATGTTACACAATGTTATTCAAGTAAAACTAAGTCTTCTTTAAATACGAGTGGTAGTTGCCAGCCTACTTCTACAAACCCTCTCCTTTTCAAAATAACATGAAATGCCAATATAATCTCTGCTACTTTTGATTAAGAGTTCAGCAACAGACATTATATACATTTGCCTTCTGTACTGTGTGTTATCGCAGAGCTTGAAAGCTGTATTCCAAAAAGAAAGAGGAAGCCGTGTAGTTTGTGGTATATACTTGTGTTACTCAGTTTTGGGTGATTCAGCAGTCTAATAAAGAATTTCAGGATGAAAGCCACACACTCAGGCATTTCTGAGGACCACAAGATGTGGTGGGAATCCCTACAACACCATTAAATACCTTCCTATGGATTATCAAGGCTGGCACAGTACTATTGTTTTTACTGGTGTAGTAAATCTTATCTTAAAGTCAAAGGTTAATGTGGTTATGGCTGCACTGGGTGCTTTCAGAACAAGCTCCATGCTCTAATGAAATTTAAGATGTTCACTCAGCTGCCAAAGAAACAGATTCCAATTCAATTAAAAGGTTGGGGTTGGTTTTTTAGTCCAGCAGAGCAAGGCAGATGCTGGTACATCTTCCTGTTCCTAACACCTGAATTTAGGAAAAGGATGTGTATGAGACGTTTACCAGACAAGCTCAGCAACAACGCTTACCTGATACCAACGTCTAAGGAATTACTCCTCGCTTTCCACCCTTGCCTTGATTATCCTCACATACCCATCAGCCTGTAGCTTTTGAATGAGTCTATAAATTTTATGCTGATGTGGCGAGTGAAGAAATTCTATCTCACAAACCTTTCAGGATTAACTAAAGTGACACTCTGAACTCTAAAACTTACTTAAAATGTCCGTCCCGGACCAGAACACAGAAAAATGTCAAATTCAAGCATCCCAAAGTCCCTTGCAGGTATCCTGGAGTGTAACACCACCATGCCTCACAACTGATCTTTCCTGGTTTATTCACGAGTCAGAAGAACATTAGTGTGACATCCAATCAGTCAATATAAAGAACAGCCCCCATAACCAGTATCAAAAAGTCCTCAAAACTGCAACGTAAGCTTTAGGCAGAAGAATACAGCTACCCACTGAGAGAGAAGAGAGAAAAGCAACCCAGCCACCTACAGTACTACACTTCAGATTATGGCAGACACTAATAGCATGGGACTACTGTCTCCTTCCCAATTGTTTCCAGGTACATAGCACAGTACTTCCACCTACAGGAATCTCTCAACAAAAAACCCCGTAGTACTAATCTAGGGGGCTTGCAAGCCCGAAATCAGAGATTATGGTTGGTCTGTATTTTTCCATTTTCAATAAAAATGGGAAGAGATTGTGCACTGAAAAGAAGTCCTAGAGGGACACTGTTCATAATAGTTATCAACCTTCTCCAAACAGATTATCTTCGATACAAGCCCCTAACTAGTCTGATTCATAAAGAATTTCCCTCCCCCCGAAGTATTTAGCTGAAGAAGCTGGAAGATGCAAAGAGTGACAGACAGGCAGCAGTGTGAGGCCACAGGAGAGACATTTAAGGTATCAGTCCATCCGTCACTGAAGAAGAGTTTTGATTGCCTGGTTGTCAGTGGCTTCAAAGGCAGTTAGTCCATCTGGGCCTTTCACAGTCTTATCAGCACCCTGTAAAGACATTGAGAAGGATTAATTAATAAAACCAGACTGTATTAGTATTAAGCAGGTCACAACAGCTACTTACCTTGAGTAGTTGTACTGGTTACACACAACTTTGAGTTTGTAAATGAAAACAGGGGGGAGCACTAAACAGGCACAATGCAGCTAACCTGAGCTTCAAACTCTTTCCAACTTTGTAACTAGAGAAGTCCAGCGATCTCGGTCACATAACTTGTTGATCTCACAACTTGCTACCAATTCATCTGAAGCAGAAAAAGGGGATCTTTTGTTTTTGTTTCCAGTAGCTACTCTTACAAACACAAATCGGTGTGACACACTTCTTCAGGCCCTGAGAAGCAGCATTTCATGTGCTAAATTAGACAGGTAGTGTCCAGAAGAGCTCACTAATAATGCACAAGGATTTTCTGTGTCACCTACATCATCTAGACTGCATCTGTCTAGGATGGAGCATAACCCCAATGCACCAACTAAACAAACCTAGGACAGTGGGCACAAACACAGCCTCGGGGCCAGCAATACAGAGAAAGTGCCAAAGAGCAGCAGCAGTGATCAAGCAGTCATGTTGGTTTGGAGTACTGTGTAGTTAAATGTGAAAGGGAAACCCAAACTCAACTGTAGAGAGGGTAAAGGGAAAAAAATTAGAGAACATGGGATTGACTGATGAGGCCTCACCTTGAGTCCTGGGGGCAGTTCTGGGCCCCTGACTTCAAGAAAGAGACTGAGCTGCTGGAGTGGGTCCAGAGGAGCAACGAGGCTGGGGAAGGGACTGGAGGGAAAGGCTGATGAGGAGAGGCTGAGGGAGTTGGGGGTGTACAGCCTGGAGATGAGAAGACTCAGGGGGGAAACACTTTCTCCCTCTCTACAACTCCCTGAAGGGAGGTGGGGGTCAGGCTCTTCTCCCAGGTAACCAGCACCAGGACAAGAGGGCAGAGCCTGAAGCTGCACCAGGGGAGGGTTAGATTGGATGTTAGGAAGCCCTTCCTCACTGAAAGAGGGATCAGACACTGGAATGGACTGCCCAGGGCAGTGGTAGAATCCTCATCCCTGGAAATGTTTAAGGACAGCCTGGATCACAGAATGTTAGGCATTGGAAGGGACCTTAGAAGATCATCCAGTCCAATCCCCCTGAGAGCACAGAACCACATACATCAAGACACACAGGAACAGGTCCAGCTGGATCTTAAGCATGTCTAGAGAAGGACACTCCACAAGCTCCCTGGGTAGCCTGTTCCAGTGCTCTGTGACAATTCAAGCCCCAGTCTGGCTGATGTGGTGATATTAGTCCATAAGCTGGGCTTGATGATCTTAGAGGTCTTTTCCAGCCTCAACAATTCAGTGTGACTACAGCAGTGCGAGAGTCAGGTATTCCAAAAAGAAAAGTAGATTCCAGAAGAATGCTTCCTGAGAAGACAGCTTGAGAACTTCACTAAGCATTAAGAAGAAACCTACAACTGCAGTAATTCCTTCCAAGCAGCTATTTTCCTCTAGTTCTTTCAGCAGCCGAATAGACATACAAACATTTTGTGCAGCTGCAGGGAATTCACTCCGGTGACAGGAGCAATTGTAATGTTTACCACTCTCCTGTCACTGCCCAACAAAACACAGCACGCTGCAGAATCATGCTTCTGTTCGTAAACATCAGATGAATCCCTCTCTTCCCAGGAAGTGACTACTTGGTCACTGCAAACACCAGCTTAAGCTGAAAACAACTGAAACCCAGTGCTTGGGAAGCAATTATTCTCCCAAAAAATCCCTGAGATTTGAGTTATTTCTGGGAGAAAAAAGGCTGCCGAGGTCTTTCCATGGTGCTGATGGGATGCCCCTGCAAGTGCTAAGGGAGACAGCAGAAGTCATTGCTAGGCCACTCTCCATCATCTTTGGGAAGTTGTGGGGAACAGGAGAGGTACCTGGGGGCTGCAGGATAGCAACTGTCTCTCCAGCCTTCAAAGAAGAACATCCTCTATCATTGGATGACACTGGAATGAGCCTGGCTCCTTCCTCCTGACATCCACCCTTTCCACATTGATCAACATTCAAGGGGTCCCCCACTCAGGCTTCATTTTTCCCAGCTCCCCCAGTTTTTACTCATCAGGGAGATGCCCACTGCCTTCAACATCTGTGGCTCTGCAATGGACTCTTTCAAGAAGCTCTGTGTCCTTCTGGAACTGAGGGACCCAGAACTGGACACATGTGGTCTCACCAGGGCAGATTAGAGGGAGAAGATAACCTCTCTCAATCTATTAACCACCTCTTTTCTAATCTACCCCAGGATGCCATTGGCCTTCTTTAAATGCTTGCAAGGATTTTAAGGAGAAACTTAAACCTAAATCATTCTTTTTCAGGAGCTCTAGAGACAGCAGTTTGTAAAGTTAGAGGGATTGTTACAACACACGAGTGTAAGGAAGGAGCTCTCCTGCAATTTTCATAACAATTCAACCTTACTAAGCAGCTAAATGCTACAGCATCACCAAGTAGTTCAGAACTGGGTCATAACTTGGAACTGTGCTTGACTCGATTGAATTGAATGCATTCTTGGGGGAGTAGTGAGAGGCAAGAGGCAAGAAATTAGGGTGTCTGAAATACAAACTTATCCTGAATTAATCGGCTCCAGTTCCCTGCAAGCACACAGCAGGGGCAGCAGCATGGCATCCTGTTTTGACAAGCATATTACAGACTTTGAGTTCTACCAGTGAAATCCCCTGACATGGAGCATGCGGCTACAGCTCCTGAAAAAGCATCTATTTCACTTAACTTCTCACCTCCTTCAAGTCTCATCCCACCTCTAATTGCAGCTGAATGTTACTTGCCATAAAAAGGTCAGAGTCATTACTAACCCAAACTGATGGTTGGATTTTTTTGGTCTTGGGATGTTGCCCAGTCTGTTCTTCATACAGATTTAATACTCTTATTTGCACTGCTGAAAGGAAACGATGAGAGTGTCCATGGCGACAGGGACAGTGGAACTGAATGCACCCTCAGTCAGTTTGCTGATGAAGTCAACACAACCGGAGGGAAGGGAAGCCATCTAGAGAGATCCTGCCTTGTGCAAAGTGCATGGCCAAGTTCTGCACCTGGCCCAAGACAATCCTATGCACAAATACAGGTTGGGAGGAGAAAGGATTGAAGACAAACCTAAGGAGAAAGACTTGGGGATGGACATCAGGAGCCATCACTGTGCACTTGCAGCCCAAATAGCCAACCATGTCCCTGGCTACAGCAAAAGCAGCTCTAATACTTGAGGGAGGGGATTCTCCCCCTCTACTCTGCACATGTGAGACCCCACCCAGAGTGCTGTGTCCAGTTCTGGAGTATTCAACATCAGGGTTGTTCAACCTGGAGAAGAGGCAGCTCCCAGGTGGCCTTCTAGCAGCTTCCCAATCTCTGAAGAGGGCTACAAGAAAGCTGAGGGAGGGCTTTTGACACGGGTGGTAGTGAAAGGACATGGGGAAAGGGTCCCAGAGTTGAAGAGAGGAGATTGAGGTTGGACATGAGGAAAAGCTTTCCTGTGAGGGTGCTGAGATGCTGGAACAGGTTCTCAAGGCAGTTGTGGCTGCCTCATCCCTGGCAGTGTTGAAGGCCAGGTTGTCTGGGACCCTGAGTAGTGAAGGTGTTCCTGCCTGTGCAGGAGGATGGAACTACATGGTCTTTAACAGGTACCTTCCACCCCTGGCTGTTCCACAGCTCTATGACTCCTTGCATAGAAAACATCTCTATGGAATTACAGATAGATTTCTGAGGCAGTGAAACCATGCATCCAAATGACACCATTTTCTGTGATCGGGTGCTTCCAGATAGAAGCCTCCTAACACAACGTTCTAGCCAAATTTAGATTTCCACACATCTTCTAGTGCCCAACCAAGCAATACAGACTTGTGGAGACCAAAAAAGGGAATAGAGCTGTGGCAAGCATTATGCAAGGGCTAGGGAACATTTAGCCTGCACTACTTTTGTTTTTCTTAGAAAAAGAAGTCATAAGGGGGCATTAATCCTTTAGAAACAACAATGTCCCAGGTACCAGCTGTCAAGCGTCATTAGCCAGTGTTTATTTAGCTTAACAAAGCTAATAAAAATTGAAGCAGACTTTCAAATTGATGACAAATAGGTTTGCAAGAACAAACATGAAGTATGGCAACAGAGAGAGACACTGCTTGTGCTTTGCAACTAATAGTTGAAGGCTAGTCTGTGTAGAAAGGATACTACAGGGCTAGCTAAAGGGTCTTGAGCTTCATCTTTTCCATCTTTGCATACTCTTACTCTCCATTTTCATCAGAATTTCATCCTCCCCTACAAAATCTGTCACAACTTTGACAGCTGAGCAAGCATTTAGGCTACAAGCAAACACTATCTGCCATTTGGAAAGGAACACCACAGAGGTGAACAGCAAAACAAAGAGGCTGCATTCTACCCTGTATCTGCAAAAGCTGTAATTGAACCCAAGAGAGCACCTTTGGGAACAGGCAGGTCACACTGCAAGAGCACTGAAAGCCATTCAAGGCAGCAGCTGAAGTGAAATCCCATGAACTATCACAAGAAACTAAACCCGCAACAGAACTTGATTTTGGAGGCCTCAATTGCCAAGGAAGTAATGCCAGACATTAAGTCTGCAGGCAGTGGAAGCAGGGACAGGCTGGCTGGGAGGAGCACAGCAGACTTGCCCATGCAGCCAGGATTCAGTTCAGAAAAGCAAGAGCAGAGATAGAAATAAATCTGGGCAGAAGGGTAAAGGGAAACAAGAAGGGCTTCTTTGCATCCATCAGTAATAAAAGGAAGGCTAGGGATGACACAGGGCCTATCCAGAGGGAGAAAGGAGACCTGGTCCAAGTGATATGGAGAAGGCTGAGGTGCTTAATGACTTCTTGTCTCAGTCTTCAGTGGCAAAGGCTCTAACCACTCCACCCAAGTCCCAGTAGGCAAAGACTGAGACAGGGTGAAGGATGATCCAATCACATTCAGTGAACATCAGATTCAGACCATAAAGGTGCACAAGTCCATGGAGCCTGATGAAATCCACCCATGGGTCCTGAGGGAACTGGCAAATGAAGTTGCCAAGCCACTAGCCATCATATATGAAAGATCGTGGCAGGCTGATAAAGTTCCTGCTGACTGGAAAAGGGGAAACAATACCCCCATCACTAAAAAGGGGGAAAAGGAAGGCCCTAGCAACTGTAGGCCAGTCAGCTTCACCTCTGCACCTGGCAAGATCAAACAGCAGATCATCTTAAAGGCCCTGCTGAGGCCTCTGGAAATGAAGAAGTGATTGGTAATCAGTAGGGCTTCATCAGAGGCAAATCAGCCTAACTAATTCGATGGCCTTTTATGATGGTGTTAGAGTGTATGTGGACAAGGGAAAAGCAAGCGACATCGTCTACCTGCACTTGTGTGAAGCATCTGACACTGTCCTGCACGACATCCTGGTTACCAACCTGGAAAATCATGGACTTGAGGAATGGACCACTCACTGGATTAATGAGCTGGCTGGATGGCTGCACTCAGANCTTAAAGGCCCTGCTGAGGCCTCTGGAAATGAAGAAGTGATTGGTAATCAGTAGGGCTTCATCAGAGGCAAATCAGCCTAACTAATTCGATGGCCTTTTATGATGGTGTTAGAGTGTATGTGGACAAGGGAAAAGCAAGCGACATCGTCTACCTGCACTTGTGTGAAGCATCTGACACTGTCCTGCACGACATCCTGGTTACCAACCTGGAAAATCATGGACTTGAGGAATGGACCACTCACTGGATTAATGAGCTGGCTGGATGGCTGCACTCAGAGCTGTGGTCAACAGCTCAAAGTCCAGATGGAAAGCAGCAACGAGTGGCATCCCTCAAGGGTCAGTACTGGGACCAGTGCTGTTTAGCATCTTTGCCAGTGATATGGACAGTGGCACTGAGTGTCTCTTCAATGTGGGGCAGCCACAACCTCTCGATAACCTATTTCAGAGTCTCACCACCCTTGTACTGAAGAATTTTTGCCCAAGTTCTAGTCTAAACTTATTCTCCTTCAGTTTATAGATGTTTCCCCTTAAACTGCACCTGAAAAGAGCTAAGAGNTAATGAGCTGGCTGGATGGCTGCACTCAGAGCTGTGGTCAACAGCTCAAAGTCCAGATGGAAAGCAGCAACGAGTGGCATCCCTCAAGGGTCAGTACTGGGACCAGGGCTGTTTAGCATCTTTGCCAGTGATATGGACAGTGGCACTGAGTGTCTCTTCAATGTGGGGCAGCCACAACCTCTCGATAACCTATTTCAGAGTCTCACCACCCTTGTACTGAAGAATTTTTGCCCAAGTTCTAGTCTAAACTTATTCTCCTTCAGTTTATAGATGTTTCCCCTTAAACTGCACCTGAAAAGAGCTAAGAGGAACATTAAACAGTCACAGTTAAACTCAGCAATTTCTGGAACTTTCAAAAAGGGTTGAACTACCTGAATCTCCCAGGTATCTGCTGTCAAAGAATACAGGAATCACACTATTGCACACAAGGTGTAACAACAGATGTTCAGACAGGGTCATGAGTTAAAACAGTACTAAGAACCAGCTCTTAACATAAGATCTGACTAGCAGGGAGCTGATGAGCGAAGTCTCAGTTCACAAATATTTCAGCAGGAAGCCTGTGTGAGCAGAAGCAAGCAAATATATGACATTTAGCTCTCCATGAAGAAATAAAACACATCCATAACTATCCATAATCGAGTGGCATTTTTCTAACCTCATGTTCTAATTCAGGTTCACTTTTTTATAGCATCCTTCACATCTACACAGATTCCTGCAGTCATAAAGATGAGGCACTTAACCATTCAAATTGTACCAAGTAAAAGAGATGAATGCATTCTCACAAGCTGTGTGGAAAAGAGTTCGTTCAGGAAGAACCCTAAAGCTTGCAGAGATGACAATGAACGCACAGACCTCAACAGTTACCAGACAACTCATGAGTGACCTCAAGTTTTGAGGCATCTTATTGGAGCAGCTTATTTAGAACACAGAATGGTTCAAAACAGAAATGGAAAGAAATACAGCATGGGATAGAGGATAGCTTTCCTTGTGACATGTATATCTCCTAAAGGAAGGATCAGTCTTTCCAACAGATCTAACCAAGATGGATGCATCACTCGGATCCTAAATTAACACTAGACAGGATCAGAGAAGGGAAACAAACTCATGCAGCAATAAGGTAGTTACAGAACCTTTTACCTTGGCAGTGGCATATGAAAGCATTACACAGCATGAACTCCTTTGGCCAAATTATGTACTGAAAACATGCTGTTAACCTCCTGTCACACTAGAAGAGCACATGTGAGTGGAAACAAAAATAGAACAACCCACTGTTGAATGAAACTGATCACCTTTGCCATCTGAATCAAAGGGAGAACAGAAACAGAACAGAAGCTTACTCTCCACAGGACAAAATTTGCAAGAGCAAGCTTGTCCTACTTCCCCTCACTCTGCCTACCCAGATGGGTTTTCAGTCAACTGGCAAAAGCAGAGGGAAACCACACCTCTGAGCAACTTCACAGCACAGATCCCGTCACATGAAACACTTCAGCACCTGCCAAATCTAAATCCCATTCCTCCCCGATGCCAAAGGAATGCACAGTGTTTTCTTACTTTACTTACTTGCTGTTAAATGCTCTCTAGGTGGAGCAACCAGGGCAACTCTTAGTGGTCCTGGAACTTTTCTTCAACTTTTCAGTGTGAAGAGGATAAGGTTACAAGGGGACTTAATCACTACCTGTAAATAGGCAAGGGCTGGGTGTCAAGAAGGAAGAGACAATCTCTTTTCACTGGCACCTTGTGACAGGACAAAGGGCACTGGGTGGAAGCTGGAGCAGAGGAAGCTCCACCTCAACATGAGGAAGAACTTCTTTACCTAAGGGTCACAGAGCACTGGTACAGGCTGCCAGGGAGGTTGTGGAGTCTCCTTCTCTGGAGGCTTTCCAGACCTGTCTGGATGCATTCCTGTGTGACCTGCCCTAGGTTCTATGGTCCTAGTCAAGCAAGGAGGTGGGACTTGATAACCTCTGGAGGTCCCTTCCAACTCCTAATGGTCTGTGTATCTGTGCAACTCTTCTCCACTTTCAGAACACCCCTTGTGGTCTAGCAACACAGACAGAATGTGTTTGATGTTATAGAGCATAATAATCTTACTTAAAAAAGATCACAGTCACGAACTTTGATACCAGATAGCTTGCTTTAAACACTTGTATCTCACCTTTGACAGAAGCAATTTCACACAGGAAACATGGCCCTCGTAGACTGCTGATAGGAGTGGTGTGATATTGTGTTTGTCTGGAGCCTGTAGAGCAAGACACAGTTACTTGCAGCACAACTTCACAAAGTATTGAGACATTTCCCCTCACTTTTACATTTAGTTTTATCCACAGCAGAGTGAAGCAGCTTAGAATATCCTCTAGAAATGTATTCACTAAGATGTTTGTTTCAGAAAAAAGTCCCTGTTTAAAAAACAGAAACAAAACTGCAAGATAACCGCCTCCCAATGACTTCTAGGTGTCCGTTTTGTAGCCAGTGACAGAACTTGCATGGTCTCGGCCATTAAATTTTGTTCTATGAAAACCACTGCTCAATGTCCTATTTCTCAGCCAGCCTGACCCCTGCAAGTCTGTGTCAGTAAGAACAGATCAAAAAGTAGCTAGAGAAGCACACCAAGCTGATCGTGCCCTGGCCAAAGACGTGTGGCACAATGTCTCCTCCAACAAATGGAGTGCACGTTTCATGCAAATTTGATTGAGATGTGATTACTGGGTTTATTTTTTCTTAATTCCCCAGTCCACCCAAGAACAAGGACGTTTAATAAACATAATTTTGAGCTCTTGGCATCTAGATCTCAAATATTTTTAAAATATATCAATTTTTTTTGTTAGATCCAAGTCTTTCAGCAATCAATTACACACTTATACCAGTACCCTCTGCATGTATAGGTGGGCAAGGGTCTGTGTGGAGATGCCAACCCCCTAACAGTAGCAAACTGATGTACATACATTAATGTCAGCTCCTTTCAATAGCAGGAATTCCAGAATCTCAAGCTGTCCACAGTCTGCTGCATAGTGAAGAGGCTTCCTCCCACCTTCAAGTGTCCGGTTGACATCTTCACCCTTCAATACAAATGTAATAAGTAAAATCTTAGAGCTTGAAAGAACTCCAATGCCTTCAAATGAAGAATGTTCTGTCCAAATATTTAAGCCACAGCTCAAGAAACAATGAAAATTAAGTTGGCCAGTTTCCTTTCCCACATCCATGCCTTTAAGTCTAAGATGACCGCAGTCCCTCCCTCCACAATATGTCTCAAGTACAGAGGTACTCAAGCACACTAGGTAACTCATAAGATTAAGACAAAATTGTATATATAAATATAACCCCTTGCACTGTCAAACATGCTCATTTTGGCTCATTCTACTGCTCCTTCCCATCAGCTGGGATCCTAGTTACCTGGCTAAGTTATTTTACTTGTTTCTATACATACTGATGTTCTGCACAGCAAGAACCCAGATGCAGAGAAATAAGGCTGGCAGCTGGCAGCCTAGGGCTTGGATGGGTGCACCCTCTGCTGTGTTAAAAACTGGCTGGATGATTTGGCACACAGAGTGGTTGTGAATGGAGCCCCATCCAGTTGGTGTCCCCCCGGGATCAGTACTGGGCCCAGTTCTAGTCAACATCTTTACTGATGACTTGAATGAGAGGATCAAGTCTCCCTTAGTATATGTGCAGATTACACTAAGTTGGGGGGAATGTCCACCTGCTGGAGAGGAGGAAGATAGTGCAGAGATTTGGACAGGCCGGGTCAATAGGCAGAGGGCAACAGAATGAGGATGAACAGGACCAAGTGTAGGGTCCTACACTTTGGCTACAGTAAGCCCCCAAGAAGAGCTACAGACAGGGGGATAAGTGGTTGGAGAGCAGTCTGGCAGAGGGACCTGGCAGTACAGGTCAACAACTGGCTGAACAAGAGCCAGCAGGGTGCCCAGGTGGCACAAAAGGCCAATGACATTCTGGCTTGGATCAACAATAGTGTTGTCAGCAGGACTAGGGATGTCATTCTCCCCCTGTACTGTGCACTGGGGAGGCCTCCTTCCCATCAAGTACTGGGGGCAGTTCCAGGCCTCTCACTTAAAGAAAGAGGGGCTGGAGCAGGTCCAGAGGAACAATGAGGCTGGGGAAGTGACTGGAGGGAAAGGCTGATGAGGAGAGGCTGAGGGAGCTGGGAGTGTTTAACCTGGAGACTCAGAAACAACATTTCCCCTCTCTCCAACTCTCTGAATGGAGGCTGTAGACAG
>VZRI01012323.1:0-17781 GCA_013397515.1 Upupa epops
TCAAGTCCAGCTGTCCACCCTATAATCTCTAGTCACTAAACCTTCTCCACCCATTTTTTTAATCTCTTCAGGGTTGGTGCCTCCACCCCTTCCCTGGACAACCTGTTCCAAGGCCTCCCCACTTTCTGGTAAGAAGTTTTTCCTAACTCCCAAACTGAAGCCTCTCCTGGTACAACTTGATGCCATTTCCCCTTGTCCTATCCTGTTGTATTATGAGCATGCGGGCTTGCAGTATGTGACACGATAGGCCCTCCCCTACTCTGCTATGTCAGTAAGAGAGGGGCGTACACGAAAGGCATGGGGTATATAAGTGTACGCCAGGTGGAAATAAACGCCATTTGCCATTCATCATATTGGTGTACACCTCGGTGTTTGGTCAAGCTATGGTCTCCCAGAGGAAAATGAACAGGCCATGTAACATTCACTGCAACATTATCCCTAGTCACTAGGGAGAATAGGATAGGTTTTTAGTGAGTTTGCCTTCCAGACGTGTGATCTATACCCGTCTCCCATCTCACCGGGCAGTGATTCTCAAGGACTCAGGACTAGAGGTCACACAAGGTTCCCCTCTGTCCCAGGGAGATGCAAGGCAAAGTGGTGTATACAGCAGAACCCTCAGAGTATCCCCATTGCTCCCATGGGATCTTCCCCTCCAGCAGGCATCATTCACCAGCAGAAAACCTCCTAAGCAACTCCAAGCCACAAGCTTTCCATTGGCTCAATCACACAGCAAGAACAAGCCTGAGATAAACTGAGAGCCCTCCCCTAACCACCACCTCCAGCTCAGTGGCAGCCCCAAGCACAGTACATTCCTTGAGCAAATAAATGAACATGCTCTCTTCTGCACTGCCCTCTTCCTCTTCTCCATACCTTTTGATACATGGATGAAATCAGCTCTACAGTGGCATTTACTTCCCTGACCCCTGTGCAAAAACAACATGCACAGGAATTTATGTTCTAACTTTAATCTCTCCAATAACAGCACTTTAAAGCTAATTTTAGGCTGAAAAAATAATACTGAGCTGTGAATCAAACTGGGTTGGGTTTGCCTGGCTTGGTTTTGGTAATGGAGGAGGTTACAGGGTGGTTTCAGTGAGAAGCTGTTTGAAGCTTCCCCCATAGCTAACAGCCAATGCCAGACAGGTCCAAGACAGGATCCATCTCTGGCCAAGGCACAGTGACTAGGATAACATATTTAAGAAGCAGAGGGAAAAAAAGACACCAAACTGTGCAATTGCAGACAAGGAGAAGAGTGAGATTAAGTGAGACAAACACCCCAGCAGACACTAAGGTCAGTAAGGCAGAAGGGGGAGGAGGTGCTCCACACACCAGGGCAGAAATTCTACAGCCCATGGTGAGACAGGCTGCTCCTGGTGGAGCAGACCCATCTGCAGCGCTATGGTACAGTAGGTGGATGAAAGCTGTGACATTGCAGGAAGCCCATCCCAGAGCAGGCTTCTGGCAGGATCTGTGGACAAACCGCCCTGTGCTGGAGCAGGTTTGCAGGCAAGACTTATGACCCCGTGGAGAACCTGCACTGGATCTGTCTATTCCTGAAAGACTACACCCCACAGAAGGAACCCACTCTGAAGCAGTTAATGATGAACAGCAGCCCATGGAAAGGACTCATGTTGGAGAAGTTTGTGGAGGATTGTCTTCCATGGAGGAAAACCCATGCTGTAGTAGAGTAAAAGTGTGATGAATCGTCTTCTTGAGAAGAAGGAAGGAGTAGCAGAAAGAGTATGATGAATTGGTGCCCTTGCCTATGTGGGGGGGTTGGAACTAGATAACCTTTAAGGTCCCTTCCAACCCTAGCCATTCTATGACTCTATGTCTCTGAGCCACTGTGAGGAGGAGGCAGAGAAAATCAGGAGTAAAGCTAAGCCCACAAAGCAGATTGGGGGGAGGTGTTTTTAAAGTTCAGTTTTATTTCTCATTATCCTGTACTCCTGATTTAATTAAAGACTTAAACACAGTCCAAGAAATAAAATCCATCCACTTATCAGTATGATGAAAAGACTGCAAATTCTATTAAACTCACCCAGCCACCTCATGAACCTCTTGGTTGGGAAAGCAAGGAAAAATGCATACCCTCTTTCACTTAATTCTTCAAACTAGCAATTTCCATGCAAGCATGAGCTGGTTTGCAGCTCCTGAGACATGCTAATGGGAGCTGTACCTGTGCAGTGCGCAGAGAGCTCATTTCAAAGCTTCAAACCCTTCTTGCAGCAGAGGTGCAGCAAAAAACAGGTTCTTGGTAGCTATCCTGCAGGTCAGGATGTGTCACCTCAACTCCAGACGCTCATCCTCCAGCAACCTCTGTGGAATCTAGGTTTTTGCTGTCTCTTACATGCAAGAAGAGATCAAATACACTCCAGGCTATGCCACACTGGCAGGAGCTACTCCTCTTCTGTATTAGGATAGCCTGGGGACTGCTCAAATGTGACAGTCTTTCCCATTGCTCCTGGCTCACACTGGTGGCTTATTCTCCATTTTCAGAGCAGCAAAATTTCATGTCACACTTCATGAACACATCCTGCAGCTCATCAGATGGTCACAGCATGGTGCGTCTAGTGGATGGACACCTGTGACAGAAGGACTTCCCCAACTGGGCCACGTGTTGAGATTCCTTTGAGCATTCCCAGTTCAGGGGGAGAGACTCACGTGAAAGGAGAGAAGCCAAAGGTTTTTCTTCACATAGACATTGTCAGGCATT
This sequence comes from Upupa epops, assembly GCA_013397515.1. Taxonomy (NCBI): domain Eukaryota; kingdom Metazoa; phylum Chordata; class Aves; order Bucerotiformes; family Upupidae; genus Upupa; species Upupa epops. The sequence continues at coordinate 2,717 of VZRI01012323.1, forward strand.
TATGCAACATTTTCCCACATCCCAAATGAAAAAAGCAAACATTTGCTGGAATAAAAATGTCAAACACTTCACAGAATCATAGAATCATTAGAGATCAGAAGGGACCTTGAAAGATCATCCAGTCCAGTCTCCCTGCCACAGCAGGATCACCTAGACCAAGTCACACAGGAACGGCTTCTCTTTCCTCTTGGTTTTAAGTTCATGGGAGCTTCAACCAGTTGATAACCATGTAATTCCTGGACTTTTTTTTAATATTTCCTTTGCTTTATTGATCTAAGAGATAGGGTCACTCTAAAGCAGCTCAAGACAAATTTTTGCTTATTTCTTCCTAAACAAAAGTTAGAGCAAGGAGAGAAAATAGGGGAAAAAAACAATTCACTGGGGAAATGACAAGCTTTTTTTAAAGCTAGCATTAGCTTCATTTGGGCTCCAAAAATTAGAAATCAAAGCATGTCATTTCAAAAATGCACAAAGAAGTATTTTGGCTTTTTTTAAACTGCTTCTTTCTGTCATGATTTTTTGTCAAATTCAACACTTGTAGTTTGAGCTGACCTGAAACCTTATTTTTCTCACAAATACAGTTATGTATGTTTAAAAAAAAAAAGTAAAAAGAAAGTCTAGTTCTTTAGCCTGTTTTTTTGGGCAAATCCACTAATTTTTGCTTTCTACAAATCACACCAAACACATAGATGAATAAACGATCCTTCTCGCAGGAGTACCAAAAGATGTACAGAACAAACACACAGATAATCACAAAAGGAAAAATATGAGCTGTGTAAAGATACAAACCACCAGAAACATTGACAGAAGCAGAGCACCAGCATCTATACTCGGTTGCTTGTGTTACCAACTCCCCTTATGCATTTAAGGTTTTGCATCTCATGGCACAGCAGATGCATTTCCTGTAATCCAAAAGCTTCAAATTAAGGAAGCCAATTTTATCTGGACAAGCTCAGACTGATCTCAGGAACAAGTGCTCTTTGCTTGGAGCCAACTGTAGAGTTTCTTTCTCACCAAGAAAAAGCATCAGTCCCATGGGTAACCCAGCTCAAAGGCCTAGGGAAGACCTGCTTGATTTCCTCATTAAATAATTGTGTCTCATGAACACATCACAAAACTTGCATTGTGGCCTTTGGCAGTTCACCTCCATAAAGGCAAAAATTGCCAAAGAAATAATTTTCTGCAAATTATTCACATGGCATTAGTCATGTTTGTCCCTTCCTCCAAGCCTTGCAGAGACAACTCCAGTAATTCATATTATTTTCTTTGCGTTCCCCTGTTTCCTCATCTATCTTGACCAACTCTCCAGCTTTCCCATAGCCTCTTCAGGTACTGGAAGGCTGCTATAAGGTCTCCCCCAGAGCCTTCTCTTATCCAGGCTGAACAGCCCCAATTCAGAGCACCAGGAGAGGTGCTCCAGCCCTCTGATCATCCTCACAGCCCTCCTCTGGACTCACTCCAACAGTTCCATGTCCTTCTTGTACTGGTGACTCTAGAACTGGATACAGTAGTCCAGGTGGGGTCTCATGAGATCAGAGTAGAAGGGGAGAATCACCTCCCTTGCCCTGCTGGTGACACTTCTTTTGATCCAGCCTATAACACAATTGGTCTTTGGGCTGTTCTCACACATTGCCAGCTCATGTTGAGCTTGTCATTTACCAACACTTCAAAGTCCTTCTCCTTAGGACTACTCTCAACCCATTTACCATCCAGCATTTATTTGTGCTTGGGATTGCCCCAACCCAGGTGCAGGACCTTGCACTTGGAATCATTGAATCATGCAGTTTGCATGGCCCCAATTCTCAAGCCTGTTCAGGTCCCTCTGGATGACCTCCCTGTCTTCCAGTATGTTGAGCACTCCACACAGTTGGGTGCCATCAGCAGATTTGCCAAGGGTGCACACAGTGCCACTGACCATGTTGCTGACAAGGAATGGACTTGACTAGTTGGAAGAGGAGTCTCCACTGGATGATTTGAAATACCCATCCTGAAGAGCATGTAGGCCAAAAAAACCCCACCTATAATTAGCAAAGTTCAGAAGGAGCAAAGACATCCTAATCCCATGCAGCAACAGGTAATTGTGTGAGAAGACATGGATATAGTATTACACCAGCCCGATAGTGTTCAGGAACCCAAGAACCTGAGAGCTAACTCATGTCCTGGTGTATAGGAAACACAGAAGCCACACAACACTGTACCTGGGAGCAGTGGGTACACACTTATAGGATCACCTGCAGGGGCTATATGGGGTGGCATTGGTCTGAGAATAGGTGGTTATGTTAAGGACTGGTGCTCCCATATCCCAGCAGCAAAGGCAAGAAACAGCACACTGGGTGTGTTGGGATTTAGGTGCAGAAGAGGGGATGGAGAGTTCATCAAAGCAACTGGAAGGCTCTCCCAGCTCACAGGAGGTGGAACTCCACAAGCACTAAAAAAAGCCTCTCCCTTTATTTTATGGTTTGCTTTGCAACCTGAATCTGAGTTTATGAACATTTTGCAGTGAGTTAAGTCTAGAGGGTTTGTCTATCTTTTTTTCTTTGTGCCTGTATGATTCAATTAAAATAAAACCTGTCTGGAGAAAGAGGTTTTTGCTGTGGAAAGAAAAATTGTTCAGACCAAGGCTGAGAGAACAAAGAGCAAGCACTTACCGGCTTCTCTCCCTTGCAGACAGCATGGTATCCAAGACACACATTCAAAAGCCGACTGCCAGCAGTCATTCATGAGCTATGCTGGCTCATCCTATACACAGTCTCTCCAGTTTGTACCACCATGTGTCCAGGAGCCCTTTACCAGCAACACCATGGAATACAACGCAGGGAGGGAGGGAGCTGCAAGCTTGCTGTGGGGTCATGTAGTGCAAAGTCCCAAGGAATCAGAAGGTTCAGCAAAATCTTAAGGACAAAGCATGGTTCAGTGCTGAGCACAAGAGATCAGAGGGTGCCCTGTACCCCTCCAATGTCCCCTCCATCTACTTTGCCTTTGGCTGGGAAGGGCAAAGCAACAAACAGCATTGACAGCTCAGCACGGGAATGTTCCATTTACAGCCTGGCACATCACCTTGCCCCTTGCAGCAGATGTATGACCTACTACACTCCTAGCATCCACAGATTTCTCAGAGGCACTCCCCTTTTCCAGTCATCCTTCCATCTGTCGGTTTAGGAGCAAGGGATACTGCCAGAGCATCTTGCCAGCTCTTATGGGGCTTGTTCTCCGCCTAACTAGCTGGCCCTTGAACACCAGATCCCGCCCCAAGGGGCTCCCATGGACCTCACACTTTGTATAGCAGAGGACCTCTGGGGAAAAGCTCTCTGAATCATCTAGAGATGCAAGGTGAGATGTGCCACACCTTCCATTCTGTTATTTCACTGTATTGACAAAACATAAAATATTAACACCACAGAATAGAGAGTTATCTTTAAAGAGATTGATTTGCAAAGCTTGGGAGGGAGCACTTTGCCATGCAGGCAGAAAGTCTTCAGCATCAGGGAGCAAGCACTGTCTTCTCTCCACTGATCCATGGGCTCCTGTTTGCAGGGGTTTTGCGTGGTGCCTGCCCCAATCTCATACTCACAGAAAATCTTGGATTGGAGAGACCTCATCCCTCTAGTGAACCTCTACAAGCCAATCTGCCACCATCTCCCTTCTAATGTTGCCCTATGTTGTCGTGCATCACCCATCTGAAAACAGAGGCCACCTGCTCAGGGCAGTGAAAAGAGTAGAGGGAGCCAAGATCAAATCAAAGCCTACCTTTTTCTCCCACAAAATTTCCAGTTGCAGCAGTTTCTTTATTTGCTCCATCTTCCTTCCAATTTTCTGTATTCTTCATGCATCTAATTAATGATTCAAATAATTAATATTTTTTGGAGCAGAATTCTCTTCCAATCTATAAAGTGGCCATGCCAATTCTTCTCATTTTCAACAAAACATTTTGTTGAAGCTTTCTGCAAGGAAAACAGCTTTTCTGCCTCTTCACAAGGCAATTATTCAGAATATTATCAGCAAATCTTAACACACCTTCATCTGCAAAGAAGATTCCTCTCAACGCTGCTACACAGTCCACCCACCCATAGATGCACAACCAATAGGTGTTAATTAAGCTGTAGCCCACTCTAATTAATATTATAGTATCTGAAGGACAGACATTTGTTTTTGTCAGTAAATTAATTTAAGCATTCATGAATCTAACTTTTAAATTTTACATTATGCATCACTTGAATGACAAAAAATTCCTTTTATTACATAGGAAACATATGGAAAAGAAAGATAAAATGGGAGAGATTTGGACCCAGTGAGGAATATATTCTCTGGCACTTCCTTCTCTTTCATCAGCAATCCCATTTATGTCAGCAGCTGGGCTCTTTTGAAAATTTGGCCACTAAGTGCAGTGCTGAAATCAGAACGCAGTTTCTTTGAATATCTCAACTCCTTCTTTGCTTGGAACATGAAAGCTTGGCTGTGAAATCTCAGTGTTTTAGTACACCTGAAACTTTGTACACTCTACCAAAATAAACACTTTTCTGAGGAAATAAAAATATTACCAAATTAATAGGATTTTAATTTATCTAACCCTTTCTGCACTTATTCCCCAGGTGTGGAGCACTCGTTTGCAACATGAGGCTTGTGTAGCATCCTGCACTCAAAGTTAAACTTTCACTGAATGCAGAACAGTAGTTAATTAAACACAGAGCAGACCAGCAAGATTTCTGGCCTTGTCTTCTCAGCAGACAAATGATCTGGGCTTATCCAAAGAAGGGTTTTAACCCTTGACATCCTCATCCCAAAGGACTGCTCACCAATCTGTGTTTGCCACATCTGTGTCATGAATGTTCTCTACTCCACCTCAGCGCAAAACTAAGCAAACACCCTGAGGTCAATTCCTCCTGTACAAAGCAGAACACACAAGTTTCTGGCACCCAAGAACACTCCCTCCAAGATCACAAACTCTTCACCCTACCAAGCACATCCACACGATGCTTCCCATAGCTGGGGTGCTGTATAAATAGCAGCACTGCACACCGAGACTCTGCTGCACAGACCTGCCTGGGACCTGTCAAATGCCAGAAACCACAACAGATTAACTGAATAAATGATTCAATGGAGAGTGCAGCCAATTCTTGAGCACTGAGTTGGACTAGTAAGGATTGATCAGCTTCATGGCCCTTGGTGGCAAACAAATAACAAACCAAAATTGTCCAGTGAATGAACTACCTGGCAAAAAAATAAGAGCAAGGAAAGCACCTAGTCACAGCCTCTGGGAGACTGCAGACCTGTGGTTCAATTACAGTCTCTACTTAGTATATTTCTTTCCTTGAACAAACCACTTTGCCTGCTTCCCAGGCTGGTTTTGCAACTACCATGACAAACAATTGCTGCTGCATTTTTGGGACATGCCATGTGCTTCAAAGCCCTGGGGGACAGGGGGCAAGACACCCTGAGCCGGGCGCAGAGGGCTCAGTGCAAGCATGATGCACAGGCATCGTTCATACAGACACCTCTCTGATTTTACTCTGAGACAGAGAAGAATCCACAGCACAGCCTGACCAGGACCTCCAGAGATAACCGAGGATTCCTAAAAGCCAGAGAAGTCACAACTACTTGCACAGACATTAAGCGGAGCAGAGCATCCCAGCCTCTGCTCTGTGGGAAATGAGTGATACATTGGAAAAAATTTTCCTAACATTAGTAGAATAGTTGGTGAACTTTGAATGTTATAAGCTAACTATTTCATAAGTTTTCCTTTTGTAAGATGAAGAGGCAGAGATTCTGCTGCAGGAAGCTGTCTCTGAAAACAAGATAAAAAGCAGCCATGAGGACAGACAAGAGGGGTTACCCTAGTGACTGTTAGAAATAATTTCTCAAATGGGTGATGTTTAGTGAAGAGATATGGGAGGTAGGAAGCTGTAAATTGCTGGCAGACTGTAAATCATCAGGAAGCACGCTAACACTGGATCCTAAGAGTTTATACTATCAAAGACCTCTAACCCTAAGACCCCAAACTCCAAAAAAACCTATGAGATAAAAATAAGCAGGATTCTGTCAGCTTTGGAGGGAGAGAGGAAGAAATCTGAACTAGTAGAATATGTACACATTTATCAGGAATCAAGTAGATATGTAAATTAGGAACCCTATAAACTAGGCAAATCTGTTGTAACTGGGACTCTCAAGTTTCCCCATACAGCTTGTGAGTCCAAAGCTGCATTGTAAATAAACTATTCTCCTGCTTCACAAAACCTCTGCCTTCATAGCAAATTTTTCTATCTCCTTTGCCTCCTGGCATCTCCTGTCTCACAACATGTCACCCTTCCACTGTGCCAAAATTCACTGAATCCATTTCAGAGATCCATCATCTTCCCTGATGCTGCTGCAGAGGTTTGTAACTGGAACAAAGAGAACTCATTTTCCCAAAACTCAGAAAGCACAGACAAAAAAAAATCATCTATGGTGAGAGTAACAACAGCCTGATCATGTCCTTGCAGATCTTCCTATTTATAATGGTTTGCATTATTTTGAATGTGCATCAGCTTTCACAACCAAAAGTTGTCATTAGCTCCTGATTAAAAGAGGCTGTATGTAAGGAGTCGAAACAAGCACAAACAAGGAAGTGCTGCTCCATCCCAGTCCTGTTGTATCAGACTGACTGCTGCAAATGCCAGTTTTATTTACTACTTGGAGACCTCTAAACTTTTGTCTTCTAGGAGAGGAAAACTGGGAATACTGGGCCAGCCAGGAAAAAATAACAGGAGAGGTAAACAGACAAGGTTGGTCCACATGCCCAGGCAGGTCTTGATAGTTTGTACTAGAACATACATGTGTTTGTCCACAGATGCAGCAAACAAATTAATTCAGCTTCACTAGTGAGAGCCTGATATATTCCTTCTTCACTCCAGCAGAAATCAAGCTCCAACAGGGACAAAAAGGAGCATTAGAAATGGCAAAGATAACAAAGTCAGTAATCAAAAGGGCAGCAAAGGGAAAAACCAGGCAGATGAAAGGACAACCTTGAGAAAACCAGAAACATTGAAAGTCACCCTCAAGTGCCAAAATAGTGGAGACATAACATCCCACTAAAATCCTGGCAGCAGAGGCATGACCAAGTGAGGCCAGAGCCTGCTCTGCATTATATGTGAAACAGCTCATTTTGGCACACATTTGCTGCGTTATTTGTTAGTGGAACACAACTCCCCTGCAGCAAGGTGCAGACACCAAACAAGATTGCTTTGAATTTTCCAGTCTCTGTAGCATCCAGACCACAGGAAACAGCATTGATTATTTCAAGTTGCAGGTTCCTAACCCTGGTGGTGGCTGAGCCATAGACTTTAGGTTTTAGGTGATATCTGCACCTAAGTAGTAAGGAGGGAAGGGGAAGGGAGAGGAAGAGGGGGAGAGGAAGAGAGAGGAAGAGGGGAAGGGGAAGTGAGAGGAAGAAGGGGAGAGACGGGGAAAAAAAGAAAATATGGGGGTGGAGTGAGAACAACCAAAACCAGATATTTCTAAGCAGCTGGCATCACTATTTCTCCCAAGATGCTGATGAACACAAACTCTGTGGCTTGACAGACCCACACCAGCTGCCCTCTTCCTGCTAACAGAGAGTTCAAATCAGCTCTGCTTTCCCCTTAAATAATAAACCAGGGGAAGGAGAGGAAAAGGGTTTATTAATGTAACCAACTGTCAGAAAAATATCTACTGTGCTAAAATAACCTGGGCTACTGAACTGCAGAAGGAAAAGAAGGATGGGAGCAGGTCCAGGAAAGCAACACCCAGAGGAGAGGAAACTGTAAGAACAGCAGCTCTCCGCACAAGGGGCATGGACATGGCCAGGTAGACGTGCAGATGAGACATGCATGAGGTCTTTGCCAGATATTCTTGGGAAGACGTCATAAAAGCAGAGCAGCAAAGAGGCGGGGAATGCCTTGGTTGGCTTAGCTCAGTGGTTTGAACTGAGCTCTGCTTTTTGGACAGAGATGAGAACATACATTTTTAAGCAGAGTCTTGTGGGACTCTCACCAAACCCCAGCACCAGTTCAACAGTTTGCACAGAAGCTACAGCAGCCCTGGCTCACTGCCCTCTGCGGTAGCAGAACACTCTCCCCAAAACCCTTCAGAGAGGCAAAAGAGACATGAACCGCAGTACTGCAAGGTGCTCCAGAGAAAGGTTAGAGGATGCAGAAAACTGAAGAAGTAATGACCAAAGCTCAATAGGCCAGGGAAAAAAATACTTGGGACCATGACCAAAACATTAACTTTGGCTCTAATAGCATAATTTCACACAAGGCACTAACTGCAGAGCCCCTTGCAGCAGGGCATGAGGAGGGCCCATACCACAAATGCTCAAGCACACTGGCACAATTCTGTCAAGGACTATTAAACACGAAGTTACAGATGAACTTCCAGCTCAGGAAGTCCAGAAGCTGCAAAATGGTGCAGCCTGGGAAAAAGGAACGTGGCACCACAGGGTCTTTCTCAGGTGCTTCATCAGATCTTGCCTCTCACTGCAGACCCACCACTGAACTCAGTACAACCAATGTTTTGGCTGATAAACCAGCTGATGGCCACAGTGCTGGAGCACAAGTCTTTCTGAGGTGGTCATTCCACATTCTTTCAGAATGACACACAGCTTGCAGTGGAAACATCCAAGCACCCCCTACAATTTATTTCAGTGCTTTCATGGAACCCGGCCTGTCTTCTTTCTCACTCACAAACATCCATCCTTTCATACTGGTACACACAGCTGTACAGAACCTGTACAGATCTATTTTTTTTGGTGTTTTGAGCACATTCCAACACTTCTGGAGCTCTCTTGTGCTTTATTGGCTGTTTCTCAGCCTGGGAGATGCTCTGCTGGTGGGAATCTCACAGCCCAGTGAAGGTGCAGTGGGAGTCAAACCAGCAGCTAATGTCTCCAATTTGAGGTTTAGAGACAACAGTAGAAAACAGTCAACAGGAGAATTAGCCACCAATAGCAAAGCCAGCTCCTGATTTTCTTGCTGTCCCCATACACCCTCAGGCTGCTCAGTATCTTTGAAAGCTAAGAGGCCTCTCCAGATAAATTAGTGCAAAGCCATAGTAAGGACCCTTATCATGGAGAATACTGATATAGCGGAATCCAGTAACATTGTGTTCTGCTACAGATCATGCCTTTTCATCACTGTCCTTAGGGGACAAGCAATGGAATGAGATTCCCTCCTGTCAGAATTAAATCAGGACACCTATTATAGAGAAAAGTAACCCAACTGCTGCACAATATCCTTTGATACTCCACTTCCATGATCCAGAGGTAGTCAATCCACCAGGATTTAGCAAGGGCTGAAGGGCAGGCTGGCTGCTTATTACTAACCTTCATGAATCATACTCTGTGCTCAGCTTCTCTGCATGGTTTGGCAGCTGAAGTTTCCAGAAGGAACATGTACTGAAATGGAATTTTACAGCAATGTTATAGAACATTTGCAAAATGAAATCTGAATTGACCAACAGTCTAGAGGAACACATTTCCTGCATAAAGGGCTCCTTATTTCTCAACAGAGGAGAAACCAAACCAGTATTCATTACACAGCAGGAACAGCTTCTTTGGAAGGCTTCTTCCCAACAAACAAGACGACTACAGCTCTCAGAGAAGCATGTTTCCATGGCAGAGCTGTAAACCCCTATTTTCCAAGTGTCTCAGAGGCAGCACGTAAGGCTTTGGCTTTGAACTGGACACAAAATCCAAAGAGGTGGGTGAGCAACCAATGAAGTCTCTGTGATGCTTCAAAAAATCTGGCATTATATGGGCATCAAGCTCAAGCTACAGGGAGTAACAACCCAGCTGATCTCTTAAGTAACCCAACCCTATTAAATGTGGAACATGATTGAGAGGTACAAAAAAACCTTTTGGTTCTTTCCCACCAAGGGTAAAATCCTGAAGGTTATTAGATTCCAGGGAAAGGATAGGAATGCCAAAACTTCAAATATGCACAATTAAAAAAAAAAAATTAAATGTTATTTACACAGCACCAACACTAAGGAAATGTACGAGCACATTATGGCTCACAGAAGAAATCCCTGCAGATGGATGACAGCAAAACAGGACTTGAAGTGGGAGAGACAGGAGAGTCCACAACATGGATTGTCAGTCCAACAGCAAGAATAAGGCATGGAGAGAAGCAGCAACAAATAAACCACAGGCAAGAAATGAGGAAAAATGTGACCTTGAGCTGAAAACATATTTGTAATAGATCTATACAGACGTCAGTCACCTAGTTATATTGTAGCTAAATACCTGTGCAGGCACTTGGGAAGGAAGGCATAAAAATTCTGCACCAAGGTCCTGAGAAAACTCCACACCAGAGACGTTTCAGCCCCCATCACTGTTTCAATCTACTGCAAAGCTGTGTGAAATGCCTCCTTTTCTCCCCACAGTGAACAGCACAATGCTGTGCATTTTATCCTAATTGTCAACAGTTGCCTGGACCAGCCTTGCTTATGCAGACAGGAAATATGGAAGAGTAAAAAGAAAAGGGAGTAAAATCCCACACAGCTTATTCAAAGGCTGCAAATGTCTCACAGCCCTGCTTGTTACAGGGTGATTTTCTCACATCTCTCTTTAAATAGAAAAACAGCTCAGGAAGCACTGGAGATACAAAGTGACAGTCAGACTGACCAAGAAAAAGCAGAAAAGACTGAAGGTGGGGCAGAACATGCTGAGTAAAACAAACAGCATCTCTCCATGAATCGTCTTAAATGGAATTGTTTTTACCAGCTTTGTAAACAAAATTTAGGCTTATAGGAGACTCCAGAGAATAGCTGGTGATCCATAATTAGAAATGAGCCTTTTACCCTATGCTGGCTTGCAAACATGTCAGAGAAGAAAGGACGATAGCAAGAACATTTTTAAAGTGAACACGTATCACAGAACCATAGAATGTGTTGAGCTGAATGGGACCTCCAAATGTTACCTAGTCCAACCCCCCTACAAGCAGGGACATCACTCACCAGACCAGACTGCCCATAGCCCTATCAAACCTGATCTTGACTGTCTCCAGGAATGGGGCCTCCACCACCCTCTGAGCAACCTGTTCCAGGGATCCTCAGATTCAAGAACTTTTTCCTAATGTCCAGTTTAAATCTACCCTTTTCCACTTTCAAACCATGACTTTTCATCATATCATTCCCTGTCCTTGTGAACAGTCTTCCCCAGCCTTCTGATAGGCCCCTTTCAGGGACTGGAAGCTTGCTATAAGGTGCACCCAGAGCCTTCTCCTCTTCAGGCTGAAAAACTCCAACTGTCTCATAAGAGAGAGTCTTCATAAGAGAGGTGTCCCAGACTTTTCTGGACACACTCCAACAAGTCTACATATGCCCTTGTGTGTCCTCATTGCAGGGACAGATTGAAGGGGATTCCCACAGCTGCTACTGCCAAGCAGACCAACTGTTTGGGTATTACCATGAACAGAAGTCAGAGTAGCACAAAAAGCTAACATGAATCTCTTCCCTTTCATGCCAGTACACCAACAGATTGGTATTATTCTCCTTGAGTAATGAAGTGTCCTCTAAGAAGCCAGGATTAATGCAGTCTTGGCCCAAAAGGCCAAGCAGACTCTACACCAAATAATACTCAGGGAAATTCAGGGCCAGGCTAATACAACTCAAATTCCCTCTGGGATCCTATGCCAAAGTATTGCTGTTAGACAGCCACCTCCAAAAGCCCCTGAAAAGCCAATTTTGGCATCAACACTAACCAGATTCAAGCCATGTGCACTTCACAGCCCTAGTTTGATGCTTGCTCCCCATTTCTTTCCCTTCTTGACAAGATGAGGGGTGACGGTTTTAACATAGAGCAGAGCAGATTTAGACTGGATATTAGAAAAAATTTTTCTTTCCAATGAGGGTGGTGGATCATTGGAACAGGTTGCCCAGAGAGGTAGTAGAAGCTCCATCTGGGAGGTATTAAAGGTCAGGCTGGATGGGGTATGAGTAATCTGATCTAGTTGCTGATGTCTCTGCTCACTGCAGGGAGGTTGGGCTACATGAGCTTTAAAAGTCTCTTTCAGCCAAACAATTTCTGCGATTCTGGCTCTGTTATTGGGGACCCTCCAACTGCAGTGTTGCTCACAACCCCTGTGACTTTGCTCTGACAACAGCTTAACCAACAGGAGTTTAGAGAAAACATAAGTTCAGGACTCTCAATACCTTTTATAACACATGCACCTTTCGATTACTGCACTTCACCACTTCACACCCCTTTAGGGTTTCAGAAGCTTTGACTGGTGACAAAGAGGAGGGAAAAAACCCAAAATGTAAATTGCAAGGGTAGAAACATTCAGGGAGAGGTGCCAGTGGAAATACACCCAACCAAACCGCTAAACTCACCTGTTCCCTCCTCTGCTCCTGCACAGATTCACCAAGTCCACCCACAGGTCCTTGAGGGAACTGGCAATTGAAGTTACCAAGTCACTAGCCATCATATTTGAAAGATCATGGTAGTCTGGAGAAGTTCCTGCTGACTGGAAAAGGGGAACCATCACCCCCATCTTTAAAAAGGGAAAAAAGGAAGACTCTGGAAACTACAGGCCAGTCAGCCTCCCATCTGTGCATGGCAAGATCATGGATCAGACCCTCCTAAAGGCCCCACTGAGGCATCTGGAAAATGAAAGGATGATTGGTAACCAGCAGGGCTTCATCAGAGGCAAATCCTGCCTAGCTAATTTGATGGCCTTTTATGATGGTGTTACAGCACAAGTGGACAAGGGAAGAGCAACCATCTCCTGCAGTGTTGACACAATAGTTTTCATTTGCAAGGAAATGAAAGTTGAACTTACAACATCAAATACTCATTTATCAGCATTAGCCTAGTTTCCTCTCTCCTCTTTGTCCTCAAAGGCATTGTCCTTATCTACCTTCAAGTGGACTAGTGAGTGTGGGTGTAGAGCCATTCTTGTCACCCAGAACACCTGAACCTTGTTACCTCCTGAACATCTNTGATACTGAACGTGTCCAGACGAGGGCCACGAGGATGACTGGAAGGCTGGAGCACCTCTCCTACAGGAGCAGGCTGGGAGAGTTGGGGCTGTTCAGCCTGGAGAAGAGGAGAATCCAAGTTGGTTGCCCAGGGAGGCTGTGGCTGCCTCCTCTCTGGAAGTGTTCAAGGCCAGATTGGATGGGACCTTGATCTACCTGGTCTAGTGGGGGTTGTCCCTGTTCATGGCAGGGGGGTTGATCTTTAAGGTCCCTTTCAACCTGAACCTTTCTATGAACCTATGAAAGAGCTTGGTTCCCCTGTTGACTGGCTCAGTAGAAGTGTAGATGTCTGCCAGAGCTGTGGTTCACAACCTCCCAGAGCCACCATATCCAAATCAACCCACACCATTACGAAGAATCAATTAAAAAGCAGCAGGAGCAGTGAAGGAGCAACTCCATCCAAGTGAAGTGGTAAACTTCTCCAGGCACTGTTGTGGTGTTTATTTTTTAGGTAGGGTGTTTCACCTGTTAGAAATGATAAAAGCAGTGATTAGAATTTAAAAGGGGAGCGTCTTTGAACCACAGGAGAGGCACAGCAGGGAAAGGTTGCATTACTTACAGAAGGGCTTGTGTTTTAGACCCCAGCAGGTACCATGTGATTTCCGGGCAAAACATGGTATGACATAGTCAAAACCCAAATGTCACAAGATGAATATTACATAGTAATGTATGCTTAAATAACCCAGTTATTATATCTGCTGAGTGTAACTTAAACAAGGCATAAGATTTACAGCTAATATTTTGGAGAGCCACAGCAGGTTTTTTATGGCATGCCAAGAATTCACAGGAGAATGTATCTCACCTAAATTTGCTTCTTCCATCGAAGGACTAAATAGTTTTTTCACATGAAATTACCCATCACATGGTGCCTATAAAAAGATACAGCTGTAAACATTCCGTTTTCAACCTCAATGTTGAAAGTTAATAACACAAGTGGCAAAAAATTCCGACAGGAGAATAGCCAACTACAAAATTTTACACCTGCTTGGAAAGCTCTTTGGTGCCACATCATCCAAATGCTACTGCCAGGTGCTTCAGTGGGGCTGTGCTGCTGGTGTGCAACATGCACTGCTGGAGAGGCACCATACCTGAGTGTTTGCCTGTCATTTGAAGTCAATGCTTCTCTCTTTTGGTTTTATGTATTTTCAATCAAAGATTAATTAACATTTTTGGAAAAAAACAACTAGAATAAAATAATATGCATGAACCATCTCCTGCAGTGTTGACACAATAGTTTTCATTTGCAAGGAAATGAAAGTTGAACTTACAACATCAAATACTCATTTATCAGCATTAGCCTAGTTTCCTCTCTCCTCTTTGTCCTCAAAGGCATTGTCCTTATCTACCTTCAAGTGGACTAGTGAGTGTGGGTGTAGAGCCATTCTTGTCACCCAGAACACCTGAACCTTGTTACCTCCTGAACATCTCTGACATGCTAGTTGTTCCTTGTGACAGCACCTCCTTTTCTAGGCACTGTTACATATATATTTATATATATAAAAACAAGAATCAAACTTTTGAAAAGGCTCTCTTTCAGGGAAATCCATTATCATGAATGGCAAGCCTCCCAGAATCTCTTCTTCTTAAAATGAATTTTTAAATTCATTTTAAAAATGTCAATGTATTTTGTCAGAATGCAATTGTTTTCTTAAATCATCTGCAGCAGTGAAGTAGAAAGTACTCATTGTGATGTGGAAAAGTCACTTGCCTCATTCCTACCAGCTTGATTTTGAGAGGATGCTTTTCAGGCCACTTTTGCCCTCAAGACTCAAAGCTTAGATGCTTATCTTCTTTATGAGCCAGTGCAAGCAACAAAGATCCTTCAATAGGGAAAACCAGATTTCTTTGCCTGCGTTGACACCGAAAGAAAGGCACAGGTATGAGGACGCACCTTAGGAGGTGGCAAAGAACCCGTAAGGGCAAGTCACATAGCAAACTGCGTATCCACTTACTTTAAGCTCAAGAAGTAGGAAAAAGAAAAGAGGTATTTTGTGGTAGGCTGGATTTTCATCAAAGACACTTGTTCCACTCCTTTCTCTCTTATGGAGAGCTGTTCCTCAGCACAACAATCA
>VZRI01012329.1:0-17846 GCA_013397515.1 Upupa epops
CTGTCCCTCCCTCCACACCTCCACAGGTTTGAGACCTCTCCAAACACAGGACACACACACACACACTGGGCAGCCTGGGCTAGGTAGGGGGAACCCTTGTGGGGCAGAAATTGGTCCTCAGGGCCAAACTTAATCTCCTCTGGGGCAACTTGAGGCTGTTTCCTCACATCCTGTCTCTTGTTCCTTGGAAGAACAGACTGACCCTCACCCTGCTCCAACCTCCTGAATTTCAGGCAGCTGTCCAGAGTGAGGTCTCCTCTGAGCCTCATTTTCTCCAGTTAGCCCCCCCCAGTGCCCTCACCAATAGTAGCATCAGGGAAGAATGAAGCTTTTCAGTCCGTTGAGATGGGAGCAAGAGTTCTCAGTGATCTCTGCTCTGACCCCAGTCCCCTTTCCCGTTCCAGACTGCACTAAAATCACAGAGAATTTAGGCTGAGAGACACTTCATCAACAATTCTGCCTTCAAATAAACCAGTGCAATGGAGCAGAAGTGGTTCTGTAGGGAAAGAAATGCCTGTAGAAGGAAGGACCAGGTGAACCTGAATTATGTGCTCATCAGCAGTATTTTCAACAGTGTATTTGTGTTTACTTTTCAAGGTACAAAACTTTTCAGGAGACACTAAAAATAAACCTAGAGCAGAAAAATAAATCACTAACAGCTAAGTCAGCAGTTAGGAGAAGAAAAAAACCCAATGACTTAACTCCCGTAGTACCCAGAAACCTGAGGACATTCAGCCTGCACAGAGATCCCAGAGCAACGCCAAGGCGTGGAATCGGGAATTACACAGCAAGGCAGCGGCATCCTCATAGAATCACGCTGCACCATGCAAATGGAGACACCTCAGGTAACAGCCATGTCTCCCCCTCTTCCCAGTTCTTTATGCAAAATCCAAAAGATTAGCTGGAGCTTGTTGTGACAATCTACTTTTCCAAAAGAGTCGATACATAAATTCAAGGTATTTACTGCATTTGTTCTTTAAATGATGTACTTTGATCTCCACCCTGATAACAAGTGAGTAATTGAGGGTAGCCTAAAGCGTGGTGGCAGCGAGTTGTTGTGCAGCACACAGCACAAAGCCAGCAGCTCTGTGTATTTGGCATGTACATCCCCCGCTACTGAATGGAGAACACAGCGTGACTCTTTCAGGGTGGGGAGTCCAGAAAGGAGAGTCTCCAGCATCCAGGCTCCTGGCTGCTGCACGTGGCTCTCCCAAACTATGCAAGTGCTGTAACTGTTCTCATTTTCTTAATACAGTAGTTCTCACTCTGCCCTGGGGAGACCTCACCTGGAGTCCTGCATTCAGTTCAGGGGCCCCAAGAGCAAAAGGATGTGGAGCTGTTGGAGCAGGTCCAGAGAAGGCTACAAGCATGATAAGAGGGCTGGAGCCCCTCTACTCTGGGAACAGGCTGAGGTAGTTGGGGTTGTTCAGCCTGGAGAGGAGAAGGCTCTGGGGGAACATTCTAGTGACCTTCTAACCCCTTACAGGTTCTGTAAGAGGGCTGGGGAAGGCTGTTCCCAAGGGCAAGGAACAATATGAGGAAGGGTTCTGGTTTGAAGCTGGAAAAGGGCAGAGTGAGGCTGGACAGGAGGACAAAGCTGTTGAATCTGAGGGTGGGGGATCCCTGGAACAGGCTGCCCAGAGAGGGAGTGGAGGCCCCATCCCTGGAACCATTCAAGGCCAGGATGGCTGGGGCTGCAGGTACCCTGGTCTGGTGAGACATGGCCCTGCTTGGTGTAGGGGGACTGGAGTAGATGACCTTTGGGGGTCCCTTCTAACTCAACGTGTTCTATGGTTCTGTAATACATACTCAGTATAGAGACATGTAAATGCAACATTTTTAAATGCAAAGAAACTGAGCTCAGCTTTTGACTTCAGTGTCTCCCGCAGCACTGGCAACAGAGATGGCATAGAGGGGGCATCTCATTGCAATGACTTCAGGAGCAGTGGGGACATGGGCACCACCATGGCTGGCTGGAAGAGGAACATGTTTTTGGCAGTACATAGCTTAGAGTACAGAGTACAGACTGCCACATGACTGGGACAGTGAAGGCTGATGCCACTCATGAGCTTTGCAGAGTTTGTTGCATGACCACAAAGCTGAACATGGTCCCAGCTTCCACCCACCTAGCCAGGAGGAAAGTCTTAAATTAGAAGCATCCACAGCTCACGGTAAAAAAAATGGCCCCATGTCATCGTTCAGCAGCTCATTGTCAGTGTTTCACAAATTATTACCAGAACCATCAGGCATAACTTGGCTCTTGCAGACAGGGATAAGGAAGGCACAAACCCCACTCAGCTCTCCTGTGAAGTTCGGAGACAAGTGTGTTCACTCCCTCTCCTCTTCTTCCAGTTGGTCACACAGAGCTTGTGATAGCTTGCTCTTGTCATAGAGCAAGGTGTGGGGAGCAAAAACCTGCCCAGGACTGAGGTCTGCTGAGACAAAGTCCACTATCATCAGATTTGGATCGAGTACATCTCTATGGAAAAGCCGCCTCATTTTCCAAATAACCTAACAGTGATCATGGGGGCTGACTGCCCCGAGACAGTTGTGCTGTAGTGACTGGTCTGCATTGGGGCCAGCTCTAGCATCATCTGTAATTGTTTTTTTTTAATGCACATTTGATTATTTATAGGATGAATTTGGCAATTCAGTTCTATCATTATAAATACACTACCATGCTTTACACTGGACTGTGAACTCTATGACAAGACTGTCTCTCATTACCATGATGTAGACATGCCCTTAATCTCCTCTTGGTAAGGAAATCGCTCTGTTCTCAGCACTGTAATAGCTGGTCATCCCATTTATCCTAATTTGAATTCAGCTTTCTAACCACAGGGAAACAGAATTTTGTATAAAGGTAGTCAAGATCCTCCGGTTCTTCCCCTCCTTCACTATCTTTCCACCCACAAAGGCCCCTAATCTGCTGTGCAGGGTATTATTCCCCATACTTGGCCCAGTATCAGCATAACAGAGCAGCTCAGACCACAATGTCCTTCAGGGGACTTATCCTTTCATGGCCTCTCCTACCTTTCCCACTCTCTTTGGTTCATAATTCCCCCTGTGACTCTGTGTCAAGCACTTTCGGAAACCTGGAGAGACCCACAGAGCCTCCGTTGGGTGCAAAATCAGCTCTCACTGAGCAACTGGGATAACCTGGATTTATCTTATGTTTAATTATGTAATCAAATAAGTTCATAGACCTGACTTAGACTGTCACCAAGCAGTGATGCAGTCCGGTTGACTCTGCTGAACCTCTGAAGAAAGCCAGTGGATGTGTAACACCTCAAAAGCAAAAACCTCAAGCATGACCCAGTGGTCACTGTCCTTTACAGCTTCAGGCCAAATGCAAACTGTTGGGGTAAACATGGACAATGAAGAGGATTCCAAGGAACACAGCTGGAGAATGGGGAAGGTGACAGTGGGATTTCTCACATCCCATATTAAAGCTATACAGAAAACACAGGACAGAGAACATCCTGTATGTTTTCAATACAACTCGCAGTGTGAAACACGGGAAATCTCATGTTACGCTGATGTCTAGCAGCTCTACCTTGTGGAACACTGTGGGAGCTGGACCACAGCCTTAATTACTCCTCTGCTTCCAGCTGATCTTACACCGACTAAGATGACACTGGTCAGATCTCAGCAGGTACTGATGCTCATGCCTCAGCTTGAAAATGGTGGATAAGATCTGCTGTGGTCATGGATCCTTTTGGTTCCATCTAATACTGTGTTAAGACTCTATGCAGGAGGAGGCTCCCAACCTCATATAACATGTGGGGGAAGCTCTTTATAAGTCCAGCGATGGAGGAGATGATAGATGTGGCAACAAACTCTAGGCCAGGTCATGCTAAACACCTCCTTCAAGCCTTGAGCAGGTAGTTCAACAGGAATCAGCATGTTGAGGAAGGCCAAGGAGTGCCCTGCTGCCCAAACAGGGGATCTCTTCCAGCTGGCTGCATCAGCTTCCCTGGTCGAGTCCCTGATGCAGTGCACTAATGCTCCCAGCCATTTCATCAACCCACAGCGCTTGCATTGAACAGAACAATGTGAGCACAGTGCACTGACATCATATCCAGGTGATGCATTGGCCACAACTACCTCTGGTGAGGTTACTGGAGTCCCACCAAAGAGGGCTGTTCTGCCCTGATAGTAGAGTTGTCTGGACAAGCTGGTGGTACCTTGATCTTTCCAAGCAGATCCCTCTCTGTGCTGTCTTGGGACACCTTATATTAGCAAGAGCAGTGCAGACATGTTTTTATAAGGTAAGCAAAGCACAACTAAAAGAGGAAAAGAAGGTTCTGCTCTTCTCTGAGCAGAATGTGTGGCATCATTTGCTCCCACAAATTATTCTCATAGAAGCACAAAGAGCTGCCTATGGCCAGTGAGGTGATCTACTAGGACACTGCTTAGATTTAGGATGAGAAGAGATGTTAATATGATTTGGAAACAAGCCCAGCTGTTACAGATGTGGGCTTCTTCATGAGGAAGGGAAAGTGATACTCTCATGTATATGTAGAGTCAGCCATAGCTGGGGCTGCTCTCCTTCCCCATGGTGCACCAACACCAGGGCTATGCCCTGCCCATCCACTTTATGTGATCCCAAAGTGCAGCTGTTGATGGGAGGGTGAATATGGGCTTCCCTGGGGTCTGAAAGTCTCTACCAAGAAACCAAAAAGAATCAAATTAATTCCTGTGGGGATAAAGAGCAAGTAGGACTCAAGACAAAAGCTACTCTAGCACCTACAGGACCCGGTTCACAACTCCAGGGCCAAGAAAATACAAAGCAAATGGATAGGGGGTATTTAAAATAGAGCTACTTCCCTTTTCTGAGATCTTTCAGGAAACAAGACATCAGCTGAGCTTCAAGAACCTGAGTTTCCTCAAAGAGAAACAAGAGGGACTTGGAGAATCCATCACACAGCAGCATCTCTGGAGGTCAGGCTTTGAGGGTAACCTTGGGGCTGAACACTTGCATCAGGGATGCTCTTTACTTTAAACAACTGAATGCTAGCAGACACGGAAAGGAAATCCAGCACCGCTGAAGGTCCTATCTGACAGCTGCAGCCATTAGAGCAGGAGTAGGCTCCGTGCCCCAGAAGTGCAGGGCTGGGCAATACGGACTCCCATGCAGATGCAGATCTGGGCAGATGCTGATGTCTGAATGGACCTGGTCCCATATGTGGAGGGATAAACCGAAATGAAAGACACATGCCTTTCCTGACATGTCCCCTGAGAGACAGTCCCCCTAATTCCCGGAGGATGCACCCGGCATGCTGAACAGGGGTTGCCAACAGGGTTCCCCCCACGAGGCTGAGGGTCAGCCTACGGCAGCCAGTTTAGCTTCTTCGGAGCCACCCCAACGTAAAAGAGCAAGGATTTGTGTTGTGCCCGCACTCCTCCCCTCTCCCATCGTGATTAGGGTGTGAAAGGAAGCCCAGAGCCAGTAGGGATCCTCCCAGCAGCACAGACCCTACAGGCACCGCTCAGGCAGGGATCGGACCCTGCCAACCGAGAGCAGGGGAGGGGAGGGGGGAGAAGGCAGCAAGCTGCAGCGATCCGACAGCCATTCTAGGGAAAAGACACCTGAACCCAGCAAGCCTGGAGGGGAATTCTTGTCAGCATGGGGAGGCATGTCCCGGTACCCCTTTCCTGCGTTCAGAAGCCAAGAAAAACATGTGCTTTGAAAACAGGCTGTGACAGTCCCGGCTGCGAGCCCTTGCTTTGCACAACCCAGCTCTCCCCCGGGAGTCCTGCCAGCCGCTCAGCCCAGCCCTCCGTGGAATCCCGGGCTCAGCTCTCCTTCCTGCTGTCTCCACCTGGCCCCATAGCAGATGTCCTTCGGGAGTTTGCAGCCTCTTGAAAACCTCAAACCTCTCTAAGCAGTAATTTCCATCAATTACGGTTGTACTACCCAGTCCCTGCTCTATCCAGACACCCGTAAGACCTCCTTTTTGGAGCTGTCCCTGCACTGTCCTGTCTGCAGGGTGCCCTGGACACTCGCTGGGCAGTGACACCCCAGGGCTGTGGGGCTCCTTATCCTCTCCCTGGACACACTGTTCTCATTCCCAGCCCCGCCATCTGACCTCCCCATGAAGAAATGTTGCTGTTCCTGGCAGAGCAGCCCTCACCCTCTGCAATCACCTATTTCCCCATACCAGCCGTTTCATCACCGAAAGTTAGTTCAACTAGAACCAAAAGCAAATCCAGCCGATACCTCCAACCAACCACTGTGACCTCCAGGTAGGTTATCTCAGCTTTATCAGCTTTCTGCCTTGAAACAATGCTGGCAGCAAACCCTGCCTGTGAGTCGAAGGACCACAACGCCAGGCCACTGCCAGTGATAGTAGATCCACTGCAAATGGCAGTAAATCCACGGCACTGAACTACCACCACAGGAGAAAACCCAACCGAGCCCTGCTCTTCCAATACATGGAAGAGAAAGCAGCAGTGCAGAGCTGCACCCTCCAGACTCTGTCCCAGCCACAATGTGCTCACTATGGCTGCAGTAGTTCTTCCCTTCTCTTCAGTTTTTCTACCCTTGAGAGAACCCTTACTCATTTTTGCAGGAACCTGATGAACTAACAGTGAAACTCCAGCATCAGGCAGGTTTCAAGGTCACCACGTACCAGACACAGTCTGGCTCTGGGGTGAGGAAACGAGAAGCAAGAAAATATCTCAGTGGTACAGGCGATTCTGGACTCTCCTACTGGGGGCTTTTAGGCTCAAGCAAAGGAGAGAAAAGAAAGGAAGAAGGAAGGAGGCTCCAGCAGCATCATCCTGTGCAGCCCCAAGAACAGCCCAGCACCCGCTGTTGCTGCTACTGCATCATAGACCTGGGGCTGAGGGAAAGCCAAAGCCCAAGCCAGCCATGTGTTTTGCAGGCACAGAGCCAGACAAGGGGCTCTGTGATGCAGAACAGGGAGAGAAAGGAAGAAAGAGAAAGAAAAAAAAACAACCTCACCCCCCCACCCCACCCCTGTGCTGAACGTAATGCCCAGCAGCAGCCTGCGAGCACCATGCTAGAAAGCCTCTTCATTACTAGTGGGCAACTGTATTTTTATCCTGTGGCTTTCTGTTTTTGCAGACACATTCCAGCACAAAACCAGAGACAATGCACACCACGGAGCAGCCACATTTATTTTAAGGGATGCAGTGTGTTCCTGAGAGGATGTTCTGTCTGCCTGGACTGCAGGAAGCAGTAAAATGGCAGGTGAGCGTCTGTCTTGGGGACATCAACCAAAACCGTGCAAAGCAAACACTTTTGTTTTGCAAATCTGCTCCAGGCACTGGAAAATAACAATAAAAAATAAAATTTAAAAAAAAAGGAGGGAAGGAGAGAGCTTTTCCCCAGGGCCTGTTTTCTGGTTTACTGGTCCTGCAGATGCTCAAGACCTACTTTGTCAGGGAAGAGATTCATGACTAGCGGCAGCAGTCCCAGGCTACAGGTTCAACCACTGGCCCCATCAGCACACACGTGGGACCTGTAATTGCAGCCGTACAAGCTGCACCTTGCAGCACGTGCCCACTCCTTCTAGAAGCACTCAGCAGCAGCGAGCTCAGGTGAGGCCTCAGTCAGGAGTGCACACTGGAGGAATCTGAGGACAGAGCGAGTAATTGTATTTATGTGTGTTTAACCCTACCTGGTGTGAGTGCAGCAAGGACTGGGGTGAAGTTTGGTCACCTCAGTACAAGAAAGACCAGCTGAGAGGCTGCAGTGGGTGCAGAGAAGGGCAGCACGGCCAGAGAAGGATCTGGAGAGCAAACCTTGTGAGAAGCAACTGTGGGAACCGGGGCTGGTTAGTTTGGAGAGGAGGAGGCTGAGGGGAGACCTCACTGCTGTCAGCAGCTACCTGAAAGGAGGGTGCAGAGAGGTGGGGGTTGAATCTCTTCTCACAAGGAACAAGTGATAGGACAAGATGAAAAGGCCTCAAGCTGCCCCAAGGGAAGGTTAGGTTGGACAGTAGGAAGAAACTTCTTCCTGGAAAGGGCCCTCAGCCCTTGGCACAGGCTGCCCAGGGTGAGGGTTGAATTGCCATCCCTGGCTGTGTTTCGCAGTTGTGGAGATCTGGAGCTCAGTGACAGGGTTTAGCAGTGGGTTGGGGCAGCTGGGTTGAGGGTTGGATTGGATGGACCAACCCTCCACCCTCTTTTCCAACCTAAACAATGATGTGATTCTATTCTTTAAGGCAGTGGTTTCTCCAGCACACCATGGCATAAAATGGTTGGAAGATACCTCTGGAGATTTTCCATGGACCTTCTAACTTGCCTGTTGCAGCAGTTTCCTGTGAACAAGTACCTCCAGCACAAAAACACAGTGAACTTTCCGGACGGCACTGAAAGAAATTAGCTCTCCTTTGTTCCAGCCTTGTACTCTGGGGGCAAAATCCACATTTCTTTATACTTTCTATACACATAACATTCTTCTCTGGCAGGCTACTATCGCATCTTGCAAAGGTAAATGAGAACAAGTTTGATCTGATGGAGGCTAACACTCAGAGAGCATGCAGAACAGGAGAGGCTTTTCACTTCTTAAATAAAGCGCTATGACTCTGCTGGCCATCAGTGGAGTCAACAGAAGTAAAATCCAAGTGGTTGTTCAGACAACAGGAACACCACACCATCAGAAGGAATAAGCAATGGTATTTAGTGTTACACGGTTTTATATATACAGTGTTAAGTGGTGTTACACAGTGCTATGCAGTGTTTTACATACCATTCTATACCAGCCATATACCATCAGCCACACTGGCTGCTTGTGGGCTTACAAGTTACCCAGAAAATATAAGTTTTGCATGAAACACTGGCATTTTAACAAAATTACAAGTTAAAAACATCTATGGGCATGTTAACACAAAGAGCAAAATCTTTTTCTCAGAAACTTTTCAGGATACTTAACTATTTTTGACTTTTTCCTATTCTCTAGAAAATTTTTTGAGAGAATCCCTTGGGTCTTATTGCTGTTCTCAATTTTTCACTCTGCAGAGGACAATACTCACCCACATCCTCCATCCTCTTGCACAGTCATCTTTCCCCTAAGTGTCCCACTATCCTGCAACTTTCCCTGCTTTGCTTTCCCACCCCTTATGGTCTAAGTTCTATGTCATGAGAGAGAAGAGTTTTCAGTGACCACACGCCTGGCTGGGCTGCAAAGCCCTGGGGTGGATCTGATCTCCGGGCAGCACCACCCCATAAACCCTAAACCAACAATAACGTCTGCTTAACCGGGAACAGTAGGACTCTTTTCCAGCTCTGAAAACTTCAACGTAACTATCTCAGTGTCACGATGACTCCTGTGTGCATGTGTGTGTGTGCGTGTGTGCATGGAGATCGGCTGTGCCATGGCAGAGTCACCCAGCAGTGGTGAGAGCTGTGTTTGCTAAACTTTGCTCAGTTGTGATGGGAGTGATGGAAGCACCACAAAGACGTAGGGAGAGTGCTGGCTGAACACAGCAACTGCACAGAGTTCAATTTGCTTATTGGAAAATTAAAGAGAGAGGAGGGCAGCTCCTCCACTATTGTATTATTGACAAATAATGTCACTCTGCCCCATGGTACACGGTCAACAATTAAAAGACTGTAGGTACCTCCTGAAGGAAAGTGTGGAAGGAGAGAAACTGGGGGAAGAGAAGACATTGACACTGTGCCTGAATAAAATTAAAAACCAGACTATCGTTCTGGTTTGTGCACGGGCGATCATTCCTCCAGTATAGTTCTCTGTTGCACAACAGCAGACTGCCCAGAGAGTATTAAATTCCCATTATAGAGACTAACAGCAAAAATAAAGCAACAGCCTGTGCCCTGCCTCTCTGGTTAAGGGGATCTTTGGGGATAAAAGCCTGGTTGCAAATATGGAGTCTCTGAGTGCAGCCCCCTGCTCCACAGCCCCTCTACAGCACCAGTGTTTCACCCTTGACACTCCAGTTCTCCAGCTCTGGACATTAACCCTCCTACCTTGTTCCCAGGAGAACACTGAGGAGTTCTTAAGGGCTTCCATTATAAGCAGGGAAAAGGACACAACCCCCCCATCTCTGTTCTCCGGTGACCCTTGTGCTGTGTCTCCTGACATACAACCTGATCCTCCTCTGGCACAGCTTCAGGACATTTCCCCTTGTCCATTAGGTAGAACAGACCGACTCCTGCCTCTCTACAACATCCTTTCAAGTAGTTGTAGAAAGCAAGAAGCTCTCCCCTCAATCTCCTCTTCTCCAGACTAAACAACCCCAGCTCCCTCAGCCATTCCTGATATGACACCTGTTCCAAACCCTTTACCAGTTTGGTAGCCATCTCTGTCCCACCCCCAGCCCTTCAATGTCCATCTTGTAGTGAGGGGCTCAACAATGGACACAGGACTCAAGGTGTGGCCTCCCCAAAGCTGAGTAGAGGGGAAATGATCCCCTCCCTACTCCTGCTATGAACACTACTCCTGATACAGGTCAGGACTTAATGTCTGTAAATATCTGAAGGACGGATGTCAAGAAGAAGGGGCCAACCTCTTTCTATCGGTGCCACATGATAGGATGAAGGACAGTGGGTAGAAACTGGAGCATAGGAGGTCCTGCCTCAACATTAGGAAAAACTTCTTCCCTGTGAAGGTGACAGAGCCCTGGCCCAGGCTGCTCAGAGAGACTGTGGAGTCTCCTGCGCTGGAGACTGAATGTTCCTGTGTGGCTTGTCCTGGGGGATGCTGCTTTGGTGAAGGTTTGGACCAGATGATCTCCAGGGGTCCCTTCCAACTCCCACCTGTCTATGGTCTGTGGTTCTGTGACTTTCCATGCCAACAGGACATCCTCAAACAGAACAGAGCTTTGGCAGTGCTCCTTGAGAGAGATGGGTTGAAGAAAGCAAAGACTTGTGCTGCAAAGATGACACAAGGCACAATGCAAGGTGCAAGAGCTCCTAATCTCTCAGTTCAGCATCACAGCTTCATGCAACAAGCTGCCCTCACCACCTGCCTAATCCTCTGCCTGACACTAACTCAGCCTGCTGCCTCTTGCCTATGTCCCTGCCTGCACTAGCGAGTTCCCAGGAGGTTTTTTGGCCCCTGAGCTGCCAAATACACTGCTCAGCAGCGTGGCTGGTCAGGCTGCAGCAGCATGCGTGGGCCATGTATTCCTCCTTGGCCGAAACTCACGGTTTACCTAATTCCTGCCTGGATCAGATCCTGCAGATCAAAGCCACCTCCTGCATGCTGAGCTCCCAAATGATTTATGACTTGCTGCAAGGGTGGCAAAGGAGGAACTGTGCTGACCACAAATGAAGCATAACAAGAGCAGCTAGGTGGGTTCAGAGCCTTCTGTGAGATGCTAGAGTCCAGCTCATCTGAAGACCAGTAGGAGATCCCTGCAGGCAAAGGACAGCACTCAGGGGATAACCCCAACTCTGCAAGACACCCCATACAACCAACACCGCCACTGACACACTGCCTAGCATGAAATCATAGGGTGTAACACTAAGTTTCTTGGTCTGGGTTTGGAAATGGAGCTCATGAGAACACATTCAACCCAGACAAGAACCCGGAGCACAACAGAATCTGGATTAAGGTAACCAAGCCTCACTCACTCACCGCCAACTAGCACCTGTGGTCATCACTGGGAAAAGACAAATGGAGGATCAGGCTAATGGAGTTTGTAAAGCACTGGCCCACCTGCTCAGCTTCTCCTGGAGGCAGGGAAAATCCCTGAGGAAGATGAAGCAGGGCTGTACCCAACAGCTGTTTGCTCCTGTACACTTTCAGGAAGAGAAAATTCTTGATGCTCACAGCAAGTCATTCAACCTCATCTATGAATAGGCAAATCTGGTTTGTGACCCAAACAAGCCTGGAACCAGAGCTGATCTACTACCAGTGGGAACATCCCCCCACCACTGGCAGTGCATCTCCACCTCATCTCATCTCATCTCTCCTTCTGCACTGCGTTCTGCATATTGGCTGAGCTTCTTCTCACCAGCTTTAAATGCGCTGCCCATTCATGATCTCCCTGTCCCAGTTTCCTGACACAGCACAATGAGAAGATGCAGCCAGGTTCCCATAAGACTTCAAATATTCACAGACTGCCCAAGTCTGTGCCTTTCCAGAGCAGAAACGTTCATTCCCTGACATCAAATATGAACAGAGACATTTTCCTCTTTGAAGTTATCACTTGTAATCTTCAAGTTTGTCCTTATGTCCAAGCACTTTCAAAAATAATTTATCCTAATTATTCCCACTGCAATTTGGTTTCATACACCAACCTCCCTGTGTGAAGAAACTCCACCTAAATTCCTGACATGCCCAAACCTTCCGTTCATTTGTGCCCACTCGTTCTCGTGCTCCTCTCTGGCCCAGTAAGGTTGGGAATTCATTAGCTCTCATTCCTCACATCCAAACACCAGTGAGGCTAGTCCCAGCTTTCATCACAAGGATGTTGACATCCTTCCTGGCATACCAGCAAGACATCTCGGGGCTCTCAACACTTGTTCCTTGTGAGAACAGACCAGCTCTGCCATCCCTGTTTGCTGTGCATTGTGGTGGCACAGCTTGCTTCTTCAATGCTCGTGCCTTCTGCAGAGAGTGCCAGGGTTGCCACCTGGCCCTCCATCTCAGAAACTTTGCAGCCTGGTGCAGCACTGAGTTTGGTCTAACTTAAAAATGGATGAAATGTGTATATATTGCAGGATGAATAGCGGGCATCCTAGAGAAAGCGTGGTGCTGTGACTCATATTAGGTCCTGGAGGCACCCCATGGCACCATCCCATGTCAGGAGGAACCTTTCTGAGAGCACAGTGCACAGCTCTGTTGCAGCATCAGCAGGTTTTTCATGAAGTTGCATTAGGGCAGCAAACAGCCTTCAGCAAAGCTGTCAGCAACAGAAGGAGAGGAGGTAACCACACACAGGCGTTTTCAGCTGCTCCCCCAGCAGCTCTCTAGGACACCCTGCTGTTGCTCCTAGTACAGACCACTCAATCCCCAGGTTTTCACATGGAGGAAGAGGAGTGGAAGCTGTTACTGGACATGTTCTGCCTTCTTTCACTGCTCTGCACGGATTTTGCAGCCAGTGCCCAGGCAGTAGGAGCCCTCAGCTCCGTATCTCACACGATTCTCCCGAGCACACACACGCACACGCCTGAGCCTGAGCCTCACACGCAGCCCTTCTCAGCTTTCTAAGAAGCCTGAAAGAAACCCCGAGCCACTGACTGAATCCTAGATGAATGAGGCTCAGGATTTTCAGCAAGGCACCAAGAGCTGCAGATGCTTGTTAATCCTTACCCAAATCTACTGACATTACAAGTCCTTTGCTGTGACACACACCACGTATTTTAGCACCCTCCACAGCTCACCAGCTCACCCCAGGATCACAGAGCTTTACCAGGGAGCTTCAAGGCTCCTTCCCTAGGTGTTACTAGTGTCCTCACTGGCTACATCTTGCCTAATGCAGATGTGGGGCTGGGATGCTGCGTCCACCAGCAGCAGCTCTGGTGCAACCCATGGGATACCAACACTGGTCTTGAACCAGGAAAACACTTTGGAAGGTGTTTAAACACAAGATGACCCAGGACAGCAATTAAACAGAGGCAAGCACGTGGAAAGTGGATCAACATTGACATGTTTGTCCCACTGCAGTCTGCATGTGTGTGAGCAACAGAGGAGAGAGGAGAACTGGAAAGCTCTGCCCTTGGCTGCCCGCGCAGGCTCTGATGCTCTGAACTACAGACTCTCGGAGCTGTTCTCTACATCCCATGATGGCTGGCACAGAACCAAACGGCTCTCGTCACATGCCCAGTCCATCCGCATTTGTGCCCAGGTTCAGGGTCCTGCCTGGCAGCACAATGGCCTCAGCAAAGCAAAGGGGGGGCGTGGTGACACTACCCGAGCATTGTGCTGTCTGTGTTAGATGCATTTAATTACGGCTTTGGCACTGCTCAGTGGCTGTTTCCATCTCCAGCTGTGAACGGCAGTTGAACAAGCAGCTTGTTTCTGTTCCATCTCTAGGATGTGGTGACAGGGAAAGATCCAAGACCAGGGTGTCCTGCAAACCCCTCTGCCCACACTCTGTCCATCTGCATCCTCAAGTTTCTGTTAGATACTGTGCAGAGGGGCTTTGCCACTGGGGTAACCACATGTGCGGCAGACATAGGGATGCAGGGAAGAAAAGGAGCATCGTTCCTTGTTTTTCTATTAATACCAGCTTCAGGAAACATTTTATTTCCTATTTCTCTCAAAGGCACAGCACTCGAGATGGGTCACTTCAAGAGTAAGAGGCTGCAACAGGGGTTACCTGCCCCAGTATCTTAATTTTTGCTCTGAGGCTCCAGCCAGAGGCATGTGGAGCTCAGAGCTCTCTGAAGCTTGCAGCAAACTGAGGGTAAGAAAAGGTAAAAGCAGCTTAAAAATTCATTGCATCAAGTGGTTGCTAGTGAGGATGCAGGAGCTTCAAGGGATGCCGTGAGAGGAAAAAATGTCTCAGCCCAGCTGCAAACCAGCATTCACTCCTGCCCAGCCCTGCAGCAGGAGGTGAAAGCCCAACAGCAACCAGTACCTCCCATCTCATCTGAGCAGACCCAGACTGCTAGTGCAGGAGGTCGACACAGGCATGCCCAGCCCCAGTCACCAGTTTATAGAGTGGGGAAATCAGTCAGAAAGGGGAGAAAATGAGATTTCTAAATGCTCTCTGCCCTGGTTTGGCTGTGGTTTACCCAGCTGCAGTGTGTTTACACTTCTAGCAAACTGAATCCTGAGCTCCTTGGGCCAAATACTCTAAGAAAGGAAAAGAACTGTATTAATTCTGTACTGGAGAGCTGCACCTGAAGTGAGCTGCTTAAGGAGCCAGGCTTGGACACAAATCCCCTGTGAAACCCCAACAATTTCTGTATGGATTTTATGTTGGGTTTTGTTCATTTATTTATTTTATTTTTTTGGAAAACAGGTATTTTGTAAAATCCCCTAGATACCAAGGTAGCAGCCAGGCTCCTTACTCTAAATATAAATGATACTATCTGCAAGAGAATTCAGAGCTTGGCAGGCTGTAAGAAAGCAATTCACCTTCAAGCGAGCACTCACCTACTGTTTCTATGAATAATAAATACATTAATTTATTAAGTGAATAAAATGCAGGAGACCTGAACCTATTAGCAGCTGCACTGAGAATAATCTGTGTTAGTAACACTCCAGCCTGAAATTCCAGCTGCACATCTAAAAATGAAAGTGAATATTTTTCATAGTTTTCTAAAGTTTCCTGTAAGTTAGAACTGCTCTCAAATGTGAAAATCCTTAACAGCTCTGTGCCTGCAGTGTCAGAGATCTGTGAGCATCTGCTGTATTGATACTAAGGGACTGAAAGTCAGATACTGCACATAGGGTCAGTTTCTTGTCCCAAGTAAAAAGCAATACTACAAAAGGAGATGGCCATGAGTTGTGCTGAAAGAAATTAATATTGGACATCAAGAAAAATTCCTTTACCAAAAGAATGGTCAGGAACAGGAATGGTGGAATCACTGTCACTTGGATAAGGCACTGGGGGACAGGGTTTAGTGGGCAGGGTGTGGTTGGTTGACAGTTGGACTGCATGATTTTGGAGGTCTTTCCCAACCTTAATGATTCTGTGATTCTGTGGCAGGGCTCATAAGGCTGATGGATGGAGATACTAACTCTGCTCCAAGTTAGACTTTCCCATGGACCATCATTTATTTTAATCTCCAGTTGATCTGGGTCTGTCTGTATCTCTCATTACATACAGTAACGGAGAGAGGAGAGAGGAGAGAGGAGAGAGGAGAGAGGAGAAAAGAAGAGAAAAGAAGAGAAAAGAAAGAAGAGAAAAGAAGAGAAAAGAAGAGAAAAGAAGAGAAAAGAAGAGAAAAGAAGAGAAAAGAAGAGAAAAGAAGAGAAAAGAAGAGAAAAGAAGAGAAAAGAAGAGAAAAGAAGAGAAAAGAAGAGAAAAGAAGAGAAAAGAAGAGAAAAGAACTTCAAGTCAACACTACTGAATGCATGGCCACAAACCCTCAGCTGTTTCAACATAAAGAACCTTTGCCACGATGAAGATAAATTTCACTCATTGTGGCAGTGAGAGCACGAGTGGGACTGGAGCAGCATCTCAGCCCAACCTGCCCAAGGGCTGGTTCAATGCCCGAGGGCTGGTGGCTCGAGTCAGGGGGAGCAGAAGCTACCCAGGGGTGCAAATCACATCTGAGAGTTCAGCAGGAGGGAAGCACGTCAGCTCCTCTCCTCAGCCAAGGAGCTCAAGTGGAAAATTTTCCTGACACTGTCTTCCTATGGCTCCAGAGTTACTATCAGTGTGTCTGCTAAAGAAAGAGTCCTGGGGCTGCTGCACCTTCAGCTTCCAGAAAAGCTTTGGTGCTGCTGTGTTCCAAGGGTGAGCAAATAACTGAGCCTGTCTGGTGTGGAAACAAAATTCCATCTGAGTTAATTCAAGAAAAAAGCCAAAAGCCCACAACCCTTTGAGCCTGAATGGCTTACGATTTCCCCCTGCTAGAAGAACAAAGGTTAGACCCTGCATTAACACCACAAGGATGTGATAGTGAGGAGCAGACAATAAGCAGAGGATGTCCACATTAACTGACTGCACAGCCTGGACTCATTCCCCTGTTTATGTAGACTCTTAAAGAGGTTTAATTAAGCTACCACATCTTAAGGTGAGACTTTCAAAGTTATGTAAGCAATTTATACAAATCCAGACTGCAAAGGGCAGTTCAGGTGCTCATGGTTTTGAAAATCCTCAACTGGTGTAAGAGAATCCATTTTCTCTTGCAAACAAGATAGCCAAAATGACCCAGGGCCACGTACTGGTTACAGATGACCCTGACCTAGTCTTGAGGACAAAGCCAAGGCTACAGATCCAGGTTTAACTGTTGACTTCACATCTCAAATTATGAAAAATCCAAAGTGTAAATATCATGAGAGAGAGAAAATCAGGGCATCTTCCAGTGAGGAGTGGTTGGGCAGAGTCATCCAGTGGTGAGCAACATCCCTGTGAAACCAGTCAAGTCACCAAACCTGAATCTGGCCAAATTCTTTCACTAAAGCTGTAGATCTGTTTAAGGTATTTAAGATAATCTAAGTCCTTCTATTGGCACAAGCTGTTTAAAATGATCTAAGGCTTTAAATTGGTTTAAGCTGCTTATGCAGCTTTAAGGTTTTAAAAAGGTTTAGACTGCTAAAAACATTCCCCAAAAACCAAGTGGGGTGCTTTGTTGGGAGGTGGTTCTATCACTGCATGGATTCCACTGTGGTACAGATGCATAAACACCTACAGAGGAGTTGAATATTTTGTTTGCAACACTGGAAGCCAAAGCCAGTCTGTACCAAGTCCACAAATACCGAATTTAAGAATTATTTCCATTGGCAGAGGTTTGAGAGGAGTGGCATGATGTAGTTAAAGCACCACGAATTCTGTTTTCTTCAAAAGAAAAAATGTACCTAGGAAATTGCACAAAACACCTAATCCAACAATTCCACCCTGTTAAGAAAAAGTAGACAAGGTATGGGTATATAAACCTTGCAAAGGCAGCTTTCCTCTCCTCCCTCCGGCTACCCTTATTCCAGTTCTGCCTCACCACAACACAGCAGCCCTTGTGCTCCTCTGAGGTTACACCCATGCACAAGTCCTGGAGTGTCTCTGGGATATGAAGCTGGGGAAGGGGCTGAGGCACCAGCGCTGTGAGAAGCGGCTAAGAGAACTGGGGGGAGGGAGGACAGGGAATCACAGAATCATTAGGGATCAGAAGGGACCTCAAAAGATCATCCAGTCCAATCCCCCTAACACAGCAGGATCACCCAGACCAAGCTGCACAGGAACACATCCAGGTGGGTCTTGAACGTCTCCAGAGAAAGAGACTCCACAACCCCC
>VZRI01012329.1:18325-28329 GCA_013397515.1 Upupa epops
TTGGCTCTCTTGGCCACAGGAGCACATTGCTGGCTCAGAGTCACCCTGCTGTCCACCTTGACCCCCGGGTCCCTTTCTCCTACACTGCTCTCCAACAGGTCAGTCCCCACCCTATCCTGCTACCTGGGGTTGTTCTTGCCCAGATGCAAGGAAAGGAGGCTCGGAGGAGGCCTTCTTGTTCTTGACAGTTCCCTGAACTTTAGGAGGTTGCAGCAAGGTGGGCATTGGGCTGTTGTCACCAAGAACAAGCTACAGCAACCGGCCTGGTCCAGGTTGCCCAGGGCAGTGGGGGGGGGGTTGCAGATGTGGGCTGAGAGACAGGGGATAGTGGGGGCCTGGCAGTGAAGGGTCATCAACAATTTGTGCTTGATGACCTCAGAGGTCTCTTCCAACCCAAATGATTCTGTGCATGAGAGAGCATGGGAGGGCTGTTGGGGCAGAGTCAGCTGGGGCAGAGTTGGAGCAGTCAGACCTTGGGCTCTACCCCTACACCAAAGCTTCAGTCCCACTCAGGCTGTGAGCTGAGGAGACCAGAGAAAAGCTCAGCCCTGACTCCTGGACCACAGCACTCAGCATCAAGGATGGAATCACCACCTGTCCCTTGGGAAGCTCAAATTTCCTTCCCAAGACACTTCCTGGGCAATCAGGGTCCTCTTCAGTGGGAGGGCACACCTTTCATTAACACTGTCCTTCAGACAATGAGATCACTACTATTTCTATTTCCCCTCTTTTCTCCCCAGTGAGAGGATGGTTCCGTCTCTCCTCCATGCCATCGAGATGCAGCAAATGCAGATAGATCGGCACAAAGAGCCTTTTTTTGTAGCCACTGGAGCACACGGTGGTACCCGGTTACCCTCTGCTCCCATTAACACAAACAGCACGTGTCAGAAGGCTTTAACTGCATGATCGAGCTTATCTGAAACATCTATTTATCCAAGTGGTAAATAACACAGGATTGCACTTCTCTGCTGAATGCCCACACGAAGGGAAGTTACAACCTCACACTTTCCTAATCCAGCTCCTCACGGCTTAACTTTGTGACCTTTGCATGATATTAATGGAGGTGTCCTCATCCCCAGCCCTCCCTTCCAGTTTGTTCTTGAGTACCAAGTTCACTTTATGGTTATTCAGTCATGGAGAACAAAATAAGTGGGTTTCATACTCCAGATTTTTATCCTAACAAGTATTTTCAGCTCAGGACCAGGCTCCTTCATACAGTGGTGGTACCATGCAGCTTCTGCAATGGCAAACACTGAGCAAACTCCAAACGACCAAGGCAAAATACCCACATAATCACTGACAGAAATAGCAACAGAAGCAACAGAAACCTGTTCTGTGCCGTTAGCAGAGAAAATTAGCCTCTTGGCTTTTCAATTTACCCAACCTCTTAGCCTGTACGGAGCAACAGACTGCTCAGCGATGGGTTCATGCCTCAAAAGTGCACACAGCATCCCAAAACAAAGTGCAGGATAACTATGGATGTAGACTGATTCCAGCTTCCTTAGAGCCCTCCCTACCCGAAGATTAGCACGTGCTTTGTAACATCACACCAGGAGACTGTGCTGATGCTCAACAGTGAGCTGATGCTCTTAGGACAGGATGTGTCCCCATGGCATCCCAAAATGTTGATGGCAAAAGGAATACAAGTCCTGTCAGCTGCAGGCACACAAATACCAGCGCTGCTCTATGGCTTTACCATAACTTGTCGCTTTCCTGCATTCACCAATAAACCAGATTCCAACTACATTAGCTATAGCGAGAATTTGGTTGCCTTCCTGGTGTTCCCCAGACAAGTTTTCCAGGACACCTCTGGGTTCTGGTGTTACTTACAGAGTCATAA
Source organism: Upupa epops (assembly GCA_013397515.1). Taxonomy (NCBI): domain Eukaryota; kingdom Metazoa; phylum Chordata; class Aves; order Bucerotiformes; family Upupidae; genus Upupa; species Upupa epops. The sequence continues at coordinate 20,166 of VZRI01012329.1, forward strand.
TGCCTTGTTATTTATATTATTGATCCCTGCCAGTTGACAAAGGGATGTGTAAATTGGAGCATGGAAATAGAGTAAAAGGGGAAACAAGCACAAATGCTCTTCCCCTGCAGCCTTCTGCTCCACAGCCTGTGGTCAGCCAAGCACAGTCCCTACTCCAGGCTGACCAAGTTCCCTATACTTCATAGAATCACAGACTGGTTTGGGTTGGAAAAGTCCTTAAAGATCATCCAGTCACAACCCCCTGCCATGGGTGGTGACACCTCTCACTAGACCAGGTTGCCCAAGGCCCCATCCAACCCAGCCTTGAACACTGCCAGGGATGGAGCAGGCACAACCTCCCTTGGCAACCCGTTCCAAATTCACCAAAGAGCATCTCTCTTCTGATTTTATCATCTCTGTGTGGGGACACCCTGAAATCTCCACCAAGACCATGTTCCCATGAAGCTGGACCCTGCACAAGGGCACTTTCCTGCTCAGCAATGCGCTAGCTTCTCCTGCTGCACACACAGCCATAGCCCTGGTATTTCCTGAGGTGCCAACAAGGAACTAAAGTCAAGGGGCAGCATTTTTCCTTTCAGGGCAATACATTTCTGTAAAAGCAGAAACAAGGACTCCTTCTTCTCTTAAACTGCCAGTAGTGCAAGGAAACACCCAATCCTGCACTGGGAAACTGGGAGAGCGTGTAGCTGCAATCACATCACGGACTCAGGAGTGTGCATTGGACAGAGGAAGGCAAGCAATGTCATGTTTCACAATTCAGGAGCACAACTTTCAACGGGGCCTTTGCTTCCAGGTCCCCATGGCTTAACAACTGAAGACTAAATCCCTGTGTCGTATACTCAAATTATAATTCCTGCCCTGATGGAGAAGCATGGCTTTTCCCTGCCCGACAAAACAGACCAGATATCTATGCAGCACTCAATAAAATAACTGGCTGGGTTATAGCGTCAATATCTTCCATTTTTTACCTTAATTACTTCAAGCTCTGCTTACTTCCCTTACATACCTTGCAGCCTGTGAGCTGCACACATTCCCCTGTCTCATGGCTGTGGAAACCAGACCAGGATCAATTTTTACCCCCATGGTGGATGGTCTGACCCGCTCTGTACTCGCCACTTTCTCGTGCTATGGCACCACATATCATTTGGAGATGCAAAGCCACTCTGAATATTTTCCTTCCACCTGCCATGGGTGCACAGGACAAGTCCTTCTTCACTTGACAGGTAGTGGGATCTTTTCCTAACGTCTAAAATGACTGTCCAGCGAACTGACCAACGTTCATCAAATACAACTATCAGTAAAGCAGATGCTGCCTGTGCTGGCTGGAGCCATCCTTGCTGCACTGGGTTGTCTGGAGAATTCATTTCTAGCAACAGATTCACTGCAGCAAAGAGTTTTCAGAAGAAACCTGGCCAAACTGCTTTTGAACAGCCATCAAAAACAAAACAACACGTTTGGCTCAGCAATTTTCACTCTCCCATAAAATTTGTGATGATGCCAGGACCACAAAACAATAAAAAACCATTGAAAATATGAGTTACAGCAAACACAAACAGGAGGGAACGGGTGCATGCCTGCAGTGAACAAGCCTGCAATGACTCTGACATCCAAGACTGAACCAGGTAAGGGTCATCAAGGGTGGGATGAGGGAAAAGAAATGTATTTTCATGGACTAAAACACACATGTGACTGGGAACTGGCTGGTGAGGACTGGAAAGGCCCGTGAAAGAGGTGATGTAGGGTGGGTGTGGGTTGGAGGGGTGGGAACTGGAGCAGGATAGAGTGATGCCTGCATAGCTGAGCCCATCCCTCTGCTCTTCTGTACATGAGCATTTCTTTAGATGACTATTTGGGCTCAAGTCACACCTCCGTTGATTTTTCCTATGGTTGTTTCAAACATATGTGATAATAAAATACACAACATCTAAAGGAGCTGAAAAGATTGGGTTAGGAGTTTTCTTTGTTTTGAAGGACTCTGAGATCATCCCTGACATCACCATGAATGGCACTCACTTCTCTCACTTTTAAAAGGATGATAAATTCTGTGGTGACTTATTTTCAGGAGATCTCTTCTTACATCAAGGTTTACTCATGTCTTTTTTGCTGGCAGCCCCCAAATCAGGGCCGTGAGTCAGCAGCAGCCCTGGGTCCTTTCTCCAGAGATGCAGGAGATGGTCTAGCCATGTGTGGTTGTCTCCTCCACCGGATTTTATTGACCCAACTCCTCTCAAAGATGCCCACAAGTCCCACATCAAAAGCCACCAGAGCGACGGGATGGCACCTTGGGAGGGGAAGCAAGGAGCCATCTCTCCGCTGCACTGAGCATCTGGGCTGCTTGAGGGGCATACAACCCACCTGAAGTTCTCAAGTCCCATGGAATCCCCACATAGGGAGCCTGCAAGCAGCTCCAGAACAGCAGGGCTGTGGGATCCTTCTCTCCCAGCTGCAGGGAGAAGCACATAATCCAGGAGCATTAGGGTCAGGGTCATGAGGGCATCCTGGGTCACAACTCAACCAGACCAGCCCCACGCTGGGATCAGCATCTGGGCTCACCCTGGAGACTGTCCCAGCAGCTATTTTGAGGGCTCCTCCTCCCTCTGCTCCCAGGGGATAGCAGCAGCATCCCACGTCCCTCAGCCACGAGGGCTCTAGCACGCAGCCCCCCCAGAGCCCAGGCTGGCCACGTCACATGCAACGTGCTCGTTAAATGATTCAACTCATCAGTAACATCAGCCAGTTGCAGTGTTCACTGCCCCATGGCCTGGATTCCCACCTCTGCCCTATCACTGCCATTGCCTACTTCACCCTTATCAGCCACAGCAACCCCATCACCCACCCAGGGAGCTGCAGTGGTTCCTGCTTCTCATAGCACAGGGCAACAAACACATCTACAGTATAAAACACCTTACCCGGTGCATTTCCCTGCAGGATCAGCCTCTGCCCAGCAAAGAATCACCCAATAAATAAATAAATAAAGGGGAGCTCTGCTGTCTGTGGTTGGAGCTTAGAGTCAAAACTTATTACTTGTATTTTCAATCTGCCAGGGACTCACACTGAGATCTTGGCCAAGCAGCTCCCCCTCCCTCCTCCCTGTTTCCCACACAGAAGAAAAAGTAAGGCACGGGAAGGTTAAACAGGAACAAAAAAGGCCAATGTGTCTCCCCCCCACCTCTGTGAACCACCGACATCAGAGCGGAGCAAACCCACAACTCACACAGCCGCTGCGTTCCCATTCTTGGCTTTAAAGTTTCTGAGCTTTTTAAAGAAGGAGGGAAAAGGATTTGGCCTCTGGATGCTGACATCCCTCCGCAGCAAGGTCAGGAATATGTTTAGTTATGGGTAAGTAGCAACCGGCCCTCTTAGATGTTTTTTAAGATCCTCTTCAGATAACAATGTGCACCTTTCAACAGCCACATAAATCAGCATTCTGGGACGTACAATTGCATGGTGCATCCAGCCTGACCCTGTCTTATCCAAGCCAGCTGCAGGTATTGAGCCTTACACAGAGTAAGGGAATATTTCTGAGCCCCAAGCAGGTCTCAGGGGTTTGTGCTCCTACCAGCCAAGGCAAAAGGAGTCACTTCCTCCTGGTTCAATTTAAAATTATGGGTTTCAGTCAATATTTTGTTTCTGCTCTCCTGGCACCTATCCATTCCTCCCCAGCTCCACATCATGAACAGAGATAGCTGAAATTTCTCATAATTGCTGGAACAGCCTAGGGCCACTTGAAAATCTCGCATTAGAGTGAACCCAAGGAGAAGAAGTGAACTCTCCAGAGTGTTCTGAGCCTGGGCTGCTCCAGGGGTCCATAGAACTTGGCTCATCAAGAGTCATCTCCTGAATATCCCCATTTCCATAACCCAGCTGAACAGGTCACCCACAATCATCACCAATGATTGCACCAATCATCAGCAATGAGCCAAGATGCTGGAGAGCCATTGGAAAGCCACTACCTTGCAAGTCGTGTACATTCATAGGAGTTTTACAACTGTGTCAGGCAAAATAATGAGCAGCATCCTTTGCAAACACGATACCACTGGGTGATCCTGGCTCCAGTGCCTCAGAGAACTACAGTTGCAATTCCCTGTCTCAGGAGGTGACAAAAAGATGAACGTCAGGGTGATGCAAGGCCACCAGCTCCTACTGATCTCAAGATGTTAGAGAGACCTCACAAAAGAGCACCTCCTGGCAGGGCTCAGATGCCACTGCCTCTGCAGAGCAACACACAACTCTTGTACAGCATGAGACAGTCTGCCATGTCCTGCTCCAGCTGCCAGGACAGGGGTTTGGTCCAGGCAACATACAACAGTTTTGTGGTCCCACAGGCAGCAGAGCCCATAGGGATGGAGATACAGGGTTGGAGAAGCCTACAGGGACATAGGAGGTGATCTGATAGGAAGAACATCACCTTCCCTTAGCTATCACACACTTGGGTCTTCTCAGGTTTCACATCCAAACTGATACCCTCCATCCTGGGAAGACCAGAGGCTGGGCACTGGAGATGAGCTGTGAGATCCCACTGCTTTGCAGAAATCCCACTGAGCCAGCCAGCCGGCTCAAGGGAGGAAGAAGTATGAACTGACCCCACCATGTTTTGTTGCAGTTGGAGGGATTTGCCATCTTCAAAGCAAAAAGCCAATAGAGCTGGGCACAGTCCTTCACTGGCACAGCGTGAAGACCAGAGAGAAAGTTCCGTCCCACAGGATTGCACAGCCCTGACACAAGCTGAGCATCACTGTCACAGCACAAAGGAGCACAGGGTTTGGGGAACCATTGGGATTCCTCTGCATCCCAAAGCACAGGGCTGGGGTGCCCAGATTTGCCAGATTTTCTGTCAGAGCAGGAGGGCTCACAGAGGATGAGGTGCTCACAGACTCACATGCGGCCAAAACCAGGCTCCAAGGAGTGAGTATTCCTCTAGCACTGGCTCCAAAGTGGATTTTAATCACATTCTCCTGCACCCACCCCATATCAAACTCCTAGTTAAAAATTATTTGCTTTTGGACTCAGCGGGGAGGGCGACCAATCTACATATTCAGGTTTGATTATTTCATCTGCCAAGATAGATATTCACAAGTTCTCTTTCAAGGAAGCCTCAAATAGGTTGTTTATATGAAATAAGTTGTTTTATTTCATGTGCTGCTGACCCTCTGCTTGCACAATTAATTGGAGTAAACTTTTTGCAGATCCTTCCCTTAGCAGTCAGGTAAAAAAACCTGCCAAAACCTTGCAAATAATGTTGCTTGTGCATGGAGAAGAAAAATAAATGGCTCAAATGCACTTAAAAGCACCGGAATAAACATACAAACTTCCAGACAAAGGGCTCGCTTCTGCCCTGGGAGGGCCACACAGCTGAAGGAGCTGGGTGGCCACAGCAAGGGCTGGATTTGGCCCTTGGAGAGGCCACTGCAGTCCTTGCTGCAAGCCCAGGCTCGTGGCGATGGGAACACAGCAGAGTACCCAGAGCCCAAGCGAGAGCCACAGCCAGGTACCGCATGGGGTTGCTGGGTGGCTGCGGATGCCTCCACCTGCCTCCGGCACAGCAGACCCTGTGTGTGGGAAAACTCGAGCTCCACGGCGCAGGATGGGTCTCTGGAGCCAATCTCCCAGTGCTGCTGGAAACCTCACCCCCAGCACATTCAAATAAAAACCCAGGCAGGGTGAAAAGAGCAAACCCAGTGCCCAGGCTCTGTGTAGACAGAGGGTTATTCAGCACAGACAGGGATCTGCTGCTGAAATGAGGGTCACAATATAATTATTTTTTAATATGCTCATACACGCCGTAGCATCAGGTAACAGCTGCTTCCACTCCGCAGGGAGCACAAGCACAGGATGGGAAGGGGAGCAGGGCCTGGGCACAGGCACCTGGCATCACCCCGGGAGGAGAAGGTTCCCTGGGGAGCACCGTTGCCCCTCGGCCAGTGATGCAGCGGCCAGCACTGCGCGGGCACAGCCGCGCGTCCCTCCGCTCGCCAAGTCTGTCCTGCACATCGCTAACGCACAGCGTTCACCTCCCACCACCCTCCAGGCAGGGGAAAAACACAACCCGACATCATCATCATAATAATAATAATAACCTCTGCACATCGGGGGAAATGAAGTTGCTGTCAAGCGACGATAAATTCATGCGACAGCCAGGGCTAATTAAGCAGCAGCCAAGTCGCGGCGAGCGCGGCGGGGACAGGGTTACAGGCTGGCTTCGGGCTGATTGACACCCTGAGGTTACCCCAGGGAGCTCATCCACTGCCCATGGATAGAGCCTGAGCTCACCCATCGCCCATGGGCACAGCCTGAGCTCACCCATCGCCCGCGGGCACAGCCTGAGCTCTCCCATCGCCCCTGCGCGGAGCCAGCCCGGCTGCCCAGAGAAGGCACCTCCGGCCAGGGCTGTGGGTTTCCCTATATTTTTCTATCTCCGCACTCTCGGGGAGCGGCGGGAGGGCGTCTCGGTGGCAACCTGACACCTTTCGGGAGGCAAAATGGAATCTCGCCGTCTGGCTGTGCACCCGCAGCAGGGGAAGGGGGAGAAAACACACTCCGTTTGCTAATAAATCCGCACAGAACCCGGGGGGAAGGGGGGGGGGGGAAAGCAGAGAGAGAAAAATACACAAAACCCCAACAACAACAACAAAAATCCCATCCCCAAAAAATAAACCCCCGGTGCCTACCTTTGCTGGGTGGCAGCAGGCAGATCCCGGACTGTTTGGGGTCGGTGGCTGTTCCCGTCTCTATGAAATGTTCGGCTCAGCCGGTGCTATTTGCATTCTTTCATTAGCACCTGTTTCAAGTAAGGAAGGAGAAAGCTCATTACGAGATCAGCTTCCTTTCAAAATAAATTATTTAAAAAATTTAAAAAAAAAAATTAAAGGAAAAAACCAAAACCCCAAATCGGAGCTGCCGAACGATCAATCGGGCTGAGAGAAAACTGGGGGGAAACTGGTAAGGACGGAAAAATAACGACCCCAACCACCACATGGATATTAAAGCCCAAAGTAGGCAGTTTAATAATGGGAGATCTCGCAGGTTGTGAGCATGCTCCAGCCGGAACAAATCCTTCCTCTGTTATTCCTCTGAATAAAAATAAACCACGATCGAGAAACCCAAACGGAAGCTTCCTCCTCGAATCCCTGCCGCTGAAAAATATGTAATAAATTCAGCCCGAAGACGCAGACTCTAATCAGCAGCTGTTTTCTGGATCCAGAGCCAGCCAAAGCCTCTCTTGTCTTTTCCCACTATGAGTCCAGGCCTTTTTGAAAAGGGTTTTAACCTTTTAAAGACACAGCGCACCAATTATCACTTCTGGAGGAGCCGTCACTCAGGGCGCAAAGAAATTAATAACGCGGCCGCGGCAGCACCGCCGGAGCAGGGGGAGGGGGGGCCGCACTAACGCCCTTTCTCCGTGGGTATTATGGTATGATTGCTTTTTTTAATAGGATTTACCACCACCACCACCCCCCCCACACACACACACACCCTCTGTCCTCCTCCTCCAGGCTTTGGGAGAATAATAATAAAGGGAAAACTTGCCACCCAGCTCTTGGATAAATGCACAGTCATTTGTAAAACCAACAGCTGCGGGATGCGAGCCGGGGGGCTGCACGGCCGCTCCGCAGCGGGGTTACATTTGTGCTGCGAGTTTGGGGCATTAACGGTTTCCATGCCAGGCAGAGGTGGGAAGGGTTAACGACAGCAGCCCTGTCAAGTGCTTCCCATCAAACTGAGGATCAGGCTGCAAAGTTTGAACCCAGCAGCCCTGGCAAGGCAATCATTCTTCCAGCAGTGGGATTTCACTTCTTTTAGAAAAACTGAACTAACCCCCCCTCCAAAAAAAAAGCTTAGCCCTCTCTACCAGCAACCCTGTAAAGCTCCAGTGTGGTACGAGATGTTGGAGGCCAGAGGAGAGGCCACACTGGGGGTCTGGGTGCCCCCAAAGTGGTGGGTCCCTAGGTCTGGTGCCCCTTGGCATCGTGCCCCAGCAGCCTCATGCCTCTCAGGTGCCATGTGCCCACCTGGGTGGCAACTGCATCTTCCTGGGCATGGAGCAGGGAGCAGGGGGCCGTCCCCGGGGTGCTCGGCAATCTCTTCTCTGGTCAGTCCTCTCTGCAGCCCCTGGCATACAAACCATCAAGAGCAAGCGGTCCTCCCACTCTCTTCTGCCCCCCCC
>VZRI01012330.1:8160-37300 GCA_013397515.1 Upupa epops
CAACTCTGCCTTCTCTGCATCCTCAGTTATTAAGGCTGCCTCCTCGCTCAGTAGTGCCCCTACGCCTTCCTTGTTCTTCCTCTTTCTACTGATGTATTTGTAGAAGCCTTTCTTGATTTGTAGAAGCCTTTCTAGAGCTTTATTCTAGAACAGTATACTTTATCTGTGCCTTGAGACTGGTTGGAAAGCATTGCAAACGTTAGTATTTAATGCACCAATCCACAATCTCAAAGAGCTCTCCATACACTCTTTGTAATTTCTATTATCACAAGAAAATACTAACACTTGTTCAAGATCACATTGTTTTGTGAACATTTTACTGCCTTTTGAAGTGACCTTACAAGCAATATAGCTATTAGATGCATTGCTCTTGTCCTAGAAATATTTATTTCTAAGCAAAACGAATTATTTTGAAGCAGCACCGACACTTATCTGCTGTTTAAGAGAAATTTTATCCATCTCCACTATTACGGAAATATGAAACTAATAAAATGTTAACTGACAATTATTTAAATAAAAAAATAGCCTTGTCTTCATTATCTACATTTACATACAGGAAATTATGTTCATTAAGAAAAAGGGAAAGTCTGCTGTTGCAAACATTCCAGCAAATGGACAGAAAGAAGGTGAGTCATTTATAGAATTGATAATAGCAGAATGGGGTAGGGGTGATGAACAAATTCTTCTGTCAGCTGCTTCTCAGAATGATTTCCATTTAGCCAGGCATACAGCCCCTACGTGTCCTTCATGGATACTGTAGTGATGCTCCTGGTGACAGCATAAGCTAAAATACTAAGCTATAGAAATAACATTTACCACATTCAGTTGTAGACAGCATTGCACATTACTCTGACATACACTCAGCACTGATTGTACACTAATCCCATTGATTTCATTAGGGCTAGTAATAAGTGGCCTGAAGTCAGATAAGAACCAACCATTTTACTGGACCATAGAGTGGAACTTCAATATTCTCTGCCTTCAATTTAAAATATAGAATGCAAGTTTGAGAGCCAGCATACCCTCAAACCCCATTTTACTTTTCCCATGGAATAGTAGAAGCCAGTTTAATACAAACAGCTGATGCAAGTACACAGTCCTTGATCCCAAATACCAGTACTCTGGAATTCTGCTGATTGCAAAGTATTCTCAGGTGAGGCATAACAACATGCCCAGATCCTCGATGATGAGATACGAAGCACAGTATCTGATATTCAGGAATAAGAATTACTATGCAGAAACATTCTTTTACTCTATCCCATGCAGCACAAGGTTTATCAGTCTTGCAGTGACACACATTTTGAACTGACAAGCTAATGTACATCTGGTCCATTGATACAACTGATCCACCACACTAATATTTAAAAATAAAAACAATTCAGAAAACCCAACAATAAAACAGGAGATCATAATCAGGGCAGAGGTGAAAAAACAGATCAGATTGAATTCTGCATACTGGAAAGCACCCTAGACCACAGGCAGCAATAACTTTTCAAGCTAAGCAATTCATGCACTGCTACTTTTAAAATCTACCTAATTAAGCACAAAGATCTTCAAACTCATTAAAAGAACTCTATCCCTTAAGGATCAACAAAGCTGGGTCGTTCCAAACTAGTAAACAGTTTCCTGGGACAATAAACTTACATGCTGAATATCAGCTTGCAACAGATATGACACATGAACTGTACAGAAGAGATTTGACATCCACTAACTTGAATTCATCCTTTAAGTCAAGACAGAATTAAAATCACATGTTCTTTAATCAGAAGTTGCTGATCTTTCTTTTTCGCCTTTCCTGGTTTCTTTCTCTCTTTGTGGACTTCATGTTAATGTTCTAACATGCATGAGGATTATTAAATCTTTCATCAGGCCATTAAGGATAGGGAATTAAGAGTTTTACAACCTACAACACATATTAATCTTCAACGACGATTTGGAAAAGAAAAAAATATATCACAACATGCCATTGTGTTAAATGAGAAGCAGCAGATAATATAGAATGCTTTTATTGCATTTTTACATTCTGCTTTGCAACCAGATGTGTTTCCTCCTAACCCAACTATACAGAGAAGCTACTGTCTGAAGAGTGTTCCTGGAAAGGAGAAGGCCTTCAGACCACTGATAGAGATGACAGAACTCTAGCCAAGCAATGAAGACAGTTAGTCAACTTTAGCCATATGGTAAAAAGGAGTTTGGAGATGGTCAGAGTTCGCTTATGACTTTTAAATCAACATACATAAAGATATCTGGAGTAAATTACAATGTTGCTGTCTGGTTCTGCAAAAGATTGCTATGCATTCGCTTTAGGGATATTATGACACTATAGCATACAGCTAAGAATTAAGAGTGTGGTACTCTGTTTCAAGACAAAAAGCAAACTATTGACTAATAACTGGGGAAAAAAACTTCAGAAGTAATTATGGTTTTATGTTAGAGCCACCTCAACGGCAGCTGTGATATGACTGATGTTAGAATACATTTTTCTTTCAGACATCTACTGCAGAGTAAATTAAAAATTATCAGAGCATACTTCGTTCTGCTGCTAACAGTTCTATAGGCAATGCAGGGAAGGAAACAAATAGTTTAGTAAATGCAGCATTTATACAAATGGCTTTGCCAGTGTGGATCAAACAAACACCAAACAATCATACACCACTATCTTGATATTCACACACACGAGAAAAAAAATTGCTAACACCCATGTCAGCCTACCTGCTGCAAAGGATTTGTCTAGCTATATACTTAAAAAGTAAACCATAACTGTTGCAATAGTTCCAATCAAATACACCTATTAAATCATTTCATTCAATACACACAGTTGTAACATCCATACAGAAACCATACTATGAATGACTGCATGCTAAAACCACTCCATCTTGCTTCCTCAAAACAGCATGCATATATATGAGTATTTTCAAACAGTGGATTAACTAGTCTTTGAGTAAACCTCTTTGTAGACTTTCTTAGGATTCAGAATGCAATGGTAGTGGCAATTCCAAAATAGATGTACTAGGAAGGCACAAAATTATTTTAGCTTGCCTGGCAGGCAGCAGATAGTGCATTAATAAACAAAAAATTCTTTTACTTTTGGAATAAACTTAGCCAACTGTGACTAGTTAAAATTAACATGCTCATTCTTTCAAAGCAAGTAGTTTCTGAAATAGATTTTCTACTATAAAAACAAATCCAATTCAGCGCTTATTGAATTTTAGTAAGGAGAAAAAAAAAAAAAACTTTGCACTCTAGGGCATAAAAAATAAAATCTGCAAGTCAATACACTATTTACACAAAGCTGTATATGTTGATGTAGTCTTACTTCTATTTCTATAATGTAGAAAAATAGATAACGTTTAAAAACATTACACCGTATAAATCAGACAAGAAGTACATTTAATTCCAAAAGCATCTCTTGCATGCATTGTCACTTGGCTTTACAATTAGTTTATCTTTACAGCAGTGTTCTAGAGAAGTATTAATTTTGAAAAATTTCTATTTAAAGAATTAAGCACTTAAGATGTATAAGATGCTTTAGCATTTAAATAAAAGGAAAAAAGCAGAAAGGACCTCTATGAAAAGGTTTTTAGTTATCCCAAAGTTTTGTTTCTACTGTTATATAACTATATTAATAGCTATAAATTATTTTTCCCTTTAAAGTACCTAATTTCCTTCCTAAGGCAAGGCAGAATGAGACAGTCTGGACAGAATCCCTGTGAGGCCAAAGAACAGCCCAGTACTTTCTATGAAGGCAGTAAGGATGAGGAGCTACTTTTTTCCCAGAGGTCAGGAATTAAAATGCCTGCCTCTGTAAGTGAAGACAGACTTTGCACCATAAGACATTCGTGATTTGCATGTTTTGTAGCTCAGAATCATGGATTAGCTCATACATAAGCAATATATGGATTATGAAGTCAAAAGCACAGACACATCCAGCAAAGAAAATGTGTGTGAAACAAGCAGAGAGGCTAAGTTGCCTCTGCATGTAAAGTGAAAAAAAAACTAAAGCAGAAAAAAGGACTGGGAATCCATTCTAAATCTCCTGGAATAAACTAGGATAAGCTTTAACTTTTCTCTCCTTTGAAGAGCTTACTGCAATGTCTGTCTCAGAAATACTGACAGTGAGGTTTGCTATGCTCCTAGCTGCTGCAAACATGTCTTGTTTGTTCCAGGAAAGAAAAGCAAGGTATGATTCAAGTTAAATCATATCAGACCTCTTAGTCATACAACTGGTGTGTGTTCAGCATGGCAACCTCCAAATGCTCCATGCAGAATTACTCATAAGCCACTTCCACACATCTTGCCAAGACAGGGATACAACAGCAATTAAAATCTGTAACAGTTGATGATTGGATAGATCTCATGCATTTAGATTTAACACATGTAATAGATAAGCACTGATTTTCTAGGTCTTATTCAAAATCATGCAACAGTATCTACATATAAGTGATTGACACATTGATGCTAAAGAATAAAAAAGGGAAAAAATGGCCTAGTTGGTATAGTAATCTATGCAAATGCTCACTGACAGCTGCAACCAATGGGTTCTTGTTAAACAGATCTTCCTTTGAGCCTTGAATAGATTCCCAGGTGACAGCCCTAGAATAAGAAAGATCTATCTAGGTGAGTAACTGTTGTGTTTGATTTCTTGCTGATTTGCAATGAATCTTTTCAATACTTTGGTAAGAATTAGATGTCATAAAAGACTTGGGAATTACCCTTCATTTTAATTTTCATCTGCTTAGTCCCAAGTCTGAAAGTTAGGATCCTATGACAGGTCCAGGGAAAAAGCTAGACATTTTAAAGGCTATAAAAGTATCCTACACAGCAATTAGAAAGGTTCCTAAGCACACTGAACAGGAAGACTAAGAAAAGCAAAACTCATGCCTTTCCTGCACTAACCTCATGCTGGCACATACTTTCTGAAGGTAAGTGCCAACTGCTTCTCTTCAAATAATAAGATAATGATTCCATTGTAAAATATAAATGGAGAAGAAACAAGAACATTTTACATCAAAGTACAATCCCCTATCATTCACCTGTGAAATGCAAGATGCAAATTCACTTGTCTTTTCTGCTGGAGGCTATTCAAATAGATCTTTAATGATGGATCTTCTGTATCAAATTGGAGCATTCTTTGGATGGGACATTTCTCATTTCTGCCAACTAATGTTTAGAAAATAAGTGCTCACACTCCTAAACCTACCAAATACTGACCGCTAATTATCATCTCTCATCTCTGGCTTGTCCCCAAGCAGATCACACACTCAATTGCTATGCCTTGGACACCCTGTACTCGATACCCTCTTGCACTCTCCTTGGCCAAGTCAACTCCGAATTATTTTTCTGTTCCTTTGCTCTTACACCCACCTAATGGACTGTAAAATTACAGTTTTGAATATCAATCTCATTTTTTCTGACTTCAAATATTTAAAAAACAAATCAAGTAACTGGTTTTCTTCCTCACAGACTTTAGTATTATTTGACAACTGCTATTAAGCTCATTATATAAACCATAAGGGACCTCCTGAAGTACTATAAAGATACACATGCTGGGAAGAATGATACAGTATGAATTTACTAGGAATTAGCAGGCACATTTTATAGAAAATCAGACACATCCCTTGGTAGCCTGACTCCTGATAGCTTATTTCAATCTTTAAAACACCTTTCTACCCATAAACAGAAAAGTATAGTCAAAATTCTACCTGCATAACAAACACCCACTTGAAATAGTCCTTGAAACCTTTGAAATAACAGAGCATCTCACTATTCCTATACCAGGTTGCAAAAAAGTTTTAATGATACTGAAAACTAAAATGGAGAATATCCCTTTTGTACAATACAGCCTCATTACTCAAACAAAACATGCTTGTAGTAAACCAAGAAGTTCCTGGGCGGCTCTTACCTCCTTTTAAGCAGGAGGGAAAAATGAAAGATGGTAAAGCAACATCTGCCATGATAGGCATCCAAGGCCAGTTTAAATTGTAGATCAAATACCACACTTACCAATTATGTAATTTTAGGTTTCCTTCAGTAGCCTCAGATGAGCTCTATTCAATTCTGGAAATTGATTTCTATCTTACTAAGTAACTGTTCTACTGCACATCATTTGAGGCTGTGCTTTAGGTTTGCTCCTCATTAGGTGGAATGTATACCCTCTATGTCAAGTAATGATGCAGTGAGTAATAATCAGTTATTTAACATTTTGAGTTACACCTCTATCTTTCTGGAGTTATAATCTTATACCTTGATAATCTATCAGGGATCCCTACGGGTAGTATCTCCAGTTTAAAATAAGTTTTGGGAGTCGTGGGGATTGTGATTAAACCTCTTTTCATTTGAATTAAGCATAGTACAGCTATATTATGCCCAAGCTTTAGTTCTTTTATCTACTTAGACAGAATTTTTGTTTTTGAAAATCATGCGGATTTGGTCCAATAGGAACCTGCTTAGGAATGTTTGATTTGAGTTTCCCCCTATGCTCTTAAAAAAAGATAGCAAAACCAAACCACCAAACACCTATCTGTGAGAGTTGTGACTGTTATTAAACCCTCTTAAAAAATTCATCTGTAGATAGTCACTGCTAAACTGAATGGTTGGATTTTTCCTACAAACGCTTTTAATTTCACTCATTACCATATATATACAAAACTTCTCACAAAACCACTCTTTCCATAACTGCATCTGAAACTAGGTTTTGTGCAGTGCTCAAAGCTAAAATCAAGAGGGACTGAATGTTTTTTAAGTTCCATTACCAACAACTCTGAAAAGCAACCATTTATGAAATCTAAATGCCTGCATCATCACCCATCAGAATATTCATCCAGTCAAAGCAGGCACTTTGCATAATGCTAAACATCTGCATTTAATGTTTTTTAAACAGTTCTCTGATCAAGGTATATACTGTACTTCAAAGCCAAGAGACATTACAAAAAAACAAACTATTGTAGTTTACATTGAGAACAAAACCTCAAAGCATAAATGAGTCAATCTTATTAAGCCTTTTAGAATTAATGTAGGTTTTTAACCACATCTCACATTAAAGCCTTGATATGACATGAACTAAAATATTACAATCCCATTATCAAAATCTGTTTCCATTGTTGAGGCAAATGTCTATTTCCTACTACTTGCAATAATGACAATCCCATGTGCACCTCTTTAGATAACACATTTACAGTGTGGACGCATAATTAGCCAGGCATACTCTAACAGTGAAGTCCTCTACATCCTCTGGAAATATAAGCCTCTTTATGATGCACTACAACATTACAACTTTAAAAATTATCTTTGACTTCACTGAAAGTAAGAGAGCAGGTATTCTGTGACAGATGAAATTACCTTAATTATAATAAACAGTATGTTAGCTCTTTTCCAGAGGTATAAGCATGTCTACGAGCCTAAAAAATGCCTCCTACAAAAGAATAATAAATCACTATAGTCAGGAAGTCTTCATAAAAGAGTTTTCAAATGTTTATAGTAAGAATTTTTATGTAACTTGAAATGCAAGCAATATATCCTAAATTATTTCAGTTCCAAGTTTGCTTTCCAATGTTGTTTTTAATCTAAGCCACATGAATTTGAGCATGAACAATCTAATTATGAAAAAAAAAAATCAGCAAACCCAGAATTTTACAACTCAAAGCATTAGGACTTCACATGAAAATCGTATCAGTTTAATGGTGGATCATGTACCGAGTGAATCACAGAATTAGGCTGGAAAAGACCTCTCAGATCATCAAGCCCAGCCTATGGCCTAACATCACTACAATCAGCTAGACCATGGCACTAAGTGCCACATCCAGTCTTTTCTCAAATTGAAAAGTGTAAATGGAAAGCAGAGACAAGTGGTGTCCCTCAGGGGTCAGCACTGGGATCAGTGCTGTTTAACATCTTTGTCAGTGATAGGGACAGTGGCATTAAGTGCACCCTCAGCAAGTTTACCAATGACACCAAGTTATGTGGTGTGGTGGACACTCTGGAGGAAAGGAATGCCATTCACAGGGACCTGGACAGGCTTGAAAGTTGGGCCAGTGCCAACCTCATGGGATTCGGCAAGGACCAAGTGCAAGATCTGGCATCTGGGTCAAGGCAATACCAGGCACAAATACAGGCTAAGTGGTGACCAGATTGAAAGCAGCCTTGAGGAGAAGGACTCAGGGGTGTTGGTTGACAAAAAACATTAGCTAGAAATGTTCACTTGTGGCCCAAAAAGCCAACTGCATCGTGGGCTGCATCAAGAGGAGTGTGACCAGTAGGTTGAGGGAGGTGATCCTACCCATCTATTCTGCTTTCGTGCAACCCCATCTGGAGTACTGCATCCAGTTCTGGAGCCCCCAACACAGGAAAGATATTGAACTGTTGGAATGTGTCCAGGGGAGCATCATGAAGATGATTGGAAGGCTGGAGCACCTATCCTGTGGGGACAGGCTAAGAGAGTTGGGGCTGTTCAGCCTGAAGAATAGGAGACTCCAGAGAGATCTTATAGCGGCCTTCCAGTACTGAAGGGGGCTACAGGAGAGCTGGGGAGGGGCTGTTTCCAAGGGCTTGAAGTGGTATGACCAGGGGGAATGGTTTCAAAATGGAAGAGGGTAGATGTAGACTGGAAGTCAGGAGGATGTTCTTCACAATGAGGGTGCTGAGACACTGGAACATGTTGCCCAGGGAGGTTGTGGATGCCCCCTTCCTGGAAGTTGTTCGAGGCCAGATTGGATGGGGTCTTGAGCAGCCTGGTTTAGTGGGGGATGTCCCTGTTGATGGCAGGGGGGTTGGAACTAGATGATCTTTAAGGTCTCTTCCAACCTGAACCATTCTATGAGTCTATGAACTTCAGGGATGAGAATTCCACCACCTCCCTAGGCAGTCAAACTAGTTCTATGTTGTGTTTGAGACAATCTTATTTTGTCCCAGTAGAACCAGGTTTTCACTTCACCAGGACACAAATTTCTGACTAACTTACTTTTTTATGTCAAAAGCAGTCTTGTACAGCCTGTAGATATTAACCCTTTTCTGCTCAGCATCTGCAATTTCATACAAATCTACCAAGCTCATAGCCACTTAAATGAAGTTTTTACAGTCTCCCTTCTTGCAGACACTCTTCTCATGCTTCTGTTCCTGGGTACACGCAGGCCTTTTTGCAAATAAATGGCACAGGTGAAATTAAATTCTTATAAAGAATCTGGATTCTATCACACATGAACAGAAATGTTAGGAAGTTACAAAAAAGCCAAAACAAAATAAGACACAAAAACCCCACAAAAAACACCACTGACTCAGGAGAAAAAAGCCTGGATGTTGCGCTCACCGAGCTGGACACCATATTGAATTGTCTGCAGAATGTATGTTGCACTATTTCGGCAGATGATGTTTGTTTCAGCGTTTGGTGTTTTAATCTGTGTTTGAGTTGTTAAGGTAGCTGTGCTGTAGTATGTGTGGTTTTGTGTGTTTACATGTGTGTGTCCTGGGAAATAGCCTGTCAACAGTCTGGAAACAAAAAGAAGCAGCCACCTCATATCTAGCAAAATTCAGCTCCCTTTAAAACAAATCATGTTATTTTAACGCTGAACTGGCTAACATGTAACTTCTTTACATGTTTTTAGGCTCAAATTACACTTCCCTTGCCACTAAATATGAAGAAATACCAAAATATATTCCTGTATAATCCATCGGTTCTTGTGTTCCTTGTATACTTGTGTCTCCTCAGTTCCCCACAGCAATATCTAGCAATTGGTTATTCAAAACATAATAGGGCAGCTACAAGATCACTTACACAGTGAAACACAAAAAGTACATTGTCAGTATATTTAAAACAAATGGATGTAAGCAATTCTTCATGCCACATCCATTAGGCTTGAAGACTCAGGACAGAACAAGACTTGAGTTGACCACAAACTGTAACACAGAGATACTAATTCCATCTGTAATAATAAATTATGACCAACCACTCTACTGAAATCAGATGCCAAACTACTTGAAAACATCAATACACTTTGAATCAAGAGTCCACAACACAATTGGAAACTACACAAGGAATGTCATAGTTAATTCTAATGAGAGAAGCGAGTGGTTAGATATTACTAGTATAGCCCCATGGTTTCTGAAACCAGTGTTTGTTTGAACTGTTAGAATTGTGTTGATAGGAATATGAGAGAGACAAACTTTACAGTGAGAGTAACAGAACACTGGAACAGGCTGCCCAGAGAAGTTGTGGATCCTCCATCCCTGGATTCAAAACCCACAGAGATGTGTTCCTGTGTGATCTGCCCTACAAGAAACTGCTCTAGCAAGATGGTTGGACTAGATGGTCTCCAGAGGTCACTTCCCACCCTTACTATTCTATGATTCTATTACTAAGAGCAACGTAGGATCAGATAGATAAAGCCCTCAACCTACAAATCACACTCTTCTTAGTGCATCCCAAGAGACCATTGGTCCTCCTAGCTACAAGGACACACTGCTGACTCATGGTCAGCCTGTGATCCACCAGCACCCGCATGTCCATTTCCCTAGAGCTGCTCTCAAGCAGATCTGTTCCCAACATTAAGTTTATCTCCACCCATAGAAGGCATAGATGAACATGAGAAGAAAGCTCTACATTAAGTCAGAAACAAGAGCAAAGAAAGTTAATCAGTGAAGCGCATAAATAAGTGCCTTGTACGACAGTCTGAATTAGTTACATTATCTCTCTGTACGCACCACACTTCTTAAAGCAGACTACTGTTTAGCTGAATCAATCAATCAATGTAAAAAGTAGTTTACTACCAGAACACTCACCACAGAGGAACCAAGATGTCTGTATCTCACACTTCACTCCAGTTTTGATAAACTGACAACCTGTGGAGCAATAGGCATAAAGCAGTTTTGGTTATATATTTCTCAAAGTTCTGTATTCTCAAATAAATTCAATTTTAACTCCAGTTCAAATCTCTAGAAATCTGAAAAATCTCTACATTTATCCTAAACATTTAAGGAAATACTGTTGCAGATCCCTGACAACGCAAATTTTATATTAACAGTCAAAATGATGAAGATGTTTTCATTAAACATGATATTGTCAGGCAGCAATTACTATGCCAAAAGCTTCGATTCTATTATTTCTATTTTTTCTGAGAATCAGATGGCACTGACTTCTCTATTGTTCATGTTTCTTTGGAAAAATGCTGCCTCTCTCACTTGTGACCTCTCCTGCAATCACTGCACTTGGACAACTTTTCACAGAACTACATGTTTGCTCTGCCAGCACTCAGTTGTAGAACCCGAGTCCTGTACATTACAAGTTCTTCAGGACAGAAGATAGCTAATTCACTCAGTTTATTTTGCCAGAACACACATATATTCGCCTAAGGAGAATCTGAAAAATCACATGGACTGACAAAAACTAGCAAAAAATCTGGACTGTTTTGGATGTTCACTATGCCGAGTCTTTTCTGTAACAGCCAGTGATAGCTTACAAATGCTACATAATTTGATAGTAATGCATCAAGCTTTAGAGTGCCTCCCTTGACACAGATCTAAGCAGGTATATATTTAAATACTTATTTTCTTTTTAATAAAATTGAACAGATGAAATATGACGTGCTAATGTGCTACTGTAGGATTTGTGGTAATAAAATGCCAAAGAACAAGCTGCAAGCTGTTTGTTACTTAAGATACTCAAAGAATTAATATTATGCTGGCATATACTGTAATTAGAAATAGCTCTGTGCATCATGATTAAACTAGTAGCTATGGAAACCACAGCAGACTAGAATAAGTGTAAAAGAAAACTACTGAATAAGCCAATCATAAAACCCTTTTAATCTGTATATTTTTAATCTTTTTCATAATGCAAATTGGAATACTAAGGGTAGATATTACTTTATTTTTCTTAACCTTTGTATGTTTGGAAAGAGCAACAATTTTTCCAAACTGCTTCCTAGGAAGGTTATCAGATTTTGTTTTCACATCAGAACTTCTCAGCCCACACAGTCTTGGGTGTTAAGAGCACACCATTTTTAATGGCCTGTTTTGTATTAAATAATGATATATATTTATCCCTTTATAAAATGAGAACTCTGACTTCAACAGTGTAAAATCTCCACTGTGCTCTATCCTCTGAACCATTCTGATTGCCATCTGATAACATATGATTTAGGCAGTCACCTTATGAGGGAGGGAAGGAGGGATGTATCTCTACTCCTCACTCACCTGATGCAATCACAGATGCTGAATGAGGGGTAAGAATCATTTCCCTTTCTGTGCTGTTTATACATACTGTGGCTACCAAACTTGAACACAGATTTCATCACACAGTGCTGATTCTCAAATTGTCATTCACCCTCAGGTCACAGAATTTTCTAGGTTGGAAAAGACCTTAAGATCATCAAGTCCACTGCTAAACCACATCCTTGAGCAACATTATCTGCATGACTTTTAAACATACCCAGAGATGGTTATTCAACTATTTCCCTGGGCAGCCTGCTCCAATGTCTGATGACCCTTTTAAGAAAGTCCTTCCCTGATACCCAACCCAAACTTCCCCTGGGGCAACTTAAGGCCATTTGGGTCAGAGCTCTTTCACGGCCAGCCACATTATGCTGTTGCATAAGGTTACGCCAGCTCAGCTGATGGGCTTAGAATATTCTTTCTGAACTTTGTCAGGTACCTTTTAGGTCCACATCTACAGTTAGCTGAGGTGCCACTGAACAACACATGTAGCCCAGTGCACAGACCGCTTCCCTATCCTCACCCATTGTGCTGCCATTCACAAAACTAAGGGCCCCACCTTCCATCCCACTATCCTGGTCAATGCTGGAAAGGTGAAGCATTGTTGACTTAAATATCATTGCAGGTAAGTGCCATCATTTGCACCTCTAAAGTAAGCAGCCACTAAGTAGGCTTCAAGCTGTTAATTTCTGCTCTAAGACATTCAGTGCATCTGCTTTCCTACCCACACAGTGGCCACCAGACTATAGCACTGTAAGGAACCATGTCAAAATACTTGATTCAGGGTAAACATTGGTGTTTACCTGTTCTCCTCTTGTTCTGAGAGCCATCTCATTACACAATGTAATCAGGTTAGTTAGACGTGATTTGTCTTTTGTGGAGCCATGCTGACTGTTCTCAACCTCCTTATTTATCTTCCTGTGCCCAGCAATGATTTCCAGGAATATTTATTCCATAATCTTCCCAGGAATTGAGATTTCCCTGCGTAGTTACTGCAGTCACTAGAGTTCTCTCATAATCACCGTACACTTTTAAATAGATGGGGATTTTTGCTTCAAAAAGTGCTTCCTACTATTGTATCTCCTATACCTCATTAGAGTTAACTGCTCTGGGGCTAAAGAAAGCCTCTCTGCACTACAGTAAGGAAATCTAGTAGAACCTGAGATTTGGACAGGACCTCACTGGTCATCATACTAGCATCTCTTGAACAAATCTGTCATTATATTTGTTGTTAAACTCAAAACCTGTGACTCGCACTGTAACTGTGTTCAATAATTTTTTGTGTACTTGAAGTCAGAGCATCATTAAAGGTAGGTAATCATTTATTCCCAACATTGGGAAAAAAAAGTTACCAACATGAATCAGGTTTGTGTTTGCAACTGTAGTTTTTACAAACTAAAGAGAAGAGAATGTGAAAGTCTGTATCTGTTGAAAGTCTGTAACATGTTGATTATCCATGCCCATTTCTCACAACCTATGCAGTTTTTGCACTGAGAGATGAGGAAAACTCTCAAAATTATTGTGCTGTTGGAGTAATTATAGCTTTGAAAGGCAGTTGAAAAATTTTTACCTCTCAGAGCACAATGTTCACAGTGAATTTAAGTGGTTTTGGAGAACAAATGAAATAAAAAACTTCAGCAAAATTAATTAGTATCCAGGATAAGAGATCTTGTCTAGCTATGATACACAAGAAAACTTTCCAGACTAAGGAAGTTTTGAGAAGTCCTAAAACACACAAGTGAATAGCAAACTATTGAAACTTTTTCTACACTACTCACAGTCCCTTCATTCATTTATGCATTTATAGTACTCTCCTTCCCAACGCTAACAACTTGCACTAGCTTTTTCATACAGTCTCAGATAAAATCAACAGTATCCTGACTGGTTTCACTATTAGCCATGGGATTTTCACTAGTATATTCAAGACGACATTGTAAAGGGGGTTTTTGCACACTTGAGAGCACTTTTCAGGAAAAAAATATTATTCAAAATGCTGCATATTTCACAGCAACAGTTTAGAATCAGCCTTCTCCAACAGGCTCCCTCACAAACACCACTAGAAGTATATTTTATCTTAACAGAAAACTGATTAGTGACAACTTGGTTGAGCCACTGCCTCATCATCTGAAATAACTGCTAGACCTCTTTGTATGCTGAGAAAGAGAGAAACGATCACTAGTCAGAACTAAATAAATAGGTACCACCTGGCAATAATCCAGGTGAGTTGGTGTGCTGCCACCTGCACCTACTATTTTGTTAATAGTCATTTGCCAGCAGCCAGTCCTGAGCCACAACAGCTAGTATCACCAGTAAGATTTGTACTGCTCTTACCTTGACTATGTTTTCACATGAAGCAGCCCTATAAACAAATTACTAAACAATGGGAAAATAACATTGTTAGGTGACAATTTCAAAATCAGTGCTCATACACACAATTACCATTCTATAAGCAGAACATGACAATTAATAATAGAAATATGCACAGGGTAATGAATTATGTTCAAGTCAAAAGCACTGCCCAAATCATTTTTACACTCTCAGATCTGTTTCTGTGAAATGAATATAGAGTAGATACTGTCACTTTGCAACCTTCAGTGCTTACTAGCTGACAGTGGCACTAGCAGATCTATCTACATAAAAGACATAAGTTCATAAGGTTTCGGTTTGAGAAGCAGACAATACAATAGAAAGAGATAGCATTTGAAAGTACAAAAAGCCCATACATGACTGAAGTAACACATTTGCTTTTCTCTCATTACATGAAAAGTAATCTGGAACTGGAAGGACCATTATGCTCTGTACATTATTTTCTTCAGAAGAGTAGAATTTTGGGGCTCCAAGAAATTTTCCTCTCTGCTGCCTTGGGTAGTTTTAAGAGCTATTTCTTAACAAGATCTCAAACCACAGCTTACAAGCTGCAGCTTATAACAGCATTTCTAAAAGAAACTGAAATCAGCAAAATCTTGATTGGAAAATGAGCTCGTTACATTACAAGCAATCCTCACTTATTTATCAACCTATTTTTATCCAGGTTGATTACCACCAGATCACACCCTGCATCACAACCTCATGCT
The DNA here is from genome assembly GCA_013397515.1 of Upupa epops. Classification (NCBI taxonomy): domain Eukaryota; kingdom Metazoa; phylum Chordata; class Aves; order Bucerotiformes; family Upupidae; genus Upupa; species Upupa epops. The sequence continues at coordinate 23,436 of VZRI01012330.1, forward strand.
TTAACCTACAGTAAAAATTCCTTACCTTTCTCATTATATATTTCCCTACCCTTTTATGCCAAGCATGGTACCATAGAGGCTTCTTGTGTCTGTATCTGTGTGCAAACATGCTGACCTGAAGACCAAGTGATCAAAAGCAGTCCTTCTTTTTGGTTTTCAGAGGGGCTGGGACTGAGAATCAGAGGTACTTCAAAAGCCTTGCTGGGAAAATAGAGAAGCTAAACGGAAGGGTACAATAAAGACCTCGGTAAGGCCTACCAAGAGATAATAGCCCATTTCACAATCTCTGGAGTTTTTGGACAATCAAGCTGTGCAGGTAAGCAGACAATTTCACACAATGCCTCTGTTTGCAGACCTGGTAAAACAAATTCTGCATAAAGACAAGCAATAATTTGAAGCAGACAGAAAGTGATACAGCACAGATTTTACCTAAATTCCTTCTGCTTTTGAATGGTACAATTTAATATGTCCTTCAGGATCATCACAAATGCTTTGTGCAAGTGCATCCCATGTGTAAGTCTAAACTGTGTTAAGTGGCAGAGCCTTAGAATATCGTATTGTAACCCAACTGGAATGAATGACCAGGCTGGATGGGCCTTTAAACAACCTGGTTGGGACCCTGTCCATGGGGGGGATTGGAACTAGATGATCTTTGATGTTCCTTCTAGCCTGAGTGCAAGTGTTGTGATATACTCTTTCAACTCTCCTCAGCTTCCTCCCTTTACTTCCCTGTCCCCACACATGAAAAATATTTTTGGTTCTCCAAGCAGAGACAGCTTAACCACAAAGCACCTAGATTTCATTTCCCCAGTTTTTCAGGAAAAGCCATTCTGTCAGTGTTTCAATAAAAACCCCCTGGAAAGCATGTTGCAATTAGTGAAGATATTTCAGAAAGGCTATTTTCTGAGGTCGATGGCATACTAACTTGTTTCAGGAATAGTGCAGCCAAAAGAAGACGTAATTCTCCTGCACTCTGCACTGGTGAGGCTGCCCCTTGAGTACTGGGGGCACTTCTAGGTCTCTTACTTCAAGAAAGAGATTGAGGTACTAGAGTGGGTCCAAGAGAGAGAGCAACAAGGCTGGTAAAGGGACTGGAGAGAAAGACTGATGAGAAGAGGCTGAGTGAGCTGGGGTTGTTCAGCTTGGAGAACTCAGCAGGTTCCTTATAACTCTACAACCACCTGAAGGGAAGTGGTAGACAGGTGGGTGTTGGGCTCTTCTCCCAAGTAAATAGTGAGAGGAGGAGAGGGCAGGGACTGAAGATGTGCCAGGGAAGGGTTAGGCTGGATGTTAGGAAGCCCTTCCTCATGGAAAGGGTGATCAGACCTTGAAATGAACTGCCCAAGGAGGTGGTGGAGTCACCATCCCTGGAGGTATTTAAGACAAGAGTGGGCGTGGCACTCAGTGCTATAGCATAGATGATTGTGATTATATTAGGTCATAGGCTGAGCCTTATGATCTCAGAGATCTTTTACAGCCTCATTAATTCTGCCATTTAAAAAGATTTGGGCACAACTTATTTTTTTCAGAGGCAGTGAGAAAAAGGTTGTTTTTCCAGGGTGCAGCTCTGTAAAACAAGGTCACCAGAACAGGGTTCTACCTCTCACATGCCTCCCTGTTCCTTGCTTAACACTGCCCTCACATGCTGGCTTGATACTCACTGGCTTCAGTACAAACTGGTTTGTCTGAGAACCAACTTGGCAGTACTCAAGTGGGGACGGTGACCGAGTCACCGAGTGACGAGTCACAAGGTACAGTTTAACTACGAATTCCTGTCTAAGATGAGAAACAGCACTGTGCTCTGAGTCCTCCCTCACGCCGTGCTCTCCATCACACCTGGACTCCTGTCCTGCACCCGCTGCCAGCCAGTCCCGCTAGGACAAAACCAGGCTCTCCGTCCCCTTCACGGCACAGAATTCCCACTTACTTTGAGAACCGATGGCATCACTGCCGGAGGCTGTTGGGAAGGCAAAGGCAGCTCTAAATAACGAAGGAGCCGCGTGCTAAGAAACAAAGGGCCTCCCTATCTCCACCCTGCTCCCAGCCTGGTCCCACTGTCTCCCGCAGACGGGCCGAGACCAGCACACGGCGCCCCCTGCTGGGCAGCGCGAGAGCAGCCGGGACGCGTCCCCAGGCAGCCAGCGTGACGTCACCTGCTGCGGGGAACATTGGGGGGGGCGCGTCTGGATGTTGGTAACGGTAATAGCAGCCTTTGCCTATTGCCTGCCCTAAAAGGGGAGCCCCCCCACCAGCCCTGCGCGTTACCTGCTAAGCTCCGAGCTCATCAGGAGTGAGAGTGTCACCGGGCTATTTTTCGTACAGCTTTGAAGTAGCCGCTCTGATAAAAATTCTGTCCTTACTCGGTTTTATGCTATAGAACCTGGCCTGGATCAAGAGCGGTGTGGCGATTAGCACCAAGGAAGTGCTTTTACCTCCGTACTCAGCACTGGTGGGGCCACAAGGTGAGCCATGGGTTCAATCTGCAGCCCCTCACTGTGAAAAGAACCCTGAAGGTATTAGAACCTGTACAGAGAAGGTCGAGGGGGCTGGTGGATGGTCCGGCACCAGGGCCTGTGAGGAGCAGCTGTGGGAGCTGGGGATGTTTAGCCTGGAGAAAAGGCAGCTGAGAGGGAGACATTACCACTGCCCACAATTAGATGAAGGAATGTTGTAGAGAGGTGGGGATTGGACTGTTCATCCAAGTGACAGGGACAAGGGGAGATGGCACCAAAAGAGGTTTAAATTGGATTCTATGAAGAATATCTTTACTGAAAGGGTTCTCAAGCATTGGTTCTCAAGGTGGACAGCGCTGGAGCTTTCTTCCTTGGAGGTATTTAGGAGTCACGCTTTGGGACATAGCTTAGTCGAGGACTTGTCAGTGTTGTGATGGTTGGATCTGAAAGATTTTTTTCAAGCTGGCCAAGTTTGTGAACATTACAAGATTATAAAGAAAGCCATAACAAAATGCTCCCCATTGGGAAGCATGTCACTATGCCACCAGTACACACTGTAGTCCATTGTAAATTAGTTGTGTGCTTATTTATGGCAGGACAAGCCTGAATGAGGTACAGTTGATCATGCAGTCAACAGTGCTACCACTCTGAGTTTTACTGATGAAGTACCACTGCTCAGAAGGCCACAGCATCCTACCATGAAGAGACTACCAGCAACATAAACAAACCCCCAGCAAACAAACACTGAAGCAATAAACAATACCCAAAAAGTAAAAAACAAACCCTTCAAAACTTCTCACTGGTGTGCTGATTCCTCTGCAAACACCAAACCAAAGTCAGTACCTTTCACACTGATCACCAAGACTCCCCAGTTGAGTACTCTTGGACACAAAGCTAGCCCTGCTCTTTGCTGCATTTCTCAGTAGTGTTGAATGAAACAGCCTCAACAGGCAGTTTGCCAGTTTAGGAGATGGGATCTCTCACCAGTAAGGTATAACAGTCAAAACCATTTTTTTTGACCCTTTTTCAGTGTTGCATGGTATTTTACATTGCTGTTTTTTTAAATCATTTGCTGATGATTCATGTTGTAGCTTTGAAGACTCTTTTCTTGTCTTTAGATTGGTAAATTTTCATGCTTATAAATTCCAAAATGTAGGAAGACTCTTCTAAACACTGATAATCTGAGCAAGATTAAGCCAGAAAATACAAACCATATCTTCAGACTACGTGCTGAAAGGTTTGGCAGTCTGCTCACAGAAAACCAGTCAGATTCAAATCTATACAGTACAGGCTGCTGAAGACTACCACTGCTTTTTCAGTGGAAATACATATCCTAGTGCAATGATGGAAATTTCTTATGAGCAACTAACATATTTATGTTGGCAAATAATATTCAGAATTAGCACTCAAACTAAAATCATTAATCCAAAATTTATCAACTCCCCCAAAATTGTATGGCATGAGCAAGCGCAGGATTTGTATTTTACTTTATTAAAATGACAGCAATAGGTAGGTGTTATTCTACAGACACTCCAAGTAAGCTATCAAGATTTTAAAAGACAAATTTCACAAGTGAGTAATACACGTATTAACTCTAAAACTTGCTGTTAAGTGACTAAATGTTCTGTTTTGCTTCCACTTATTCCAAAAGATGTTAGATCAGGATGAATACACACACACTTAGAGTTAGTACAATCACATCTGCAGCTTTCCCGGGGCAAAAGAGAAAAATATTGTCATTACTCCAATTAAGAAAGGCAGTTAATAGCACATTAGTGCTGTTCTTTCTGTCCCAGCCCCCATTTTTGTGGTGAAACCAGCTGTGTATTTTGTGTATCTGAAGTTTGTTTTTCCAAGCCATTAATCATACAATCATTAAGTTTGGAAGATCATCCAAGATCAAGTCCAACCATCAACCCAATACCACCATGCCCACTAAACCCTAAACCCTGTTCACTAGTGCCACATCTCTGCATTTTTTAACACCTCCAGGGATGGTGACTCCACAGCCTCCCTGTTCCAACACTTGACCACTTTTTCAGTGAAGAAATTTTTCCCAATGTCTAATTTGAACCTCCCCAGCACAACTTGAGGCTATTAAGATAAACTCAGGTTACATTTTATTTTCTAATTCAGTAATTATTTCTGACAAAATGATTTTACTTGAGGATATAAGTATTAGAAATGGTGAGTCAAAACAGAAGTACATACCACTGATGCTACAGAGTGCAATAGAAGTAAGCAGCTCAAAAAGAATTAAGTGAAAACTCATTCTTCATGAAGATTGAAATAAATTCACATTCATGGCATAATATTAAGTCCATGACCTAATCAAGACTAACACCAATTAATTTTAACTAGCATCTCAAAATATTTATTAAATTGGCCTCTGCCAAGTAATACAAGAACTGTACTGTCACTTGTCCCAATGGACAAGACTGCACCTGTAGACGTGATGAGGGAGAGACAGGATACCTAAGTTCTGTCCTCAGTTGGCTTTCTTTTCCTCATTTAAATTAAATATTTCAGATGAAAGCAACATTTCACTGTAAAACCACTGCAGTCTAGGAGCAGACATGTTCTTTCTTCTCTTGCAAAAATTTTACATAAAAGAAGGAAGCCAGGCTTCCTATGTTTTGAAAGCTTCAGATTTTTTTATAAGAGCTAGTGGGAAGTTAAAAGACAATCTTTAACATTGATGATTAATGTGTCAGCCTGGGCTGTCATCATGCATTTCTCTCATCTTTTACTTCAGTAATTTAGAATCACATTCTTCAGTAGTTTAGTGCTGCACCTAAAAATCTTAAAGAAATTATGATGACTATATAAAGGAAATTAATAGCTATATAATGCTCAAAATGAACCTCGTAGCAATCCAGCTAGGTTTGCCATACACCAGTGTCACACACAACTAAAACAGATAAAAAAATTAAGCACACATCTATAGTAACTAGTTTCTGTAAAACAAGTCCTGAAAAAATGTTACCTCCCCATTCCTCTGCTTTAGGATATAAAAAAATTGCCTGACAAATCTAAACAGTGATATCAGATGTGTTTGTTTAAATCCTTACAAATCTGAGCCACTGCCACAGTTGTTAGGAGTTCATAAGTTAGAGCTCAGAAAGAGACAGCTATTCACAACATTTCTAAGTTGAAATGGTACAGTGCATTTCTTTATCATGGTAGTTCTGCTGTACTTTCCCAATGGTGTGTTCGATGCTTCAGTGAATTCCAAATCATGACAGTGACTTCAAAACTGACCTCTCTGTTTCAAGTAGCTCCAAGCCAAATCTTGCCTCCAATAGCATTGGACAAAGGTGACAAAACCTTTGTTTGATACTACAAAAGGCATGATTTACTACCCCTGGACCTTACTGCCATCAAGTAAGGAAGGGCAAGGGGATTTTAAAATGCATTGTTTCTATAAAAATAGTTACATCACTCTTCATTTTAAGTAGATGCCATAGTTTTCCAAATTTTGAACAAGAAGATCTCACTTCTGGAATTTGTTCCCGTTCCAGTGACATCCACTACGTTGCTTCCCTGAAAGGCATCAATTTAGCCTCCAGAGATGAGTAAGCAAGCAAGCAAGCATGAAGAAATTATACCTGCATGAAAGCACCTGACAAAAAGTATGATACCTTGTTTTACTCAATGAGAACTGAAGGGTTTGAGTGGCACTGAGGTAAAAGGCAGGAGCAAGAAAGAAGATTTGGAATATATTAAGTGAAATTATTCTTTAATCTTCCATTCTCTGCATGTGAAGGAAGGATTAATACTCGTAAGAACTTAGTATAGACAAGAAGAGTGTGTGAACTCCAACTTTTCTTAATTCTTCAACAGAACTGTCACAGCCTGACATCATGTTACTATGTATTGACTAAGTTACCATCCCTTTCTTAAAAGCTGACGGCTTTTAACTTGTGATGGAGAGATAATGGTAGGAGAAAGTGAAAGAAAAGCAGAGGACTCCTGCCAAGAATGGGTGACAATAAGGCAGCTTTAAACACTTTACGAAGCACACTAAAGATGAGGGCTAGAAGGAAATACTTTGCTATGCAACTGTTCCCTGAAAGGCTAACTCAAGAATAAAAGATGCAAACGAGGCTTTGAAAAATAAGAAACAAGAAGAATGGCAGGAGAGAACAGAAGTTCATGTAGGACACGGTAAGAGCAGTAATGAGATTATTTCACTTAGCCATATGGGAAGAGGTAACACTGTAAGCTCTACAATCTAATGTACTAACAGTGAATAGGGCTACCTCAAAAACAAACTTCCAGCATGAATAGAAAACCCTGATTCGAGGCAGTTTCCAGTCTTCTTCTCCAAAAGTGGTAAGGTCTGTCCCCACACACACTGTAGCAGCAGCATGCATCACCATTGCACAGCCCCTGCCCACAGCACACAGCCCATCCCAGAGGGGTCCATGGTCAGCACATTGTTGGCACTGAACACAGCACCATATCTGAATTCACTCAACCCCATTGCAGCTGGATCCAGCCAGTACAGAAAGACTTGCCTCACACTAAGGAGGCAATTTCAGTCTTTGTGTCTTGAAGCTGGTAGAATTGGTCTTAGCAGCACTGCAATGTCTGACTGCTGAAGACTGAGACCAATAGGCACCCTAGGCAAGCGTATTTCTCACTTCCTGATATTACAACCTGTGTAGGTTCAGCCTTTACAAGCACACATAAAGAATCAATCAGAAACAAACTTGCACAACTGAGCATATGGTAGAATAGGATCTCAATCACATATAGGTGTCTCTGCAGCCAGACCTTGTTTCCTGAGCCTGACGCTAGTTCAGAGAAAAACACAGTCCACTCCTATGCCAGCCGCAGCCTCATATAGCACTCTGACGGGAGTCACGGTAAGAGTCCATAAAGGCTAGCTCCTGTCCACCACAGAAGAGGCTTTGCTATTGAAGGCTCACACAGAGGTTTATCCATAAGAATTCATCCACCATGATTTTTCTTGTCCCTCCAGGCCTTTGCACCACTGCTAGGACTTGTTTCACCTCACACATCCAGCATCACCACATCTCATCCTGGCCTGTGTAATCTCATCCTCTTCCATGGCATCTCAGACAGTGTATTCTCAAGATTGATTGTTGAGGATTTTTGGTCTCATTTCAAGCTAAAGGAAGGTAGATTTAGATTAGATTTTCAGAAGAAATTCCTCATGATGAGGAGGATGAGGCACTGATTGGAAGGGGTTGCCTAGAGACATTATGGATGCTCTGTCCCTGGAATTGTTTAAGGCCAGGTGGGACAGGACCCTGGGCAACCTGGTCTAGTGAGAGATGCTCTTTCCTTTGGCAAGGGGATTGAAACTAGATGGTATCTGAGGTCCTGTCCATCCTAAGCCGTTCTATGATTTTCACAATTCCCTGTGGAGATCACCAAAATTCATTGTCAGCGTTAAGAGTTTGCGGCATGAGTAAAGATAAATTATAACACAGAGAAGTTGTAATAGAGTTGACAATGTAGTCATCTTTATTTCTACAGCCAAGAGTTACTGAAAACTAGTAAACTATTGTAAAAGACCTAAAATTACTCTTTGTTTCAGCAATTTTTATAACTAAAAGATATTTGAACACATAGCTGCTGGAGGATGTCCAGTGTAAAGCAACGAAGACGATGAAGGAATTAGAACACCTCCCTGATGAGGAAAGGCTGAGGGAGTTGGGTCTCTTGAGCTTGGAGAAGAGGAGGCTGAAGGGTGACCTCACTGATGTCTATAAATATGTGAGGGGTGGGTGTCAGCAGGATGGAACCAGGCTCTTCTCAAGGTCATCTGGGGATAGGATAAGGGGCAGTGGGTGCAAGCTGGAACAGAGAACCTCCAAAGGAGGTTCCATATAAATATCAAAATAAACTTTTTCACAGTGAGGCTAACGGAGCATTGGAACAGGCTGCCTCCTTTTCTGGAGATGTTCAAGACCCACCCGGATGTGTTCCCATGCAACTTGGTCTAGGTGATCCTGCTGTGGCAGGGGGATTGGACTAGATGATCTTTTGAGGTCCCTTTCAATCCCTAATAATTCTATGATATTAGTGCCTAGTCATTATAAACCCTAAACTAATCATAAGACATAGCTTCTGAGTGAGTCTACACAAGTGTTTTAATGATATCCTTATCTGCTAATTCAAATTAGCACAATGAAAATAAGGAAATAAATCTATTTCATGAGATTTAATATAATGCTGAAAGTAAGAAGAGAATAATTGCTTCCAGTTTAATTAGGAGTGTATGAAATAAAATGTGAGAGAGAAAATATGATCCTACCTGTGAAACATGAGAGGTTGCTAGTGGGATTGAATAGTAAGGTGGTTTACATCCATCTCTCTTTCTCCTTAGCTCTCTGAAAAATACCATGCAACGTAATGAAGGAGGCAAACAAGAGGGACAATGCAATGGACTTTTAAATTAGAAGGTTCCCTGAGCTTTGTGATATTTAAAACATTAGTTCTCAGGTTTACCACCTTACATTATGCTTTTTGGCCTCTACAGAAGACATTGTAGCAAGAGCATAATTACTTCAAGCAGAATCTCAATAGCTTAATCGTAAGCCTTGGCTATAGAGATCAACACATGGGCATGAGTTACTGCTGTTACAACCTGAGCATGTATGATGTTAGTATGGACTGACTCTAACCAAAGGATTTGTAGGTACTGCTCGTAAAAGACTGTTCCTACACAAACCTATAATAGCATCACACTGTCAGTGAACAGCTATTCATGTCTACAACAAGTATTGATTTTGGTCTGTAATAGGAAGAATCACACAGCTACACTTTCCAGCTCTTTGCTTTTTCTGCCTTGAAGGAATGCTGCCAAGTTAACCAGAGCTGTACAATACCTGAAAAACAGAGCAAAATCACCTCCAACACTTTTTCTATTCTAAGGTATTTGTTTTAGCTAGTATCATTAAGCTTCTAAAGGAAGGATTGCAAAGATTTGTGAAAAAAAGAAAGAAATAAAATCGGAAAAGAAACTGTTTTGTATCAGGAGATGTTGGTCCATTATTATCCCAGCTAGGAAGACACAGACTCTGTAAAGTACTATTTAAAACACTCTTTGATATAGTGAGCAGTATTAAGGAAAACAGAAAGGAACCTATACTCTTACCTCTCCTTAGATGCTGGGAGCCCTAAGTTGCACAGCACCAAACATCCCTCTGACCAGCATGTAACACACTGTGCAGACCCTATTTGAAGAAAATGCCTCCTCATGCTGGTCATTTGAGGTACCATAAGACTTCCTTACTTGAAAAACAACTCTATTCATCATTGCACCTATTAAGCAGGAAGGATATTCACAGGATAACTTCCTGCTGCCCTTTCAAAGACAAGGCCACAGAGGGGTACCATAGTGGCTGGTACCAAGTGGGAGCAGCCTCACAGCTTTGATGTGCTACAAGATGGATGAGCTCAGGTGCAGCCACCCAGGGAGGGGGTTGAGTCACCATCCCTGGATGTGATTAAAGACCATCTAGATGTGGTGCTTAGAGATTGGGTCTAGTGGTGAACTTTACAGAGTAGGGTTATTGGTTGGGCTTGGTGATCTTAAGAGTCTTTTCCTACCTGAATGGTTCTATGATCTCACAACCATGGGAGAACAGAAGCACAGGACAGCCCTGATGGCCAGGTGGGATGTACAGCATAACACAGCAATGTTCCTATGATCAGGATCATTGCAAAAGAGTGGCATTACCTCATCTAAAAGTCTGTTGCCAGTAAATTTCTGGAGGAGAATTCAGATTGCTTAAATTCATGTGTTTAATAAATACAGTCAATAGATTCCAGCAAACAATTTTCTTCTAAACACTTGGTCTCTAGTGAGCTGAGCTGCTGTGTGAGAGATCTTGGGGGATTCCTGTGATAAATTAATGGTAAAGGCAGTTTGCACATCTACTGGTCCAGTGCTTCAGTGCAATGGCCTCAGTCTCAAAGTGTATCTCATGCTAGATTTTGTAACTGGAGCCTGTCTGCCAGACAGTTCAGAGCAGTGAACAACCCATGTTGCTAAACAGCTGCTTTTTGAAAACTGCTGGTAACCATCAGCCAGGGAGAGTCTGTCACCTCATACTGCCTCAGGTCCTGTAGAATCTGTGCTCAAACTCTGCCTTGTACAAGTCACAAAGGGCAAGAGGGACTTTCTGGTCTGTCTGATCTCATTTGTACATGTTGGACTATGTAAGAGGTATTCCATTTCATGAAATGAATTCCAGTTTTTTTTTAAAAAAAACAAGACCAAAATTAAACAATTAGTTTAGCTAAGGTGCTAATGGGCTGAAATAAAAACAATACAGGGAGGGTTTGAAAGAAAAGCAGCAAACCACTTATGAATTGCAGGTGAAAAAAAAACACTTACTTGATTTGGAGGGAAAAAGCAACAATTTAATTCACCCCCCACAAAAAACCACACTTAAAAAGGCATCCATAAAAAGACATGGAAATTCATCACTTTACATACATGAGCAAAAACCTCAATGTCCAAACCTTAAGGGAAAATGGACTTCCAGCCATACCTGCTTCTGTGGAAGGTATCCACTAAGTTCAGGCACACGTCCCTTGGCATCCAGTTCTCTGTTCCATGTGCTCTCACACCAGTGCTACATTTCCAAAATACCAATTCCTACAGCCATAAAAAAGTGGAGAACTCTCTCCATTTCAACAAACCATGGAATCCAGATGAAACTTTCTTTCCAGTGATCTCCAAGGTTCCATGCTGTTCAGAGAAACAACACATTTCCAGGGCAAGATGGCTGGCCAGTTCATCACTCAGCAATATGTGTGTCCTCTCCTTAACCTGGACAAAAAGAAGTGAAGTCAAGAAGATGAAACCTAAAGGAAGAAGGTTGAGGGGGAAACACAAACCCAAAACTCCAAATCCTCTCTGCCAGTCCAAGCCCCTTCTGTTTGCAGAAATTACATAAATTAAGCTGCAGCTTGGGCCTGCAGTTTTCAAGGCAAGCACCAACATTTCAAACAGTAACAGCAATCCTAACTACCAACTTACAACCAGGGTGACAGTTGCCCCACTTCAAATAGGTTACTATAAGGTATTGATTTTAGCCGCAGCAGACACTGTGCATCTAAATAAGCCACTGTGTGAACTAAACATAATAATGAATGTTCTTTCAAGCATTTCTTGGTTTAATACATTCCAGTAAGCACTTCTCAGCAAGAATGGAGAAAAATAATCATCAGCCTGAGTCCTACATGAAATCCTTTGCTACCTGTAATTTGACAGTTGACATGAGGTGGACAAGCATGCAATCCCTGACAGGCAGCAGGCCAATAGTGTTATGGGACCACTAGTGGAAATTAAGTTTTGTAGTGAAAAATTAAAATATTTGCTGACTCCCACCAGAGGTCAGTCCTCTCATAGGAATAAAACAAAAGTCACCACAATTCTAAATACTCGTTGATTCCACATACAATGGAAATTCACACTTCATTTTTGAAGCTCTGTTTCTACTTGTTGTATTGTATTAGTCATAGCTGGGATAAATGTATCCTGCTTTAATAACCTGAGTGCAGGAGAAAATACAGAGCTCTGGCAAGAAAAAAACCCAGCTAAATAAACTTCATGTTAGCTTTCAGTGACTGAGAAAAAATAAGAAACGTTTGTGTAAAAACCTAAGGCTGGCAACTATAACTAATGATTTAGGTAAAACTGTATGTTGAATACAGATGCCAACAAGGTAGCCCATTTCACCACAATGCATTCCTTGAGCTAAAAACCACAGATGTAGGATTTGTTCTTAGTAACGAGGTACAGCTAGAAACCTTGCATAAAGGACTTACTGGGTATTCCTAGATGAATCAAGACTCCTAGTAATTGGCACAAATTATATTACTCTTCTGGCTAACTGAAATCAAACACAACCCAACTGAGAAGACTTTCCTGTAGCTCCCTTCAGGTACTGGAAGACTGCTTTAGGCTCCTCCATTCTCTCAGCCTGTCTTCATAGGAGAGGTATTCCAGCCCTCTGATAATCCTTTGGACCTCCTCTGGATTCACTCCAACAGTTCAGTGTCCTTCTTGTACTGGGGAATCCAGAACTGGATGTCGTGCTCCAGGTAAGGTCTCACAACATCAGAGTAGAGGGGGAGAACCACCTCCTCTGGCATGGTGGCCACATATCTTTTGATACAGCCCAGGATACAGTTGATCTTCTGGGCTCCACTCACACATTGCCAAGTCACGTTGAACTTCTCTGTTGCAGAATGGCTTCAGGGCAATGGACATGATGTAGCCGAACTGGTACTGAGAGCATGAGTCCTAGAAGGCCTTGCAAGAGAGCCTGAGAAACGGAGCCTGAGAGCCTGCCTGAGAACCTGCAGCTGGAAGCCTGGGAACCGAGGATACTGTAACCTTGAAGTAGAGTGATAACCAGGGCCTTGCAGTAACAAGATGTGCTACTAGGAATGTAGCTGTATAAACAGAAGATAAGAATGTAGTTGCTAAGGGTGAGATAATGCTGAATGAGCTAACCAATGATGAGCTTGGATTCTGCAATATGTATGAACCTTATTAAGAACTGTATAAAAGAGCTAGTAGTTTGTAATAAATCGGGTTCTGCTTGATCACATTGATCGTTTGTGCAGCCCCTTCTTGTGACACTTCTCATCTACTAACACCCCAAGTCCTTCTCCTTAGAGCTGCTCTCAATCTATTCACCACTCAGCAATTGCTTGGTGTTACCTCATCACAGATGCAAGGCCTTGCATTTGGACTTGTTGAACCTTGTGCAGTTTGTACAGAAACAGTTCTCAAGCCTAAGGTCCCTCTGGATGGCCTCCCTTTCCTCCAGCATGCCAACCACACTGCACAGCTTAATGTCATTGGCAGACTTGCTGAGGTTGCACTTGGTGCCACTGTCCATATTGCCAGCAAAGAGCAAAGATGTTAAACAACACTGGACCCAAAACAGACCCCTGAAGAACCACTCATAATTGATAACCACTTGTACATTGGGCCATTGACCACCTCAGTCTTCTCCATATCTCAGCTTACCATGTCACCTGCTTCCTTCTGGAGGGTGCCCACGCTTTCTCTAGTTATTGGGTTTTTTCACCAATATACCTATAGGAGCTTTTCTTGTTGCCCTTGATGTCCCTGGACAGATTTAATTCTCTCTGGGCTAACCTAACCTGATTGCTGGCTGCACAGACAATACCTCTGTATTCTTCCATATTCCTCCCAGGCTACCTGCCCTCCCTTCTACCTTCTGCAGGCTTCTTTCTTGTGTCTAAGTGTGTCCAGGATTTCCTTCCTCATCCATGCAGCCCTCTTGGTATTTTTGCCCAACTTTCTTTTTGTAGGGAGGCAGTGCTCCTGAACTTGGAANAGGCAGTGCTCCTGAACTTGGAATACGTGGTCTTTGAGTGTTAACCAGC
>VZRI01012334.1:0-11151 GCA_013397515.1 Upupa epops
AGCTAGGAGTAAGTCATGGGAGAGTGTGTCTGTTATAGTTATCAGATGTGGTGCTGTGTAATGAAATTACCCTTGCACATGTGATGCCATGTGCCTGATGCTAAAGCCCACTCTTTTCCCTCATTACACACACTTACTCAGTAATGTTGGTGATACCTTTCTGTTCTTGGCAAGTACCCTTTCAAGTGGATGTCATTGCATTTTCTCCTTTTGGACACATTTCCTAACAATGACTCCATTCGTCCAAAACTGACATTTTAATTTTAGGATAGTAAAGTGTTCGTTCATTCCAACTGGCAGCAGAGTGTGTCCAGGGAGTTTCTTCAGGTGGCTGACATGGGAATGGGATGTTCTAGCACTGACACCAGAGCAGGTTTGTCTGCAGCAGTAGGAAAGCCCAGAGTTACTTGGGCAGTGAGCAACTCCCACTGCATTAAATCTGACACTAAGTTGTGACACAAGACTTTCATTATGCTTATGGTGCTGAATTCAGATTTTGTTACGTAGACACAAATCCTATTTTCAGGAAGAGCAGATACACAGTTTCCTGGTCTCCTTCTATATATTTGGGTCCTCTTTTCTTGCGTGGTGATGCTTTACCATGAGAGGGACAAAGCAAGTTGATGCAAGAGACTATATGTGCTCCTGGGATAACACTCAGTGATTTTAACTTCTTGGCTTACTGCTCTAATTACTGGACTCAAGTGCAAATGACATAGTTCAGCATTCTCAGCCTTAAAAGAGGACTCAGTAATCTGTATGACAAGTGGATGAACAATCTTGATTGTTTTTATCAATTTTTTGTACTCTGCATGGGCACTTCACTTCAGGCCAAGTGACATTCCCTCTGCAAGTTTACAGCAGTTCTAATGAGAGCACTGAAATCTGAAGCTGATATTTTAGGCATCATAGGCTGTCCCCAGAGCCAAGTGTTTATCATTTTGATGAGAGAATACTTATGTTAGGCACATCTGTGTGTAAGTAGGATCCTGCTTGGAAGGGATACGACTAGCTGTGTCGTACATGTATGTCCCAGAAATCAAAACCTTAACCAGATTTTAAGGAGGACCTCTCCTTACAGAAACCTGATAATGAGACAGCCATGCAGCTGCTAAGTCAGATGTATGCATTTCTCTCATGACAGCAGACAATCTGCTGTCTAGAAAGCAGACAAGACATTTCAAATGGTATCTCCCAGTCATCAGAGTCAATTTCTCTACTGAAGCCTGTCAGTGTCGATTACATTGGAAATAACAGGGACAAAAGATTTTAAAGCTGTTCCCAAATAAAATTATCTCCCTCCTTTTAGTTATGAAGATGCCTGCCTTCTGAAAACAGTCTTTTGTATGGTGGTCTGTCAGGAATAATAATGCCTGGTGAAAGCAGAACATCCCAAGGAGCCAAATGTTGAAGTGACACATTTAATAACAGAGGAAGTGTTGAAATTCCACCTTTTTTTTTTCCACCATTCTATGTATCTGGCATGCGAAAATACCAGCTGTTTCTGAGACACTTGTGAAAACTTTTGATTGTGATCATCCATTATGGATGATAAGAGTGATAAGACTGAGACACCAGCAGTTTTCAAATTTATAGTGAAAACCAGTCCTTGTGAAAAACACACAATGAGCAGAACAGAGGATGCATATCTCTTTGAAGAAGACCATAGGGTTTTGTTGCCTCAGCAACAGTGATACATGGGAAGCATAGATCCAACTTTGTAGACCAATACAGGTTTTCTGAGTAACTTCAGAATCATATACATATCAAGTTAGCAAAGGAATTTCATTTTGTAATGATGGTGGGAAATGTAGATCCAGCTTTTTTCTCCAGTGCAGATTTTCTGAGTAACCTTAGAATCAATTAGTCATTGAATTAGTAAAGAAACTTGATTTATCTGGTGCTGTGATAATGTATTTAAAAACATAGTTAAACAGGACCATTTTCTGTCCAAGTACTTTGCCCGTGTTAGTTGTGATCCATGTAAGCTCCTCAGGAACAGAATTATTTCTCACTGTGTACTTGTGCAAATGCCTAAATCCGAACTGGTACATGGTTAGGGCACAGGATGCTATCACAGCACTATGCAAAATATGTAAAGCTGTCATGGGTTGAGGCTGGGCCAACCACTGTGAACGATATGAACTCTAACTCCTTAAGTGAGAGATACTTATAGGTTGGAAAAAAAACTAGAAATGTTTTAATTATAATCATAACAGTAAAATTAAATATATGCAAAACCAATACTGAGTGCAACCCCCTGATGACAATTACGTTACCATCACCAGTGATGCTGGAGTCAGGTGCTGTGAAAGTCACAGATGCAGGGGCTGGATTCCGTAACTGGATGCAGGAATGCATGGATTTGGATTTGAGGCAGAGCGAACAGTCTTCCTCAGATACTAGCCATTGGAGAAGAGAGTCTCATCATCCTTGTGATTGTTCAGCATTATACCCAGTATGATATCTATGGAATACGACACCTTGTTGGTCAGTGTACGGACACCTGTCCTGCCCTCTCCTCCCCACAGGTGTGGCCTCTTCCTTACCACACCCCAACATGGCACACAAGATTTAGCAGTGGCTTGGATCTTCAGAGGACAAAGTCTAAGCAAGAGCTTTACTGCGTATCAGTCTTTGGTAGTAACCGTAAACATGGAGCATTATCATTTAGAGAAGCAGCCACTGTCTGCACAAATACACTGTTAACTGCAGAAAGTGCAGATACTTAGAAGAGCTGAAAAGTAGTCACTGAAGAGAACCAACAATCAAACCAAGAAAACATCATATTCAAGCTAATGGCAAAACAGTTTTGTCTTTTTAGGTGTTTTTCCCTTTGAAAACCTCAATTGCCTGGTGAAACCCTACTGAATATAAGTTTGAACAAAATTTAATGCTTAGATTGTTAGCAGATCCATTGGATCAGATTCTTCTGCTGCCAAGACTTTGCTTGTCTTGGCTTGGAGCAGTCATGTGCTTGAGGGGGTTGGAAGTTGTGTTTCCATGGTTATATAGCTCCCAACTTTCTTTTAATAACGCAGACAAGAGATTTGTTAATGTTCACTACTGGTAATGGGAAATTATAAAAAAAATAACTCCTATGGGCTTTGGATTTTGTTCTGCTTTGTACAAAGATGAAACAACACATGAAAAATTAGCAGAACTCATCCATACAAGCTAGTAGATATGCAAAAGCAGCAAAAAGTGGGTCTTATTACATTGCTTGTGAAGAGCAGAAAAGTCAAAGCACAATGCATATGCTACTGTTGTAATGAACATAGTTCAGGGCATTTACCTCTGGTGGAAAAATTGTGAAGAGCATCATAGAACCGAATCATAGAATCATTATGGCTGGAAAGGACCTCCAGAATCATCAAGTCCAGCCCTCATCCCAACATCCCCCTAACCCCTAGATCATGGGCATAAGTGCACTATGTACTTGGTTTTATAAATGCTTTCAGGGATGGTGATTCCACCACCTTCCTGGGCAGCCTATTCCAATGCCCAATCACTCTCTCAGTAAAGAACTTCTTCCTAATATCCAATCTAAACCTCCCCTGACGCAACTTGAGGTCATTTCCCCTCAACTTATCATTAATAATTTGGGAGAAGAGACCAGCACCAGCCTCACTACAACCTCCTTTTAGGTAGTTGTAGATAGCACTAAGATCTCCTCTCAGCTTCCTCTTCTCTAGGCTAAATAAACCCAGTTCCCTCAGCTGCTCTTCACAGGATGTGTTTTAAAGACCTCTCAGCAGCCTTGTTGCCCTTCTCTGGACCTGCTCCTTTTCCATCATGATACAGAAAATACTACCTCTGCAGTGAATGATCCTTTGTGATTGCATCATATTCTACGGATCCTAATAGACACTCTACCCATGAATAATATATAGGTAGGCTTTTATTCATCTTCTGCATGAAGGTCTGTCAAGATCCTTATTTTCTGTGGTCCATTGAATAGTAATTGAAGTAAATGATCAGGACGTGAAGTTACCAATATGGCTCTCAGGGCTTTTAAAAGTAGTGTCACAGGGCGAATGATTCAAAGTTCATATCAAGTATCTTTTCTAGCTAAAAGGACAGTTACAAAGGAAATAAAGTGTACTTACACTGAAGGTTCTCAATCTTTTAATGAAAGACGTATTTTTTACATCTGAAAATCTAATTTGAAATAAGGCATGAAACCTTTTTCATACATACAACTTTGCAATTTTTATGATTCCAGATGAGGAATATTCATTCATCAGAAGCCTTAAAGAGCATGAAAATGCATTATGAAAAAGTAACATTGAAAAAAAATTAATGCAGTACCTGTCAAAGTTCGTGATTGATGAAAACAATTGGGAAGATCTGGTTTGTACTATCAATGGCATTACACTCCCTAGTGAACTTCAGGATGTCACTGAGGTGAAAATTCTCACTTTCACCTTGAATTTTCAAAGAGATTAAAAAGTGGATAAATTAAGCTAACTTACCACCCCTGAGAATCAAACTTCACCTTTACATGGAGATAGAAATCATATTTGAAAATTATACTTCATGTATTCGAGTTTAGGCAGACACATTTGATCCTATTACCTAGAGGACTGAAGTTTTGCCACCAGAGCTGAGTAATGATGGACAACAATTGGTCGTTTTCAAGTGTAACAAATTATTTTCTGCAGTGCACTGCAGGGTTTGGATACAAAGAAATACAGAAGCAGAAAACAGTGCTTGATATCTAAATAAGTTCAAATTACTTTATCATAACAATAAAAGAATTCAGGAGATGCAAATCCAGCTACTTTTTTGGGATGTACTTGAGAAAGAGATTATTTTATAGCCAGTAAGAAGTATTATTAAGATTAATGGGTTTTATTATATTATTAAGTATTAGTGACCATCCATAGCATTTACAAGATTGATGCAAAAACCTGAATACATATTTTGTCTTGTAAAGAACGCATTGTACCATATTCTAATAGTAGCTTCAAATGACCACTATCAGAGCCTGGTTTAAAAGTTGATGAAACTCTTTTAGGTACAAATGCAAATGTTTTCATTATGTTGAGCAGAATAAAAGATATAGAACTTCAAATGCTACTATATAGGTAGCTACTTGTGGCTCATAATGTTCTGTGCAAAATGGAAATTAGCATGCTAATTCGTGTGATAATGAGATATTACACTTTACATGTGTAAATATATCATTTAGGATTTTTACTCCCAGAATTACATGCTGTCTGACTCTACAGGATTTCAGTACAGTATCTCAGGGTAAGACCTACTCTGCTTTCTATGATTCAGGAATGCCAAATCAATAAATGCATTCTTCAGCCAGTCATATTTTAAGCAATATCCCATTTGTGTCATTGTGAAACCTTAAATGTGCTACAACATTATTTCCCCAAATTATAAAATTCATTTTGAAAGGAATTCCAAATTCCAAACATGTAAAGCTTCTGCTTCTTTTGCTGTTTTTAAGAGTGCTAAAATGATAATCTAAAACGAATAAATGGTTATGTGCCATGTTAGATGAAAAGGATGCAACTAAGTGTCACAGCATCTTCTGAAGACAGGATGGATCCAGAGTTAAGGGAAAGAAATAGAGAGATCTGTAGACTGAAGTTTAGGATAAATAATAGATATGTGCAATAAATTAATTGTTTTTGAGTCAAATCACTAATGTCCATTCCTTCCAGAAAACAGAAATTATATCTGGTGAAGTGTCGCGGCTAGATTAATCACACAGATATTTCTGATTTGTAACAGTCCAATGCTCTGAAAGAAGGATTACCTTAAAAAATGCAACCAGGGTTGAAGACAAGTCTCTGACAGTCAAATTAGAGTTGGTAAATCTCACAAGTGAAAAGATATAATCTGTTGCAGTTTCAACAGGTCAAGCAGAATTTGTTGTTCTCCCCAGACTATTTGTGATCTTGAATTTTGTTTGTTCTTGTAAAAGACAGAGCTTGTGTGAGTTGTCTCATGGTGTGAGTGGAATTGGACCTGGCCCTTATCCAGCCATAAAAGCACACAACCAAAAATAGTATCAGATATATTTATTACCTAGTTGCAGAGGTCAATGCACAAACAGCAATGGTTTTCCAGGGACAAGGCTGCGGGAAGAGCACGTGGTTGTAATGGAGGAAGAGGGGGGCTGCCGTATTCAGAACGGCAAACTACAGGAAGCCACTTCCACCCTTTAAGGGAAGGTAGCAATAGCTGCACAAGCTCAGCTTTGTGTGCCACATGGCCCAGTGCAGTATTTGCAGCAGAAGCAGAGAATTCTTAATTTCTTGGACACATGCCAGAGCTAAGACAGCATATGCTTTCTCAAGACTAACGATTTTTGATTCAGGTACTTCATACTGAAGAGGGACTGCTGGCCCATGTGTGTGAGGAGCAACTAGAGAGTAGCTCTAGTTGTAGCTGAGTTAGCTATTCAAGGAACTTGTGAAGTGCTTTAGAGTCAGATGAGATTTACAAGGTACCCCTGTCTCCTGTGGATCCTATAATATTTAGATGGCTCTTTGCTTGCACAAATCTTATTATCGGCACCTCTGAATTTCTTTCAGGACAAGGAGCCAAAGAATATAAATATTGGGCATTGCAGTGCTCAGAGCTACAGTGATAATTTTATTTTTCCTGGAACAAACTGTATCCCTACAGAAACATTTCAAACCTAATAATGAATATCCTGCTTCATGACATAGTCATTAATTACTTCTTTAAATGAATGGGTTTTGAAGTCCAAGTACTGAGATATTATTTTGAACCAAAAGGTAACCCTTACATTTTTGAAGGAGACCAGAAGTAGATTAATGAGTGATAAGGACATAATTTACTGAGTGAAGCATCGTTTGAGCTGGTTTGAGCAAAAAAAATACTCTCCGGCCAAATTCATCCAACCTTTAAAGATCAACACTGAATAGTTGTGTTCAATGAGACACTTCACATGCTAAAACTGAGATTTTTTAATTACATAGTTGAGCTGGAATCAAGAATAGTTTGCAATCAATAGCATAATGAAGAGTTTAATAGAACCATAGAAAATATTTTCTAGTAATTGAGGGCAATTTTGAACAACAGATGCAGAAGCCAATGTGAAGCCCCGAAATCCAAAGAGATGATGGTACAAATTACAGTCTGGAAGGAAATACATGAACTTAACAAAGAAATTTATTTGTTTTTAATTAAGACAAATTTATGGATATTTCAGAACAAATAAGCATAAATTTATAAAATAATGATTTACTCATCTCAGTCACAATAGACTTAATCAAGCTGTTTGAGAGCTCAAGCATTTTATAAAGCTCTGTTCTTTCACTCTTGAAAAAGCCGATTCTGGGATATTTACCAAAGACAAAGTATTGAAAAATGTCAAGAGTATTTAATGTAGGAATATAATAAAAATACCTTATATGAATGTTTCACATTTTTTAAGCATAAAAACTTTCAAAAGCTTTCTCTAAATAGCTGAAAAATTAGTGTGCAACAGAAAGCAAAAAAAAATTCTCTAATTTAGTAAAAAGAAGGAAATCTCCAGTTCATAAAAAAACACTCCTGTCAAAAATAATTTTCCTATTACAAGATGTTATTCAATATTAAAGTAATTTAAGCATCTCCTTCCTCATGATGTGTAAAACCATTAGTGACCCCTACATCTTTACATGTCCCTGTCTCAGCTATGTAACATGTTAACGTGTTTCCTTCCATAGCATAGTAATCTCCTCTCATAAAAACCAACACTATCCATGGCCACTTTGGTGTTTCACTGTCAAACTAAGATTTCTTTGACGCAAACCAAGCCTGGATAGAAATTTTAAATTAGGCATTTTTAGCTGTTTAATTGCTTGATCTATGCATGCTGATTTGAAAGCTGATTATGTAGATTCATAGGTGTCTCTAATATCTGTGCCTCCAGGCTTGATTTTTTACACTAGTGGTGCTTTACATATGCAAATTCTATCTGAATTATTTTGGTTTATATTATGGTTAGTCTCACTAAGAGACACAGGCATATTATTTCACAAATAACTAAATTCCACCTTAGCTTCAACCTTTTGATGTAGCACCTGGGACGGACAGTTCAGTCTTCTCAGGTCTATTCTGAAGCCAGAGCAGGACTTCTGGCTGTTGGTTTCATGGGTCAAAGGGCTGATTTAAGCAGTGCCCATCTCTGTTTGCTCTGTTCCTGTACAAACCTTTGTTAAAGCAACATACCTTTTCTGGAGCTTGTGTTAGCAGCAGCTGATAACAAGGAACAAATAAATGGCTTTGGTTAGATGGTTTCTTTCAGAGTTATTTTGACTATGGTTGACTCCATCATTGAGGTCACTGCCTTGTTCACAGAGCAGTTGCTAGTCACAAAACAGTACAACTGAGAAGCAGGTGGTGTTATAATCCAACCATCATTTATGGGTGAAGAGGTAGTTCACTGCATGTATGTAAAGCCAAGAACTAATTTTTAGTATAATGGAAATCTTAACAGTCTAAACTAAGTATCATTACTATTCTGGATCTGTTTGTTACCTACAAAAGAGAATTGTAATGCAATTAGAGTGCTTTTATACAGAAAAAATCTCAATAGTACAATTAACATGTTAACACACGGTTTTGTGCGCTTTCCTTGAGGAATGCTCACCCTCTATTCCTTCTGTGCTCTTTATGTTAAATTTTACTGTTTTCTTTCAGCTGTATAGCTGTGGGCACCCCTGTGCTAGCCCATACCCTATGTATTATCATACTCTTCTATTGTACATCCTGCCTCAACACTTCTCAAGGTCTCTGTTATTGTAGCAGACTTGTATTTCTTTGCACTTTATCATTGTGTTAGACTTGTAAATGTATCGTTCTGTGCAGCCTAACTTCTTGTTTGAACTATCTATAAAAACATGGTAGTAGCACACAAGATAAGTGAAAGTAGAACAAACTAGCCATAGACATAGCCATAGCTTAGAGCTGCAAGCAGTTCAAGAGAAATTCAGAGAGAGCAGAAAAGGCAAGCCTCAGTCCTTATGGTCTCTAAATCAGTAATGTCAACGCTATATTGCAGGGCTATGGGGCAATGGTTTCAACTTAGAGAAGAGTAGATTTAGATTGGGAGTTAGGAAGTTCTTTAGTGTGAGGTGGTTGAGCACTGGAACAGATTGTCCAAGGAGGTAGTTTAGGCCCCAACCCTGGAGATTTTGAAGGTGAGGCTGGACAAGGCTCTGGTCAACTTGACCTAGTTAAGGATGTCCCTGTTCACTGCAGGGGGTTTGGACTAGATGACCTTTGGAGGTCCCTTCCAACCTAGGCTATTCTATGGTTCTATAATACTATGGTACGTAGAGAATGAATGGAGGAGCTGCTGTGTTATGGGCTGTTGAAGCCAGCTCTGTGCAAGAGAAATCATCTACAGGAGTTTAGTTTTAAATCTAAGACTGTTATAAACCAGTTTGTTTTTAAATCTATCTGTTAGTACATGCTGCTGATTCTGCATCCGTTCATACAGGCTAAATATGTCCTGATTCCTTAGCAGAAAAACATTTAATACATGTGTCAAAGCTGTGAATTATTTGGCCAGGTAGCTTGAACAAGTTTTTTCCAAGCTTTCTTCCTCTGAAGGCAGTTTTGTAGTCTCTCCTATGACAGCCAGAACAGTCATCTAGTTGATGAAACAGGTTCCTAATCCAGCTGCTCTGTCCAATATGAAGGACCCTACTGAATTTTACCTCAGATTTTGCTTCCAGCTTGGGTGCAACTGCTTGAGTGATCACAAACAAGATAGGTAGAGTAATTCACCAGGGTCAGAGGCGATGATGAGACTACTTGTTGTAGCAGGTTCTTAAATTGCTGTGGCACTCCACCTAAAGTTTTATAAGAAGCTACTGAAGGTGGCATTTTGGCTACTACACTACCTACCTGAAAATTTATAGGTGATTTTAGCTGAGTCTCTTTACAATCTATGTGCTGTGCAGATATAAATACACAGCTATGTCTCATTTCCACTGTTTCTTCTGTCTTTTTTCAGGATGTGATATATTAAAGCTGACTTGAGGCCTGTTAGTAGCAGATCAAAATACAGTAGATAGATGAGGGAATAACTAATCTCATCTAAAAATAGCATGTGAGTTGTTGGATAAACTTTGCATTAACTAAGGCTTTTTCCCAAATCAAAGATAAATGCAATTTGAAATGCAGGCATTAAAAGTGCTCTGGGCTATATGCTAAAAATGTTTTTTAAGATATAACTGTATATGTATTTTATTTGGAACCACTGTATAAGAATACTACTCAAAGCATGTGCTGCCATGTAGAGAATCAAATATTCTTTAAATTGCTCTAGTGGTTGAAGCAAAGGACTTATGTGTGAGGAAGGAACAGCTCCAAGCAGGGTGATTCTGAGTCAGCAGCTCACTGAATCTTAAATACTAAGAAAAACAGAGTCTGGCTCTCCCTGCATGATGACTGTGTATGAGAGAAGATGAACTTCAGAAATTCGAATGCTATTAAGACTGTCTATTATTTTCTTTCCAAACCAGAAATATGCACTTTAGCTATTAACACATGTAATGTGGGGTTGTACATTACATCAAAGTTGTTTGTGGTGAAAGCAATTCAGTTCTCACTTTCTCATTCATAGATAAATGCTGCACTTCTCAAATATACAGCACTTAACAATTCTACTGTCTTAATAAACCCGGCAATGAGGGATCAACATACCAGCATTGTCCTCCTGTGTCCAATACAGGTGGTAGTTGCGTGATATGCAGTTTTTGGTGGTGAAACTGGCTTTGAATGTTCCCACTAAACTGTGTCCAGGCCAGGTTTTACCACCATGCTGCCCTGGCACAATCATCTTTTTCCAGCCTGCCTTCGGAGCGGCTGGAAGAAGTAGTCTTGGCGAGGGCTTGGCTTCTAGTAATTAAGGCTGGGAACTTTTACGGAGCACGGCGACCTGGAGCATGGCGAACAGGAGTAGGCAAACAGGATCATAAGTGGTTATAGAGAGGCAGCTTGTGTGGCAGTTCACACAGGCAGGGCAAGCAGGCAGGGTTGCAAACACCGTTTTGTTTTGTTAGGTGGAGTTTTACTTCTTGCTTCTTGCTTCCAATCTATCGTCTACTATTCCCTTGTTCCCTTTTTAGTAATGGTCAGGGTTAAACGATCGAGAGCTAAAACAGC
>VZRI01012336.1:5755-50004 GCA_013397515.1 Upupa epops
CCCCCACTGGGTGAAGCTTCTCACAATGGGATGAGATGAGTTTTAACAATCCATACTTAAGAGTATCGCCCCACCTGGTTTTAACAATTGAGCTGGTACCGAGGCATACACTTCCCCACCCCAAGATATATCGCCCCACCTGGTTTTAACAATTGGGTCAGTATTCACTCCCCCACCCCCTGAAGTTGCAAAAAACAAAACCATACAGCTTCTCAACTGCTTTCAACAGATGAAAATAGAATACAAACTTCTTGATTCCATAACCCAAGACAACAAGTATAATTCAATTCTAAACTTTTTTACTGAAATATTGCCTTGGTATGAAAACAAAGGTTGGAAATGTAGGACTGAAACCTGGAATCCAGTTTGAAGACAAACAAGTTGGGCTTTGTCAGTTGTTTGAGTTACCTGTTCCATATGTGTAATAGTTTGTGTCAAGAATGATCAAGGAGTATTCAGTGAGAGCAGTGAGGAAAGACAGAGCATTTTCCATTGCAAACAAACTGATGTTTTGTTTAATTACAGTACAGAAACATCTATTTATTCTTAATTGGTTTGGTTTGATTTATATTAAAAAATAAATGATCTGCAGTTTGCTGTCCTAGAACTTACAACTTTTGTATAAATAATTATGACTCAATTTTTACATTCCTGGNTCCATCTGTTTGGGTAGCATTGTGTTTAGTCACAAGTTAAAAAAAACACAAAATATTGCCAAAAGATTTGGTAAAAATAAGTTTGACAGAAATGTTTTGTGTTAACATTTAGCATTTTCCTTAACCTATGTTGTAGTTGTATGTTTGTAGTTTCCTCATGCATTTGATCACATCTGTTCAGTTTTTAGCCAAAATCTATCACAAGACGAAGACAAAAGAGTTTTCAGACAGCCAAGACTTGCACAACAGCATGCGGAGCAGTGGGTGTTTTAGAGGGTCAAGATTCTTGTTTTGAGTTTAATGGAGACGAACTATTCTCTCACAAAATTAAGCCTATCGGTTTAAGGTGCAAACCCTCAGGCATTGCTAGGAAAAGAAAACTGTGAAAAACATGTGAGATAACTAATTAGGATGACAGTAAGAGGCAGTTCATAACATCTACAGAAACCAATGTGAGATACTTGTTCAATATAGTAGAAGGCAGTAAGAAATAAGGATAGGTGCTTTTCAAACTGTTTTTTTCCCCCTCACTAGTTAGAATTTTTCAACAAAGAATATTTAAAGAAAAAAATGGAACTTTTTTTCTGAAAAAAACTCACATACTAGGATTTCATTCTTTCTTCATAAAATCCAAAATAACTTACTTGAAATTAACTTACTCTCCTTCAAAATTTGCATGTGGGAAAATGAGTTAAGTTTCACTGATGTGCATGTTTGAAATGCTGAGAACTGGGGTCAACACATGGATTCCTTTTTTCCTATGATATTCTCTTGGGGGAGTGTGGAGAGAAATACTCCCCAGGCTTACTTCCCAGAAGTAAGCAACCTTGAGGGTCTGGATTGGATAACAACAGGTGTCTGCTTCAGGGGGAAAGTTGTTGAAACAGCACTACAGCATAAAAGTGAGGCTGCTTGGAGAGACTCCCCATGGCAGTAATACTGTTTCATCTCTCTGCAGGGTTCTCCTTCTTCCTCACTGCCTTGAGCCAGGCAGCTGCAGACAAAACGGACCAAACTCAGATAATGACCTGGACTGTAACTTTAGTGGACATTTTCTATGTAAGATTTGGGTGGATTTTTCTGTTGATATGGAGTTTCTCACTACCTTTGGGTTTTCTGTCCTTTATTTTGATGGTGATAGGTTACACAATCTCGTCCTTATATTTAAATAAAGCCTGACAATAAAATGTGCTTTATGCTGATGGCTATGGTCAAAGAATTGTCAAAAAAAATGTGATAATGGCAGAAGCTGCTCTGACTGAATCAGGTGTCTATTGCCACATTGCAGATAATATTCTATGGAAGATGGCATGCTGCACGAACTACATTCTGTCTTGTGCAAACTGTGTGTTTGCATATAGTTGAAAATATGTGTTTGCCCAATTCTTGTCATCCTTCATAAGTCTTCTGGTCAAGATAACAGCAACCTGCAAACAAATACACTAAAAGTAATAAATACATGTGGTGTGGTATTAATATTTACACAAAAGAAGTTGTCAAATACTATCAGCAACATTTTCCCTGAAACATAGTAATGCCAGGCAGAGCTGCAGGTCATTTTTAGTTACACTAATGCCAGAAAGGGATACCATTAATCTTTGATCTTAATGAGTCTTTGAAGAATAATAAGTAAAAACCCAGCTATGCTGCTTCATATTGTTTTTAAGAATCAGGACAGGGTCACAGATTTTTGGATTATACTGTATTTTCTTTTTCCTTAACACCAGCAGTTGAAGCAGAAACAAAGACGAGGGGCTAAAAACATGAATTGGGCTGTGAATGACTGTCTTGTTCTTAAGAACTGAACCAAATCTCTCAATTGTTTGAGATACATCCTGTTAACGTGAAAGGGAAAAAGCTTGATGATATAAAGAAAACAGGTGATCTTTGTGAGTACTAATCCTTTGACCTGTTTTAACACAGCACAAAAATCAATTAAACTCATTCACGTTGCACTATTTCATAAATAAGAATGAATTTACATTTAGACTACAGTTGCAGCACAAACTGATGTTAATTTCATAGCTTTTGGGTGCTATGAAGAAAAAAAAAAAGAGTTCTCCCCCCTCCTGTCTAATGTTTTACTTCCAAACGTGAATTGTGTTTCCCTTAATATCTTAAATAAAATAATTGGTTGCTCATTAAATGGCTTAGAAATTTATAAAGAGCTGACAGCAAGGACAGGAGGAGGTATTATCAGTCAGATTGCACTGACTGTGTCTTCACATATAAGTGTTGGTGGTTATTGCTTTTACTTGTATTAATTAAGTTAATAGAGGAAATCAAATAAATGTTTTCATTGAAATGGATAGAGAGGAAAAATAGCTGCAGAGTTGAAACTCAAATAACAGACCAGTTGTTTTCTTGCTAGATCTGTAGGTTGCTTTGTTTTTTTCCTTACAAAAAACTTTGAGGAAGATTTCCCCTTATCTTTGTGTTAGAAGTCTAAAAGGCTACTGGTTTTAAGCATCTCCAGTAAAGCACGCTGCCATTCTTGGTAATAGTGTTAAGGCATATCTGAGAAAAAAAGTGGGCCTTGCTTGTTTTATAACACTTGCCGTATCACAGTATCACAGTAATGATGAGGCTGGAAAAGACCTTAAAGATCAACCAGTCCAACCTAAAAGTGACCAAGTAAACCTAACATCTAACATCTAGATCATGCCACTTAGCACTTCATCTGGACTAACCTTGAACACCTCCAGAGACAGCAACCTGACCACCTCCGTGGGCAGCCCGTTCCAAAATCTGATCACTTTTTCAGTGAAAAACCTTTTCCTAATGTCAAGTCTAAACCTTCTGCGATGGAGATTAAAACTATGACCCCTTGTCCTGTCTCCAGTGTCCAGGGAGAAAAGACCGACTCCCACCTGACTATAACCACCTTTTAGGTAGTTATAGACAGCGATAACGTCACCCCTGAGCCTCCTCTTTTTCAGGCTAAACAGACGCAGCTCCATCAGCCTCTCCTTGTAGGGCTTACCTTCCAGCCCATTTACCGTTCTAGTTGCTCTTCTCTGGGCTAGTTCCAGCACCTTGACATCCTTCCTAAACTGAGGGGCCCAGAATTGAACTGTAATTGAATGTTGAAGAATTAGCAGCCTGCTATAACAATGAATAATTAACCAGGTTTACACCTCTGGAACTGCAGAAATGTATACTTGGAAAACAGATATCTGAGAGCTGTTTGCTTGCTGCTTAGCTGATATACCTCCTTCAGTTTGCATACATGCTTTGTATCTGCTGGAATGTTATGTCTTTCAACAAATGTAGAAGGAAGCAGTATTTCTATGTGAGTGATTTCACATTAGATATTTGATTTTGTTCTGGCAGTTGTTAAGAGAGAGGGAAGGGCTATCTTACTAGTCAGGACATGTCTGTTATTTGGAAGACAACAATAAGTTATAGTCTTGTTTGAGTGTTCCTTAATGTGTTTTCAGAAAGGAACAAATACAGCATAACTCTCGACTCTACTTTGAACTAGACATGCAAAGTATTATTCAATTGTGTTTTTACACTATGCACTGGAATTTTAGGAAAATGTGAAGAAGGCTTTTATTTATCTTTTAATATCAAGACTTTACTTTTTTAATGCATTATTATTTATAGGTGTGGGGTATTTTTTTTCAATCCTGCAGTGTGGAAAAAAAGCATTCTGAAGTTTTATTGGACAGTTTAACAGAAGATTAAACTTTTTAGAAAATTCTTAAAGACTCACTTAAAGAAAACAAAGAAACAGATTTGAAATAAATTTGAAGTTTTAAGAATGATAGAACCAGAGATTAATCAGTCACATTTGAAAATTGTACCTATGCAATAACTTATTACACACTATAGCACAGGAAAATTTAAACTGCCAAGGAAAAATGTGATGCTGTTAAGCACATAGCAATAGACCCCATACTCAAAAATTGCATCAATTAACATTATTGAGGTTGCAAAGACAACTCAGCAAATGCCATTGCTGAGGCTGTGTATTGTGTTTGTGTGGTAAGGTTTAGCAGTGTGGGGCTACAGCACTGGTAGAAGCCACTAGAAGCTTCTCTTAAGTGTAATAGAACTACTATCAGCTGGTTCCAAGACTGACAGACCCACTGCTGTCCAGGGCTGATCCTACTAGTGACGGTAGCAATACCTCTCTGCTAATACACTTCAGGATGGGGAAAATATCCCCACACTACTGAAACCAGAAGAAATGATATGATGAGAGAAAATGGTCACAAGTGAGGTGTAGACTGTATCTTAGGAAGTAGTTCTTTACTGAGAGAGTAGTTGAGCACTGGAACAGGCTGCCCAGGGAAGTGGTGGAGTCACTTCCTCTGGAGATGTTTAACAAACAAGTAGATAGAACACTTGAGGCCATGGTCTAGTGGTTAGGGAGATATTGGGTGG
Source organism: Upupa epops (assembly GCA_013397515.1). Lineage (NCBI taxonomy): Eukaryota > Metazoa > Chordata > Aves > Bucerotiformes > Upupidae > Upupa > Upupa epops. The sequence continues at coordinate 10,804 of VZRI01012336.1, forward strand.
GGAGGTATCGGGATGAAGATTTTACTCAATGATCCTAGAGGTCCTTTCCAGCCAGGATTATTCTATGATTCTTTGTGGAAGAAAGAACTCTACTGACACTAATGTCAGTGACAAAGGAGGGGAAGGAGGTACTTCTGGGTCTGGAACCGAGTTTCCTCTGCAGTTCATGTTGAAGACATGTTTCTCCTTTCCTGAATGAGAACTAGCATGCCCTTCTTAAGTAGCCATTGCCTTTGTCCAATGTGTGCCTGTGCATTTAATTCACTTTATTCTGCTCAGAGTAGGCTATGAAGAATTATGGCAGGTTTTTTTTGGCATTCCTATGGTGCTTACCACTACAGAAGTTGAATATTTCACAGTCAATTCACTTAGTCAGAAAAATCCTCATGGCTTTAATGCATTTGTATATATTTTATGTATAATAAGCTATGAAATGACTACTAAGGAAAATACCTTTTTACTGATATGTGTAGCTCTGAATTCTTAGTCATTTAAGGATTTGTGGGGGTTCCTACAAGTTTGGAGATCAAAAATACAAAACTATGTACTTATTTTAAGACTCTGTAGCATAAGTAGAAATAGAAAACTTCAATGGAAGGAGTGCATTTCTGAAGGAATATTTGTATCTCAAAATGTCAATCTCTGTGTCAAATGAGACAAATCTCCACACAGAAAAGCCATTAAACAGTGACCTCAAACCATTCCCAAGTTGAATCTGTCAAGCGCATGACTGAGGAGAATGGAGCAACATGAACTAACATAGTGGATGCTTCTTCCTCTTTCTTTCAAGAGTGAACTAGGATGGAAGAAGGCCTGGCTGAGCCTTTAGCAAAGAAGCACTCTTTTTATGACATAAAAGGGGTTTCAGATGACATAAAAAAAGGTCACCACAGAACCTTCATGCTTTTGGGGTTTTTGTCTCTTCCAGCTTCATTTATACCATGGCTGCTCAGGTCACTGTTTTGAGATGATGATTTAGGAGGATTTATGCATCTTTGGCATAATTTTGTGTAGAAGGTATCTGAAGCTTCTCTACTGGGATTGTTACCAGGAAAGGTTACTGTGACATTTCCAAAGGTGCCTTTTGTTAATATAAACAAAATATGTTTGTTTTCCACATCTTGCATATATATCATGTACTTGTATATGTATATACAGAACAGCTGGCCATGGGCAGGGACATCTTCAACTAGATAGGTTGCTCACAGCCCTGTCTAACCAGAGCTTGAACACATGCAATGATGGAACAGCAACAACCCTCCGGGCAAATTCTTCCAGTGTTTCACCACCCTCACAGTGAACATGTTCTTCCTTACATCTAATCTGTATCTACATTCTTTCAATCAAAAGCCATTACCCTTTGTCCTCTCACTAGATGCACCGTAAGAAGTCCCTTCCCAACTTGTAGACATCCTATAGGTACTAGAAGGATGACATAAGACCTCCCTGGGGCTTTTTCATCTCCTTGCTGAAAAACTCAAGTCACTCAGTGTCCTCTGAAGAGAGGTATTCTAGCCCTCTGAACTTTTTTGTGGTCCTCCTCTGTACTTGTTCCAACATGCCTTTATATTTTCATGTTGTGGATCACAGAACTGGATGTAGCAGCCAACTTGGTAGGGTTGGGTTAACAGCCGGACTCGATGTTCTTAAAGGCCTTTTTCTACCTGAACAATTCTATGATTCTAGGACAAAGGGTAGATCCTTGACAGGAAGCAATGTAATTGTTAAGTAATTTGGCTGGGAACTGTGTTTCATGCAGTTGAAAAAATGTGTTAGAGATGAGCACCTTGTAACCATGAAAGATGTAAAAACACCTGCATATGCTGGTCTGGCAGCTGGTGGCTATTGACCTGATGACATACAGTGTAAGGATTTTGTTGATTTAGATACTTGTTTTATGATCCTAGTTTTGTTCCCTGGGGGTTTTGTTTGTTTTTTATTTTTTAGCCTATAAAGTCAGTTCTTCCCTTCAGTCCTTATGGCCCTATGAAATATTGCTGTTCCTTTTAACATATGATGCTGTGCACATCTTTATGAAAAACCCTTTTTAAAAAAATCCAGCTCTTGTGAGAAACTCTAAGAACTCAGTGGTTCTAAAGGGTCCAGAGGCTGTAAATGTTTTATTATGTTTTTGACTTTTTAAACATTTTGAGTAACTAGTAGACTCTTCAAGAAATATAATATTAATGTATTTTCTCTTTGCTTAGTGTGATCCTGCAGTAGTTTTTCATAAGAATGTACAGAAAATTCCTATGTAATATAGAGTACAAAAGTCTTGTTTAATATATGTTACATTTTGTTAAGCTGCGTAAGATTTTGTGTCACTTTGCTTAGCAGACAGTACTTGGGAAGCAGCTATTCTGTTGCACATTTTTTTTCTCATTTGAAATTGTCTGGGAGTTTCACTTTCCTGTTTCTCACTAAGGTAGTGTCTAGGAAAGACATTGTGGTATTACTCTTGATGTATTTCTTTGCCCTTTCCATGACACCTGATATTCATGGGTTTAATCTTTTACTATTTGGCCTTACGTGCTACTCTGTGGCATGTAAGAACACAGAGATTATTGCCTGTGGAATATTCTGTGACTGCACAAAATATTGACTGGACTTAGCTGCGTACATATTCCTTTATACCATTTATACAATAATTTTAGGAGTATGTTTGCATGTTGTTGCATACTTCCACAATGTGTACTATTATTTTAGTTAGTAATGCATACAGTATTATATCTTAAACATCAGGTTTAGATTAGGCTCAAAAATTATAAAAACTTCCTTAAATGTAGTAATGAGCAAATATTTCCACATAACATTTATTCAGAAATATGTACTATAATGCAAATCAGAATCACAGAGCTTTAGGTCACATCTATGGAACAGGCTGCCCAGGGGGGGTGTGGAGTCACCTTCTCTGGAGATGTTCAAGACCCGTCTGGATCTGTTCCTGTGTGACTTGGTCTAGGTGGACCTGACGTGGCAGGGGGATTGGACTAGATGGTCTTTCGAGGTCCCTTCCAATCCCTAATGATTCTATGATTCTAATATCTGCTGATACATTTAAGGAATCAAACAGTTGTGTGTTTTTTTTTTCTCTTTCCAAAAGCACATTCTTGCTGAGTTATATGCAATAGTGTTGGTTAGACCTGTTTAACTGAAATCTTTTTTTAAACAAAGAGGTAAAATCAGCTGTATTACAGCCTATCTTATTTTCTGTTTTAATTCATACTCAGTTGCTGAAGACTGAAAACAGAAATGGAAGAGTGCCTTTTGGTCATTTTTGTATTTAATGGATGAAATTTGTTTGTTGTTTAATTCCTATTACACCCTGCTGAAGAACAGATGGGGATTAGGAAGGAATTAAAAATTAGATCCATTTCCCTAGTTCATAATAAATTAGAATAACAACTGTCCATGTAGCCTGTAAGATGGCTAAAAGTTTTGTAATGTTGATTGTCCTAAGATGTGTATGAACATTCGCATAATTATTTTCTATTAATGAGTCTAAGATTTCCTTAGTTAATGAAAGTATTACTGAGCAAAACAAAACAAATAATTCCATAATTTTCAGTTTTGTAATAGATCCAATAGTTTAACTTATATCGGGTCTTCATTGCACCAAAATAACCTGTATAAACAGCACTGCATTCAGCTTTCAACTTCATTGAGTTTATTGACTCCATTTTAGAAAAAGAAAAATCTGATGAAATAAGAATGCAGTACTGCAGTCTTCAGAGGACCGATGTATTTTCAATACCTGTTAAAAGAGAGAGAGAGGAGGGATTATCCTTCAGATATATTTCTTCCACAGTCCATTAATAAATGTAGACCTGTGCATGACTGCTTTTGTTCTGCAATTAGTTCATCTTAGGAATGTTCAGAAATGAACTTTGTGTAATCTAAAGAATGAAAGAAAAGAGGAATCTTATTTTGTGATAGATGAAGTACCATCTCAGCTACAATTGTTTAGTTGCTCCGCTTTATTTTTGCTACACTTTTTCTAACTGTCAAAAAACTCAACGAATTGGATGGTGTGTCCTAGCTTTACTAATACTATCTGCCTTCAGCCTGACAGTTTTAAAGGAGATTAGGTTACCCCTTCAGATGGCTGCAATATGGCACAGAATGGTCTGTCACCAAATCACGTCCTAGGGGAATTTTTAGATGTCTATTTACATGTAATCCATTGCAATTACAGATCACTCTTGGTGTAATTATGACTCAAAATGGGTAAAAGTAGAATAAATAAACTCAATTTGTTAAACTAATTCCTTGTGTTTGGACAGATTGGTTGTGCCAGTATGTTTTTAGAATAAGGTAATTCAAATTGAGACAAAACTCTTGTTCATCTTCACAGAACACAATATCATTAGTTCAGCTCAAACATAAAACCAAACTTCTCTTAAACATGACAAATGCAGCAGTGCCAAATTTTACTAAGCAAATAGGCTTTTAACTTGTTTCTGACTTTGTTGGCACAAGTACTTCAGTGTGTTAAATTTATGGATGATGCTACAGAATGGATGGAAATTTCATCTCCTCTTGAAGTCTGAAATTGATGGCCACAACAGGCAGGCAAGCATCAACATAGTTGTAAAACCTGGTTTATTTCTTAAAAATAAATACAAAAATATAAATATAAAACATTGGCAGATAGAATTTGATGAAATGAAGTTGCACAAACCTTTTTTAAATGAGCTGCATATTACACTTATTACCACCACATGTACATTTTTTTGATTTTCATGTACAGAACAGGGCATATTGGATTTTTTATTCTTTGCCATCTTAAAAGCTGCATTTGCAAGGATAGGACATGTACTTAACAGAAGCGGCTCGTACGTGAGGTTGCTCAAGGGATTATAACCCTGTTCAAATTTCTGAATGTATTTTTTATTTTAATTACTAAAATGGACAACACTGAATTTCCATAACTTTGGCTCTTGGAAGGTGATTAAATAAAATGTTGTATATATTCCAAGTGGCATCCTACTGGAAAGAATGAATGACATTAATAGACAAATTAAAGACAAATTTTAAAATAAAACCATTGTGCTGAGTGGCAGGAAAATTTTCCTGAATGTTAAATACTATTGAGTGCAGAAGGTGTCTGTAAAGATACTTCCGCTTAAAGGGAAACAAAACTGTAGCCTACTGTAGGTTAAGAAGTGTCCTTGTCACTTTCTCCTCCACCATACATTTCAGCTAACTTATTAAATCGAGGGCCCCATTCTCGGAGGTAATCATAGTTTTGGTCTCCTTCAGTAGTCCCTGACTCTAAGGAGCTCAAGGATTCAGCTATTGAATCATTTCCTTCATAGGCATAAGTTGCGAGCGAGTCATACGGCGGTGCAGAAGGATCAGTATCGTGCTCTTTTAGCCTTTGGTTAATGAAATCTCGGACATCTGTGTTATCTGGTGCTGAAGGAGTCCTCCGTGATACAAACAATGTTTCAGGGATAATGTCTCGGCGAAGCTTCTTATCTTCAATAGCTGCAGGATTCCTCAGTGTGCCAATATCAAAGGCTTGGGTGTCTTCCTCTCCACCACCTTCGTCGTTATAACTCACAATATTGTCTCTGATGTCCTCTTTAGAGAGGATCAAAGGCTCCTTCTTTCGTTGCCTCTTTAGAGCAGCAAACAGCACCACTATAACTGATGGAGAGAAAGAAAGAATAGGTAAAGCGCTCTATACAACAACTTCCTAGTAGAAAACCAGGTACAAAAGCTTTGTTTCAGCTATTCATGTTTGTCTTATAAAATGGATAAGCATCTTTGTCAGTGTAAAGGCAACACAGTGAGGTCTATATCAAAATGTGCTATTTTGCATCAACATTCTGGTTGTTTTACAGAACCACGAGCTTCTTTACATGATCCTTTAGTGAGTTTTGAAATAGACAGGTCTCTACTAAAGATCATTTCCCATTTTTAAGCTCAAAGTATAGGGTCACAAAACAGTTTTGAGGTGAATTATTGGTCATTAGTGGTGTTCTAAAAACTGCAAAATGGAGGTATTGTGAAATTTATTCTTATTTTTTATTACAGTACAGAAAAGTTTGGGTAGACAGTAATATATTAAAAAAAATATTTTCTGGCATATTCCACATAAAATGTAGACTGCATGTTAACCTAAGTAAGTTATTTAAATTAAAAAGTGATATTCCCTCAAAATACATATTCAAATGGGATACATTAATGTGATTATTCATTATTATTTTTCCTCTCTGTTCTTTTTTGAGCAAAAGAACCAAAGGAAAAAATGAACTTAGAGTTACACACTGAGAGTTTTAGTAGTCTGGTTCTTTAATTCTTATTCCCAGTTGTCAGAGAAATGGGTTTTGTGGTTTTTTTCATATATCACACAGTATCGCAGTAATGATAAGGCTGGAAAAGACCTTAAAGATCATCCAGTCCAACCTAAAACCAACCAAGTAACCCTAAACATCTAACATCTGACATCTAGATCATGCCACTCAGCACTTCATCCAGCCTACCCTTAAACACCTCCAGAGATGGTGACCCACCCACCTCCTTGGGCAGCCTGTTCCAAAATCTGATCACTCTTTCAGTAAAAAATCTTTTCCTAGTGTCAAGTCTAAGTCTTGTAGGTTGCAGTTGAATTCTTGTAAACCTTGTAAGTGTTAATTTCATCACTTGTGTTGTTCTGTAAAGCAAGTTAGGTCTGAAGTACTTGTTCACAGGGGAAAGATGGATTTCTTGTTCTTACCTAGGAGGATAATGATGCAGAGGAGGATGGCAACAAGTGCCCCTGTGCTGAGTCCAGCAGGGAGAAGCAAAGCCTCAGCACTGCAGGACTGCATGTTTCCCCGGCTGTCGCAGGCACACACCCGGATGGTCAGAGTGCCAGTGCTGCTTTGGATCGGGTAGTCATTGTCCGATATCACCACTGGTAGAAGGTAAGTACTTATCTCGTGTCGACTAAAGCCATTCCTTCTTGTCAATATTCTGGCCGTGTTATCTAGATGGATTAAATTACACTACTGTAGATTATATGAATATAAAGCATACTGTTTATAGTACATGCAAACCACTGTAGTTTACATCACTTAACCTTTTTAAACAGTTCCTGCCATCACAGTGAAACCTCTCCTTTTCTAATGACATTTCCATTTGATTAGAAAGCTATTTATAATTTTTATGTACATCTGGCCCTCTCTGGCTCTGCACCACCTTTGAATGTGATTTGAAAAGAGGATTTTTCAAAGCTTAAAATGTTTTATAAATTAATGCATGCAGTGCATGACACAGTTACAGTTCAGGTCTGGAGCCCTGAAATAGACGACCAGCTGAGAAAAAAATAACTTCTCACTTCACACGCTATTCAACAAGCACTCTGTTCTGAAAGACTCTTTCCACAGATCTTCTGTGACAACACCCTCAGGAATGCTATCAGTAAGCTTTATATGAGTTTTTCCACACCAAAACACTTTCAAGATACTGTAGGACAATGAATTATATACATTAGTGCATATTGCAGAAGTTTCAAGGGTAAACATTGTCTTAGGACTTCAGAAAATGTTGAAGATTATAGGTATTCCTACAGGTTTAAGGAGTGAACGTAATAAATGGTATTTGTAGCAGACAAATCTTAGTTGAATTCAGTATACTTCAGAATCAGAAGCTATTCACTGAGTGGCCAGAAGGAAGGGAAAGAATATTTAACAGAGAAAGACTGTTTTTTGTTAGGGCCACAACACTAGTGTGTCAGCTAATACCTGAGTTACTTTTTAGTCCAAGTGAGAGAATATACAGATTTAGTTTCCATTAGTAATTTTAACCATATTTGTGGATCTCCTGTTGTACAAGGTTAGCTGTCTGGCCAGACAATATCAGGCTGAATTCAAATAGCCAATGTGCATAATGAAAGAAAATAAATAGAGATGGAAAAGAAAATGCAAGGACTATAACCCTATATTCACAGGATCTATTCACCAGGATATAATGTTTATTTGAAATATTTCTTTTTCATAAGCAATGTGATGTGAAACACACAAGTTTTCTGTTATTGCATCCTTTCATTTGTTTTGATTATTTGTGTTCTGTTTGTTTTCACTCAGTGTCAAAAAAGTGTGTGTCTGACAGATCTTTACATTCCTGTGCTGCTGGGGATTTTATAAGGTGCAGAAATTGCTTGATTTCAATTCTTCAGTTTCTCTACTGTGAAATTCTTTTCTGTTATTCCTTGCAGCTTATTCATTAAATCTTCATCAGGCAAAGAGGATTTTTTTCACTGTTTTTATGCCTTTAACATATCCAAAGACTGATACCCTCTCCTTCTCTCATTTATTTTTCCATAATCTAGAGCACCCTCAGTCATACTGGAATGAAAGCTAAAATGAGTGCATAGCTACCCTTCCCCAAAAGAATCTTCTGAAAATTTCATGTGATAAAGAAAGGTTGACAAGGGATCAAAAGAAAAGCCTAAGCTGCTTTGTGTAAGTGGTGAGAAAGAAACAGAAAACCAGGGAAATCAGAAATGTGTGACAGAAGACTAAAATCAAAAGTCTGAACTTGTCAGCTGAATCCATTTTAAGGATTTTTCCTCCTTCAGTCAAGCATTTCATCTGGCTACCCACCTAAGCCCAACACTTTGAACTGATTTTCTTTACCATATGTTTGACATTTTTACCATTGCATTTTTGCCTCCATTATGAGGATGATAATGTATAAGCCCTGCTCTACAAACATTCAGGTGAAATTACTATTCTTGCAGCCTTAATGGCTTCTCCACACATTGACAGACATCAAATGCAAATATATTTCAGTAACCTATGCCAAACAAAGATAAAACTACTTCCTTGGAACAGGTGTGAATTTTACCTTCATTATCCTGAACAGTGAAGTTAGGGTTAACAGCAGCTAAACTGAAGAAAAATTTTTGCCCACCGAGAGGGTCATCTTTGTCTACTGCACTTATGGTTTGAATAAGCTGTGGGGAAAATAAAGCAAGTGAGAAAGCAACAAAAAAACCCTGAATTCACCAAAATTTTTGATACAGCTCTCTGATTACTTTAAAAAGATGAGAAGTGTTAAGATAAAATCCCATTCAAATTTTACAGACACTAATTAATGTCTAACACGTGGAACATAATAACTGAACAAATGTTCAACAAATGTACCATGTAAGTTTTTGTACCTAGAGCACCCATGTGTTCAGTGTCATTGTAAATTGAAATCAACTTCAAAAAGAGTTCAAAAGTCATTTTATGGTTAGTGATAATTGCATTGTATCAAATAGATGACTCTGATAGGGAAGTTTCAAATTAAATCGCAAAGTGAAAACATATGTTGTTGAAACAAGATATTTCTGAGTATAGCAAATACAGTGGTGAGATTCTGGACATGAAAGAAATGCCAGTTATATAAAATGCCAAGTATATATATACATACATTTGGGTTTTTTTCAATCCTTTACAACTGTGGCATGCTCTACAGAAACACCACCTCACAGTGGGATAAGAATCAGGTGTCAAAATTGTCAAAGCTACACCAGGTCAGGTCAATAATTGGGCTGAGAGCTTTCTGCAATGGCTACAAAAAATTTTGGGCATTTTGTTTATCTGTCAGGTAAAAGAATATGTGACATTTTTACATTTGAGTCTCTATACCTAAGAGCTGCAACAATACAAATTTTTATGTATTTATTATTTATTTCAGAATGCTTTTTTTTTTAATAACATAGCAATGAAAACACTTCTTATTCCATAGCGGTGCAGGTGGCCAAATTTGTGTGTGTGCATGTGTGAATGTTCAGTTATGTTCCTAAATTTAACTTCAGAAATGGTTTAAACTTTTGCCTAAGTCACTTCTTCATTTCTGATATTTTATGTTGTGGTGCTTTTTCAAGCATGTAATATTTTGACACTACTCTTCCCTGTGATATACATATTAAAATCTGGTTTTCCTCTTCCAGTTCATACCAATAGAGTAATTTCTCTTCATATCACAAGTTTTGTCAGCACTGATCATCTTGAACTTGAAAAACTGCCTTTGAATGTATTATTAAATCACAGCCTCTCTCTTGCCCATGTAGAATGCAGACACAAATGCCTTCTTGAGGCAAGGACTGGTTTTTTTAATACAGCAGATTGCTTTCTAAAACAGAGTTTTACCTCACTCTAATTTTGTCTTCTCACATAAACATTTAGTAGCTTTCTATGAGAACAAAACACATAGAACAAGCATGGAATATTATCTGTTCAAAAAGAGTGAATCTTTTAATTATTTACTAAGTAATAAGCAAATAAATCTTTAGATATTTTTTCAAAATTGTCAAGAAAACATGAGTCCATTTACTTCACAGAGACCATGATTTCAGCCAGGTGTCAGTGCTAAGCTGGTAAAAATCAACTCTACCAATTCTGTGTCCCTACTCATAGCTGAAAAGTTGTTTGTAGAACATTTATAGCTTAAAATCTTGAACTTTTTACAGGCATTACTCACCTACTATGCCACTGCTGACCAGTGTTCTTTAGCACAATGCCAGGTATCAAAAGATCTATTAACTTCCCCATCCATCATTTCTAATAATGATTTATCTGGGCATTGTTCTGTTCAATGTTATGAAACATTTTGCTGGGAAATTTAGCTAATTTTCTTACACTAGGGATAAGAAAACCCGCTTGCTTTTTTCCCTTTGGTTGCAAGCATCATTAAGATAATAAAAAACAAATTAGTGCAAAAATGCCAACAAACATTTTGCTGACTGAACATTTTGCAGTTTCAAGTCGTTTGCTGATAGATTTCTTTAAAATGTGACGTTTTAAGGATGAACTTAGTAAAACTGTACTTATACACACTGCTAATTTACAGAACCAATATATTACATTGTAAAAAAAATGATATTTACATCACAAACCAAAGAATTATTCACTTTCTATTCTCAGTAAGAACCTAGACTTGTCAAACTTAATCTTTTCAGTTTTTGCAAATGTGAATACAATACTGGCTCCTTTTCAGAGAAGGGCATGCATACATTTCAATAAAGCAAGGACTCATCATTTCCTGTATGAGTCTGGAATGTTATGGCAGTATCGCTAGTGCACTGAAGTTCCTCCTGTATGCCATCACAAGAACATGTTATTCACCAGGCTGGAAAAGCAGTGTGGGCAAACTATTTACACGTAGTTTATGGTCTTTGGCAGAAAGACCATCTTCCTGACCTTTGAGATCATCTTCTTTAACCTCCCTGCCATGGGCAGTGATGATTCTCAGCTTGACTTGGCCAACCTGGCCTTGAACATGGAAGAAGAAAGCTTATTCATTCTGCTTTGCTAGGGAACAATAGAAGTACAGGTGCAGGCCATGGATAATGATACAGATTGTTTTAATGATTGCTTGTCTACTCTTTCTTTCTCTTGCAGACAATTATAGCAGCATCACAGGTTTGGATGTTCTAAATAGGACATATTTGACATCCTGGTGGTTGTTTGACCTGGTTTTTGCAGTTGTCATTATTAATTTTCTTTGCTGTAGACAGTATAGCATTCTGATTTGGAGTTAATGTTGGTAGCACACTGATGTGTCAGTTGTTGCTGAGCAGTGCTTATCCTACATTAAAGATTTTTCTGTTTCCCATGCTCTGCTAGGTGCACAAGAAGGTGCACAATGGCCAGAAGAGCTGACCTGAAGAAGCTAGAAGAATATTCCATATCATAGGACACCATGCTCAGCATATAAACGTGGGGAGTTTGTCAGGAGGGGTGAGTTATCTCTCAAGGACTGGCTGAGCATTAATCAGCTGGTGGTAAGCAATTGTTGGTTTCATTTCATTCTGTTTTTGTTATCTTCCTTTAAAATAATTTAAATAGTTATTTGTCTTATTTTTTCATATTGTTATTATATTTCAAATATTAAAGTATTCTTGTCTCAACCTATGAGTTGGTTTGTTGGGTTTTTCTGGTTTTGATTCTCCTTCCCATTCCATCATGGGGGGAGGGGGGGGAGTAAATTAATAGCTGTGTGATGTTTAGTTTCCATTGAGGGTAAATCATGGCAAGAACAAAAAAATATTTCTTAACTAGGTACACCTCTTTGTTTGTAATCAACATGTACAAGAGCAGCTTTTTCTCTTCCTCAGTGCCTTTCAAATATAAACCTATAATTTAGAGTTAACTGAAATTAAAGAGAATGATACAAGTAACTTCTACTATTTCCCTGCCTACTTGCACCAGCAGAAGTTTAAGTTACCCATAAAGAAAAACTTCTCTATTGAAAGGATTATCAGGTATTGGCTGTCCAGGATAGTGGTCTAATCAACATCTCTAAATATATTTAAAAGTCATATAGATCTTTTGCTTAGGGACAGAGGGTATGGCAGATGATTAGACATGATGATCTTAAAGGTTTTATCCAACCTTGATTCTATGTTTTAACATACCAGAATTTTCCAAAGAAAATAACAGATAACTGTCTGAAGAATTTTAGAATTTCCCAGTATCATTCAAAAAATAGAAAACTGGGAAGTAATATTTCATTCCCCCCCCCTCCCTGAATTGTCATAAAATTATTCTCCACAGCTGTTACAGCTGGATCATCTCTATTGGTAACTGTACTGACACCAAACACTGATTGTAATCTAAGGGGGTTTTTACAGAGCATACCAATAGGTGTATGGCACTTGCACAAACAGTGGATATTGGAATTTGACAAGAGGCAAGTCTAGTTAGTATTGTCCTGCTCCATGTTTGCATGTACACGTTAGTGTTGTCTTCCTTTACATTTGAATCCCATGGGGCAGGACAGGGAGAGAGCTTTTGGTTTACATTAAAAAACTGCAAATAAATAGAATTTTAAAACAGTGATTTCTATTTATCCAATGGTTTGGCTTCTCTTGTAAATCTAGCAGATAAACAATCTTGCTCAGTACCGTTAGATATTTTATGCATATGAATTTGGGCCTTAAATCCTCTGTTCTAATTTCCAACTGTTGTTAATTTATAAAGAAGAATGGTAACTTGAATTCCTTGCCTGTAGGACTCAGTCAAGACGAGCTGGCATTTGTCCCGTCTTGTGTTCAAAGACGCTGAAATGATTGCGCTCTGTTACTACTGCTACCATTTGGAAGGATTTATTGTTAGCTTGCTGTGCTCTGGGACATGCTGTGCTGCAATAGGAAGCCAGTTTTTTTACAGTTCTAATAAGCAGCTGCATATTGGGAGCTTGATATTAAGCAGCAGAGTAATTTCAGCTAAATTGAACTCCAGGTTCTATAGTGTCTAAGAGGCAATCCAAAGTATTATTTTATCAGTTCAAATATGTGTGATTTATATTTTCTTTTCAGAAGCTTTTTGCTGCAAAAATAACAGATTATTCTGACAATGACAAACATAAATTGACAGATACAGATGTCTGTATTCAACTTTTACAGGGCTTTAAATGCATCCAAATTTTGCTATTTGAGAGCTACTGAAAATCTAGATCAAACTTTCAAGTAGCTATGTATAACATTTTACTTTCTGAATTAATGTCAATACTAGGTATGTCCATGATTCTTGGATGTATCTAGTCAGTATTTAACAGAAGCATGGGGTTAAGTAAATAGAAGTGGTACCATGCTGGTGCTGTTTCAATATACTGACACTTCACTCAGCCTCACCTACAGACCTACTTGGTTTCACTTTTTAGTATTTCAGAAGTTACTTTAGGAATGACTTCTTCCAAGCAGCAGGCAAGACTGGTCTACAGCTGAGTGCTGTAGCAAAATTGAATAGTGGCAAGTGTTTCTTGATGGCATACCTGTCCAGCTCTTGCATTTTCACAGACAAAAGTATCATAGAATACAGCAAACTGTGGGGCATTATCATTAACATCCAAAATCCTTACGTAGACAGGAACACGAGTAGCATCTTTGGGGTTGTCTGAAAGGAGAGCAGAGAAGAATACTGGGTTTATTTTCCTAATATTTTCTTTATTTTCTTCAAATTTCATGAGCAATAGACATGCAAAGATAGTTGTGGAACAGGTTTAGCAGTTGGATACCAATGTACCACGTATACTGGTATTAGGTAAAATCAGGCTTCCCAAATAATGTGATATTTTCCTTAAGTATAAATGAAGGTATTGGTATCCAGTGAGCGATTAAGGTCATATGTTATAATACAGGCTGCATGTGCTAATAACCTATGAAAGCACTGTATATGAAAAGTTTAAACTGAGTTATTTATAAAGCCAGATTTAGGGCACTGTTTTTTACAGCCTCTTGTATTTTATTCTAACGTTCAAAATAAGTTATATCTTTAACATTACCTGTCCACTGTATCGTGCTTCACAGGAAATATTTTTATAGTTTTAATGAAACTAAAAGCTCCCCCTTTGCTTCCTTCTCCAAAACAAATGTGCCTTTCTGGAGAATTCTAGTTACTGCAACTAGGTCCAGAATGTAAATTGTCTCAACATACCCTGGCAAGGAAATAAGTTTAACGCTGTAAGATAATAATAGAATACCAAGTCTGTTCATTATATAAATACTTCTGAGAAGTACTCTTACAATATTGGCCAGCACTGTGAAACTCTGCAAGCCCAGGACAATGCATCACAAAAGAGAAAAGGTTAAAAAAGGCTATCAATTTTGCTCAGTACAACCAACCTATTAGCTGGGATTACACAGGTGAGGACAGGCAGGATAGAGTTAGTTAATTGGCTGGACATGATGCTCCATTTAGTTTTCTGCAGCGTAGTTTTTGCCAGTCATGTTTCACAGCTGATCAGCATTTTGTTTTTCTTTATGGCTATAGATACTGATATATAATTATCTATAAAAATCCCAATGATTGTCACAACTGATTTGATTTTAACGACTAGTTGTCCCTTAGAAACTGTTCTGTCAGGGAACTAGTCTCAATGATGTAGCAGGGTTAGGAAGACCTTTGATTTCCTCTTTGTACTTTTAGCTTGAAAATATCTACAGACAGCTGATTTATATATTCCAAGTAATGCTTTGGCTTAGGGATCAAATTGAACCTAGCTTGTAAGATGTATTGATTCCAAGAGCCATGGTGTAGATATGACAGAAAGAGAGAATTAAATTATTTCTAAGAAAATGAAGAAAATGATACAGACAAAACCAGAGATTTACCATACTTTAACAACAAAGTCATGTCACTGTCCTCTCAGAAAAGGAAGAAAAATGAATTACACTGGTGGTATTATTCAATTAAATGACAGTTCAGAAGTAACTTGGACATTAAAAGTCAGTGGTGGAAGTCAGTGAGGAAAAAAGCAATAAGTAGACAGCTTGTTAGCTACCCTCAATTTACTTTCCCAGAATATGTAATAGAAGGGAAGGAAGGGAAGCTTTTTCCTCTCATGAAGTCACAGCTGTTACTTTGCAGTCTAAGGAAAAAGACCAAATTGGCTTACTGATCTCAGCTGCTATAACGCTAAGATTATGCCACTGTGATAGCTCACGGTCAAGTGGCTTAGAAGTGTAGATAGATCCATTTCCAGAATGAATGTTAAATATCCTGTCAAGGTCAGTATGACGATCCAGAGAAAACCTGAATAAAGTAAAAAAAGAAAAATTCCCATCACAATGGAAAAAAGCACACATTTCACCAGAAGTTAACCTAGCTTTTCGATTCTTTATGTTACATTACAAAAGTAGTTTTGAGAGATATTTAGTTTCTGTAAACATTTTAAAATTTCTTAAGGTTTGTTTCAGAGAACAAGGAATGCACACTGCAAGAATTTCATAAATACAGTACAATGAAGTAATACTTGATCATCTGATTTTTTATAGACATATAGGAGAATCACAAAAAATAAGTTAGCATTCAAATATAATAATTAAATAATTGCTTTAATCCTCATAGGAATATTGTCTTTGTTGTACTGTTCCTTCAGTTTGAGACTGACAGCTAATTGATGAGCTTTTCCAAAGTATGGTTATAAGCCTGTCTTCAACAGTTTAGGATATATTCATTTGCTAGAGATCTAGATGAAAAGAAACCTCTATAAAAATAAACTCACATATAGACCTCTCACTTTCATGAATATTCTGTAAGCCTTCTGTGCTGCTATAGTTGCAATATTCTGTAGACAAAATTTCTACTAATATGATATGGCGGAATGGCAAACTAGAACCAAAAATGTCCTCTTGCCTCTATTTTTAATAACTTCTAATTATGCCTTCAAAGTCAGGATTGAATCTTTGATGTGGAATTAAATGTAGGGTTTTGTGAAGGACAGAATTGGGCCAAATAGGAAAAAAAGTGCACTAGTACACACGTACTGCACCATAGAACAAATTTTTCATGTCTCTATAAACTTTGACCTCATCAATTTGTCAAGTGCATCTGTTTTTAGTTGTAGTACTTAAGCCAATTGAACCAAATGAGAAAATGCTCTAATGTGAAAATGATGTCTGTAATGTCTTGATGGGTTTTGTCTGCTTGCTCTGCCACACACAGTAACATAAACATATAAACTGGCACAAAAAAATGAATAAAAAAGCCACACAAAAAAATAAATTGGAACAGCCATGGTACATAAACTGCCGGGGAGCTTGCCAGGAGTGGCAGATTGATGGTAGGGTGTTGGTAAGCAGGATCTGAGCAATTGAACTGTCTATCACTTGCATAGTGCTTAGTCGTTGGCTGGGATTAAATCACAAGTATAGACAAAGCTTGTAAAATTTTGAATAAATATACAAGGTAGCTTTGGAAGTTGAAGAATAGAGAAAATACTAAAGAAAACTCAAGCTAAGGAGCATTAAATGAAAAACAAAAAAAATGACTTTACTAGGAAGAGCATTATCACAAATATATTTGGTTTTTTCTTCATGAAATCTAAGTTCAATTATCCTTTTCAGTTTTGTAGATTTTTTTTCTTTTTTACTTTATTACTATTGGTTTGCTCTGATGTTCTCCTCTGTATTATCTTGTATCTGATAACAAAAGAAAAATCCACAGGACATGGAAAAATTATAAAAAAAAAATCACATTGCTAGTCTGGTAAATAACAGTATGCCTGCCACAGTTCTGCATCATATTGTGTCAGAAACAAAATGAGCAAAATCTCCGGTTTGTTCTTTCTCCAGTCACAATTAAGGAAATCCAACCACTAAACTTGTCAGTTGTGTCATGAAATTGGAGTTGATAAAGGTGCAATGCTAAGTTAATGATGCATTTTATGTTTCAGAGGCTTTGTGATATCTCCTGTGTTTCCATGTGCACATTGTACCATATGAGAAAACTGGATTCAGTTTCATTTCCTAATAAAGTTCTACCACCTGGACCTCATTAAGAGAAATGTGGTAACTGACTTGAAAGACTTTAAGAAAAGTTCCTTTGCCAAGACACAATCTTATGCTTTGTTCAGTATTTCAGACAACCCATGGAGTTGCACAATGTCATTTTACCTGTTTCTAAAAGTTTATATATTATAGAAAAAACAAAATTAAAAAAAAAAAAACAATAACCAAATATAATTTACTACATTCAGTTAGGTGCAAGGTAACATCAACAAAGTATTTAAAAGATACTAATATTTCAGTATCTAATTTCTTGGGACATTTGAACCCACACAAAGATAATTTTATCCTGTACAGCAATTATTCTGGCAATCCTGCAAAGCACAAGGGACTGACCGGAGCAGGTGTGATCAGCAATGCATACTCTCCAGGGCTTACCAGAGAAATCACTACCTGGGACATAGACTGCTTTATCACCTTTTCACAGTGTGAAGTAAGAAGTAGTTAAAAGGCTCTCCTAAAAATCAATGTGCAATTCAATATATTTTCTGAGATTTAAAATTCTAGAAAATATTTATTGTGTGTCTTGTGTGAATAGCTGTTCAGTGAGGTGTTTGGAGGCATCATCCTCAAGACTAATAGGAAAAGATTAGCATCTTCTTACTATGCATAATGTATACATGAAAAATTATGTGGTATTACTATTTCTTTTATATTCTTTAGCTAATTCTATCTTTACAGAGACTGGAGTATTACCTTATTGGACTTGAGGCTGAATCGGGATCTCGTGCCATTACTGTTCCTATTATTGTCCCCAACTCAATATCTTCATGCACCTCAAAAAGGTAAGAAGATCTGCTGAAGACAGGAGGTTCATCTACATCTTCTACAGAGATTTTTACAATAGTTGAATCCTTGAAAGGCCCAAGATAATAGAAGCGGGGATCTACATGGGTATTCTCAGCTTCTACTTTCAAGGTATAAAGTCGTCTCATTTCATAATCCAGTGGCTAAAAAAGAATGCAATGATAAAGGTATGGTTAAATGTTGATCTAAATACATAGTGGAAACAGAAATATGGTCAAGCCCTGATCTTGCCCTGGGTTGGAGGAATAGTTCTAAATTTGAACAGCATGGGCATCATCTTCTCTTGTATGAATTTTTCATCACATTTTTGTGTATTCCTAAATATTATTTGAATTAGCATAGAACAAATAACAAAAATCTTTTCAGTGCAAATCTACAAATTATTTAGTTTCTTTTACAATATATGGATTTGAAACAATAATGTAAACATTTAAAATGCATGAAGCATGAAGTATGGATTTCAAACATGAAGGATGTGGTGATGGCCAAGGTACTCAAAGACTTCTTTGCCTCAGTCTTCACTGTCTGGGGCTCTAGCTGCACCACCTAGAAGGCAAAGACAGGGACAGGGAGAAGAAAGATTTGCCATCTATAAGTGAAGTTGAAGTTCATGACCTTCTTAAAAACCTGCAGCTAAACAAGTCCATGGTGCCTGGTTAGATCCATCTGCAGGTCCTGCAAGTACTGGTGGAAGAAGTTGCCAAGACACTATCCATCTTGGCAGTCTGGTAAAGTTCCAGATGACTGGAAAAAAGGAAACATCACCCCATCCTTCAAAAAGGGGGAAAAAAGAAGATCCCAGAAGCCATTCAGTGTCATCTCTATGCCTGGCAGGATCATGGGGCAGATCCTCCTGAAGGCTCTGCTAAGGTACGTAGAAAATGAAGAGGTGATTAGTGGTAACAAACAGGGCTTTACCAAGGACCCTGATGAATCTGACAGTCTTTTATAAAGGAGTCACCACATCAGGGGATAAGGAAAGAGCAACTGATGTTATCAGTGTGTCATATTGCCCCACACAACGCCCTGGTCACTAAATTAGGAAACCATGGATGTGACAGAAGGATCAGTCACTAGATAAGGAATGGGATGGATGGTCACAATCAAAGAGTGGTGGTCAATAGTTCAATGTCCCAGTGGAGACCAGTGATGAGTGGTGTCTCTCAGGGGTTGGTGCTGGGACAAGTGTTGTGTAACATTTCATCAATGATAGACACAGTGGCACTGAGTGCTGCCTCAGCAACTTTGTGGATGACACCAAACTGTGTGGTGGGGTTGACACACTAGAGGGAAGGGAGGCCATCCAGAGGGACCGTGCCAAAATCCTAAAGTTTAAGAAGGTCAAGCGCAAGGTCCTGCACCTGGGTCAGGGCGATCCCAAACACAAATACAGGCTGTGAGGTGAATCACTTGAGAGAAGTCTCAAGGAGCAGGACTTGGGGATGCTGGTTGACAGAACTCAACATTAGCCATCAATTTGCACTTGTAGCCCAGAAGGACAACTGTAGCCTAGGTTGTATCAAAAGATACATGTCCAGCAGGTCAAGGGAGGTGATTGTCCCCTTCTGTTCTGTTCTCATCAGACCCCACTTGTAGTACCATGCAGTTCTGGATCCCCCAACACAAGAAGGATATGGAATCATTTGAAATCAAGAAGAGACTACAGAAATGATCAGAGGGCTGGAATATCTCTGCTGTGGGGACAGACTGGGAATTTGAGCTGTTTGGACTAAAAAGGAGGAGGCTCTGGGGAGACCTTATAGCAGCCTTCCAGTATCTGAAGGGAGCCATAAAAGAGCTGTGCAAGGGCTTTTTACAAGTGTTTGTAGTGATAGGAAGAGGGGAAATGACTTTGAGCTAGGAGAGGGGAGATTTAGATTAGATTCTTCACAGTGAAGGTGCTGAGGCTCTGGAACTGGTTGCCCAAAGGAGATTGTGAATGGTCCCTCCCTGGAAATTTCATGTCCAGGCTGCATAGGGATCTGGGCAACTTGGTCTAGTGGGAGATGCCCCTCCCCATATGAGGGAGGTTGGAACTGAATGTTATTTATGGTCCTTTCAACCCAGACCATTCCATGATTCTACGAATAGTGCCTGTGACTGAGCTTCCATGACTGTGGGGTATTTTTGGCATATAGTGATCACCTAAATTGGTATGAATGAAAACCTCTGTATCTCAGTAGCAAGTGAACTGTGTATTGCTTGCTGAAGAAGACAGGTTACAAGAATATCAAAGTCTGTATTTGAAATTAATGAGATAATTAGTGATAACATGTTGGGGATGGTCCATTTTCTACCTGCTACATTGTGCACATA
Source organism: Upupa epops (assembly GCA_013397515.1). NCBI lineage: Eukaryota > Metazoa > Chordata > Aves > Bucerotiformes > Upupidae > Upupa > Upupa epops. Next base: position 31,196 of record VZRI01012336.1, read on the forward strand.
CTTTGCTGACTGATTCTTCAAACCTATTCTGCATCTCAGATGCCATTGCCATCTGTTATTTCCAGTTCACCTTAAAAGGAAGTAGTATCTTTTGGTTACTGATGGAGGATGCTTGCAAATGTTAAACATGCCATCACATGATATGAGCACTTTTTCTGCAATTAACATTTGTGGTATCACATTGTGACAAAAAGCATTTTGACTGTCAATAGACACCTTTCGCACAGTTATGATGCCTTCCTGTGTGTCCTTCTGTGTAACGATATCAAACATATCTGTCCCATCACCATCAATAATTCTGTACTCGACTTCTGCGTTTTTTCCAGTGTCTGCATCTGTGGCTTTGACGCTGCCAATGGCTGTCCCAACCGGGGAGGACTCAGGGATGCGGAGGTGGATGGTGCCTGACAAAGAGATAGAGACACTCAAAAGCTCCACAAGCCATTACACCTCCATTAGATAGCACTGTGTCACACATAGCTGATTACATGATTTTGTGTATCTTTTATTCCAGAGAACTTGATACTAAGAGCATGGGCAGAATATGAGGCATAGAACTATGCAGAGGAAAACTTTTGGTAGAAGATTGAAAAGAAAATCATAGAATAATAAACTAATAGAAAAATAGTATTGAAAAGGAACTCTGTTCTCCTGTCTTAGTATCAACTAATGTCTGTACTTTTCTTGTCCTTGTTATTCCTAAAGAATCATCCAGGAGGACTCCTCTGGTTCCTTTTATGTTTCAGTGTATTCCTTTCTCCTTAATATCTAAGATGACTCTTTGGGATACAGTTTACACCTATTTCACCATGGAAACAATACGAAGAACATAATTGCCCTGACTTCTCTGGTCAATTCTAAGCAGAAGACTGGTATTTCAGCTTTCATATTTAGACAAATACAATATTTAATAAGTTTAAATTACATTTTAATGCAGGAAAAAGTTGGTTTATTTAATTCACAAAAAGGTGGTATGCCTGCAGTTGTGAAGCAGTTAATCCACTGTTAAACAGGGCCAGTCAACACTGTAATGTGGGATTTGTGCTACTTTTCCTAGGTCTGTTCTATCAGTGGTCAGTGGTGTCATACTGCTGATAAAAAACACAGGAATAAAACTGCAATAATCCAGACATGCTACAATAAATGTAAAGAAATATCTTACCATACATTTTAGTTTTCTATGTCCTAGCCTTTCTGTGAAACTTTAAGTAAGTTTTGGTATCTTTGGTCCCATCTGTCAGAGCATATGGCAGGAATACACATGGTACAGAAAATGTACTATGAAAATCACTTTAAAATGAATGCAGTTATAGCTGTCATTCCTCACATGAAAGTTAAGTAATCAAAGCTCTATTGAAAAACATTTTTTTTCTGTGGTTTTAGATAAGGGTTCCAAGATTTGCTCCTTTTATTTTCAGATTTGGTAAGTGAGATAGAAATACGATTCAGGAACATGGCAGTAGAAACGGTTAGAGACAGATACCACAACAGAAAAGAGTTGAAGTAGCTACCCAAAGGCAGCACATCAATACTTGTATTACAAATAAGAAGCCTGGAAAAGTCAGTTAAAGGACTTATTTGTTCTGTGTGATTAGGAAGGATCATGGGGATAAATCAGTGTTGAGGCAATATGGGAATGTCACCAGAACATGATCTTATCCTGTCCTCAGAAAAGCACAGGTGAGTTATGAAGATTACCAGTGTCTCCTATCAGACAATATCACAAGCCAGATACAAAAATGACAAATCACTCATTTTGGTTTGGGGAACACTCATTAAAAAAAAACAAACCTGTTATTGTTTGGGACATTTGAGACTTTCATTCTACATAATATAAATAAAAACAAAAATAAAACCAAACCTAAATATAAAATTAAATAAAGATAAATTAAATGTTTATGGGAATGTATTGAACTTTAACATCTTCATATCATTTTACTTAGATTTTCATATCTATGATTTTCATATCATTTTACTTTGATTTGAAACTGATAAGCAGCAACAGAATTAATACTTTATGGCCATAAACAATCTGCATTCTATTTATATAAAAGCATTTTTTCTCAGTTACATTTTGGTGTTTCAGCCAAGTATTTTATCTTTCATTTACTCTGACATTTTCATTACCTTTCTCTAATACCTAAACCTGTGTACTTTGCTGTGTTAGCATATAATCTCTTTGTAATCACCTAATGGTTAAAAAACTTCTGTTCCCATTTATGCAGTGCCATGTAAGATTATGGTGAAAGGACACTGTTTTCCACAATTAATATTTCTATGTTATAATAAGTTTTATGGTATAACAACTATTCCTCACTTCTCTGTAGTGTTTAAAACTACATCCGTAAGCTATGCCTTGCAGATGCTACTTCAACTTCTGCTGCAACACTCATTAATCTAGTCAACGGAGTGGTTAAGAGTCCGTATTTTGATTTGCTAATGAGGTAGTGGAAGCAGAGAGTGAAAATAAAAGGAAAACTATGATTTAGAAAATAATTTTATGTCTAGCCTCTCCATTCATAGAAATCACACAATACTATGAGATACTTCTTTTTCATTAATTTTGTCACTAAACACTTTCAGTCCACTGACTAAGCATGGAATGCAGTGCAGCTTTGGTCACTATCAGATCACAGACTACACCAAAGTGGGATTACTCTTGCAAAATATCTTCTGTCAGTCCTTTTTATGTCACTTCCTCCTCAATGAGAGAAATTTATTGTTTGCATTTACTCCAGTAAGGGATATTATTTTGTATTTCTATCAGGAACCAAAGTGGGAGGACCAAGGAAATTTCTCCATACATGAAGGAGATTAGAAGCCAGTGGCAAGTTTAAAGTGTACACAATTTTGTGTGGGAATATTTCAGTCAGTCATAAAGAATGAAAAAACAACTTTATTCATGTGGTTTTTTTGATTCATGCCTTCCTGCCATTTACTCTTGAAAAGGCCTCTAATGTAACACTAAGTATTTTTATAGGGTAATACAGACTGTAGTCTCACAGGGGACACAGGCTGCCATAACTCCTATGCACAGAGGTTCAGGCAGTCTCAGGTTCCTAAGTTCATAAATAACTTCTTCCTTTTATCTTCAGTTGTCACCATCTCCCTACTTGTGAGAATACTTGCAAATATTACAGTTGAAACAGATCCAATATCTGAGGTCTTTAATGGCCTTTCTGTGCAAAACCTTGATAACATTTCAGGTTTTATCATGTTTCCTCAGAAGAACAGCCTGTTCTATCTATCATTTCAGTATTCAAAAGGTTTTTAAAAGAAACAAAAAAAGTCTGAAAAATCCTTGCTCTGTAATGTGAACAACAAAGAACAACGGGTCTTCTGTTGTATCTGAGAAAGCATGTCAAAAGAAAGCAAGTTTAATTTTCCAAAATTCTGATATGATATAAATATGATTGTCTCATGAACCTAGTACACATCTGTGCTTCATTAATGGAGCAGAATAAAAATAATTTAATCTGTAGCAATATCATTTCTGTTAAAGTCTATTAGAAGTATGAATTGTTATAATGGTTATTTGTGTTTTGAATATAAAGATTTATGTAAATGTAAGGATTTAAAAAAAACCCAAAAGCTATTTTTATTTTTATATATCTAGTAAAATAAGTAATCTTTATAAATGTTGTTTTTATTTTAATTTGAGTTAAGTATGCATTTATATCTATAGAAGATACTGGGAGAGAAAAAGTAGACAAGAAAGACAAAGCAAAGCAACAACAAAAACTTGTATGAGAGAAAAACTAAGAGTTTCTGTCAAACAAAGTTCACATTTGATTTGCACTGAGATTAACAGAAAAATGCTGGGATGGTACATATGATCCTCATGTGACTGAAATATTCCTTTTGGACTCTCAGGTAAGTAATGTAAAAATGGTCTAGAAAGTTGATTCCACCATTTGAAATATTTATTTAACACACTTCTTAAGAAACAAGAGCAAAAAAAGGAGAAAGGGCAAAAACACACTCAGAAAATGCTTATATGATGCCTTTAACTATTGAAGTTAGTGTTCTCCTAAAGTTTTGAACCTGACAATTCTTTGAACAGTCTTTTAGAGAGAAGTAACACAATACTTTTCACCTATAGAGCATCACAATATTCTCTTATATAAATGGAAACAAGAAAAATAATAAATGAAAAAGGTCTCTGTGGAAATGCACAAGTTGTAAGCACTTAGCCACTCACACTTTTCCTGTTCTGTGTGTATGAAATCACATACATATAAGAATTTTAACTAAGCATACATATATTAACTATAATAGTAATTGTAATATTAATTATAATATTAATTATAGTATTAATTGAATAGAATTATGTGGTCCTGAACTCGATTATCAGTAGCTGTTGGATACAACTGAGTTAAACAGAATAAAAAATGAGTACTAAGGAGATGAGGCCACTCTAAAAACTTTAACTATTAAGTATGTCCAAACAATCTTGAAATGGCATTTAAATGGTTAATATTATCAATAAGATGTTGCATAGTTTAATGTTTCTATGCTATATAGAAACATGTAATATTTTTACATTTTAGTTTGAAGACTCTATATAAAATTCTGATAGCTGTATTATGAGAAGTAAAAAAGTTTTATAAAAAGCTTTATTAAAAATTAAGCTGATAAAATAAAGGTTAGAAACCATTTACTTTGGACAATTTTCTATTAGGGTTTCTAGCACTTTAACTGAAAAAGTACTAATGTGTTTGATTCCCTTCTAGTAACGTCTTGTCCATGCTCTTCATGATTAAACATTTAAACAGATGCAATTCAAACATTTCTGCATATCTCAAATTACTACATGTTTTATTTTGTAAATGTAGACTATGTAGGGTTTAAGCAAAAGACATGCAATGTTTTAATGCTCTTATAAGTCATCCTAACACCTGCTCCCACAGTACTACAAAGAACTCCAGGTTTGCTGCAGTTATATTTGATCATGTAACTCTCTTCCTAACAAGAAAATGCTGTAACATTTAATATACTGTTTTAATAACAGTGAATACATCAGTACATAAGCCTTTTGTTCATGTGTGCCCCATAATCTAGATTTAGTCTAAATTAAACCAGATGGTAATTGCTTAACTCTTTGGTTTGAAGCTCTTAAAGTACAAGGCAACCATTAAATGCAGCTTACTCTGGGGGAATCGAGGTGGATTGTCGTTGACATCAGTCAAAGTGATGTTCACGGTGGTGGTTCCTGATAATCCACCCATCTGGCCTCCCATGTCCTTTGCCTGGATAACTACTTGGTACTGTTCCCTGTTCTCTCTGTTCATGTTTGGCAAAGCAGTCCTGATGATGCCTTAAGTAAATAAAGAAAAAACAAAAATCGTTAATCCCTTTCTTTTTATGTGCAGAAATCTGCTGCATCTGTTCTGTATTAGTCTGTGAAACACAATCCTAAAATGTTAATTTCATCTTTTAAAGTACATTTTTTTTCAGAATTCTAGAAATATTTTGTAATACAGGCCATCTGTTTGTTGAACAAACCTTCACATCTCCCTTTCCAATTGTGATGGGTTGATGCTAGCTGGGTGCTAGGTGCCCACCAAATCCTATCACTGCCCTCCTTATCTGGACAGGAGGGTAATAGCACAATGAAAAGCCTGTTGGTTGAAACAAGAACAGTGAGACATCACTGACCGATTACTGTGAGGCAAATTGGATTCAACTTGTAGAAATTTGTTTAATTTATTAACAAAACAAACAGGGTAATGAAAATACAACCAAAACATCAACAACTTCATCCTATCCTTGCCATCTTCCCAGAAGTCAGGGTTTGAGCCAGGCAGGGTTTTGGTAGTGTGGACAGTGGCTAGCAGCCAGCATGGCCTGTGGTAGAAGTTTCTCTAAGAAGAAAAAGAAAACTCTCCATAGTTCTGGGCACAACCTGCCTCTGGCTCAACAAATCAGAGCCTCTATGAATGAAAACATTTGGTCTGAGAAATAAGTTTTCGTAGGCTTTGTGGCTTTGTTTTTTTTTTTTTTTCCTTTGGGATTTTGTTTTCTGGGATCTCCCTTCTTTTGTTTGGGAAATTGCCCTTTTTTCTTCCTCGGTGGAAGCACTCACACTCTTCCCCTGCTGCCATGTGGGATTCATGCCACAGAACACAAATTTCTCCAACACGAGTCCTTCTCACAAGCTGTTTCTTAAGAATTGTTCGCACATGATTTCTTTCCATGGGGTGTGCATGAGAAACATACTACTTCAATGTGGTTCCCCATGGAATCACAAGTCTTGCCAGCAGACCTGCTCCAATGTACGCTTATTTCTTTCCACAGGCCTGCCAGAAGCCTGCTCCTGGCGGCAGTTGTGCAAGGCTTTTTTTCCTGCCTTCTAACACTTGTGGTCACCATCACTGACAGGCTCAGCCTTTACCAGTAGTTGTCTGTGTTAGAGCCAGCTGGTATTGGCCCTACCTGACAGAGGGGAACCTTCTAGCAGTTTCTCACAGAAGCCATCCCTGTAGCCCACCTGCTACCAAAACCTTCCTCTGCAAACTCATCAGTTTGCATCAAACTCATAATCAAACAACTCATCAAACATCAGTTTAAATTTCATGCTAAAAGTGATTCAAGATGTGTGTGCAGGTGTTCTATGTGTAGAAAAAACACCTTGTGTATATGCAGGTAGAAGAATTAAGAAGTGCATGATGCTTTGTAGGACACAACCTTTATCAGAAATGCTACTTAGAGGTATCACAGCTGACACTATGTAGTAACTTTATCAGCAGTACTATTGATAAACTTTTATATTTTTTTATATTTATTGTAAGCATTAATATTTTGCTCCAGTTCATTTTAAAAATTGCTTTTTCAGGTGATCTAAGACAATTAAAATGAGAAGTCTACAGTTTATGATAAAATAATGACAACTTTTCTGACCTGTTTCTGGTTCCACAGAGAAATATGGCTGTCCTTGAAGTATGCTGTAAATTATTCTGGCACTATTTCCATATGAAGGGTCATCAGCATCAGTAGCTGTAACTTGCACCACAGAAGTACCTGTAACATCCAAAGTCAACTTAGTTTCCACATGGAGGTGCAAAAACATCAATTTCCAATTGAACAGACTCTGAAGAGTTTCCCCTAATGTTAACTGAACTTTTCAAATGTATTCATGATTCTGCAGTCAGTTTGAAGTGCATTCTTCCCTATTTCAGGACCTTATCCAAAAGAAATTAAATTTCTGTGATCCCACGAGCATGATTAAGATCTAACTAACAAATGTAAATAATAGCTCTAGTTGAACTGAATTCTTATCCTTACTCAGCTTCAATGATTTCATATTTTTGCACCTAGAACAGGCACTTTTTTTTCATCAGTGATATCAACATGATAGGAAAATATGCATGCAGGAACGTGACAGAAACAGATGCTTAAATAGGTTTTGAAACTAGATAAAAACTAGACATTACTTATTCCTGCCTACTAAGTGTCAATATAGGTAGATACTATTAGAGGAAATATTGACATATGGACTCTGAAATCTGCTAGTTATTACACTCCTGGAAATTTTATCATCTTACTAAAATGCACCTCTAAATTGGAATATACCAGTTCTTCAAAATAGGAAAGGCTTACCATTGCCCTCGCCACTTATTGCTGAATCAAAAACTTACTTCTTGGCCCTTACTCAAAAGAGGAATAGAGACATGCTGTCTAGGCTTCCGCCAAGCAGTTCCTATGAAAAACCTGACAGAAATCATGAAAGGAGAGAACAGGAGTACGGTATCAGCTTTGTTATACACACAGGCTGTCAAACCATCAGCTTGTTTTGCTTTGCTTCAGTTGACTGCAGTCACTGAAGACCACTGATTCTTAATACTACAAATATATTTGTTTGCTCTGGTTTGAACTATTGACCAGAAGTCTGAAGGACCTGAAGACACTCAGTAATGCTGGGGTTGTAAACTACAATGAAGGTGTGATTTAGCAATACTTGAGCTGAGCCTTTCTCTGTCTTTTACATAGGCATAGATTGCTTCTGATGAATTTAGCAAGTATCTGCAGCCTTCTGAATCTAAAGCCTAATCTGAGCTCTATATGAGTGCATGGAGGAGACAGTGATGCAATACTGGAGAATAAGTTACCAGCTATGCTATTTGTAAGACTACAAGTTCTGAAGTTTTCTCCTTGTTTGCCTGCAAATTTTATTATATGATAAACTATAATTATAAGGCTGTGAGCTAGACCTAGACATAAACAGTCATTTGTCAGATTATTGTAGTTCTAAGAAGGCATATTTAACATAATTTTAATTATAATGTTTGCATTTCTCTGAGGTACGGTACTATAATAGTAATTAATATATTTGGCCCTTATTAATGTGTTGCTTGCAAGCATCTTCAAACACTATACAAATATTAATTACTTTGACCTCACAAGGCATTTGTAATGTAAATGTATTGAATAAGAATCTCTGAAGATAATTAACTAGGAAAAAGAAGCCACAGGATATCCACTGTAGAGCTGAATTTGAAACTTGTATTTCCTTCTCCTTACTCCGGAGTTATTTTATATTTAAATAGAGCACGTACCCTCCATAGTAAATTATCCATACAAATAACAAGTTGAATTAATAGGCATTTTCTGCTCTTTCTAGCAGAAAGGAGAGGAAATAATTGCACATGTTCTCCCATGTGATATTTGGCTACATGGTGCTTCTTTAACTTGGGAAACAGTAGTGTAGAAACAAGCATATCCATACATATCTTCAGTGCTTTTAAGATGTCTCTTTTAAAGAAAAACATCAAACTTGGGTCTGCCTATGTTTTTATTTTGTTTTGGTTGGGATTGTTTTTTCTCCCCTTTCTTGTCTCCTTTTCTTATGGCAAGATAATTGTGTAGAGTAAAATTAGAGCTTGAAAAAAAATACGTTCTGAATATCTGTCATTATTGATTTCTATAGTTATAACTCAGAAGATGCAAAAGGGTTTAGTGTGAGCACTATATAAAAAAGTGAATATAAAAAAATTGTCTGATATTAGAAAAAAGGAAGAAAGCAATAGATTATAAACACTGTGGTGGAGAGGACTAAGCATCATGAACTGGTGGGAGCAAATGTACAAGAAAGCCTGGGAGAAAGGCAAGGAATAGTAGCCCTACATTCTGTCAGAAGAGAAAAGGATAAACACAGGTAGACACCACAGGTTAAATGTGGGGCACTCAACATGCAGTTCACATGTAAGCTCAAAGGAACATTACATTTAATAAATCCCTGATTCAGAAGCAGAAAATACCAGCTAGGAAGAATGACACATAGCATAAATAGTGCTGAACATAACAGAGTGGAATAAAGACAAGGAATGATTAGAGAATATATAGGCTATAACAGATGGATAGAGGAACATCAACAAATTAAAGAAAGCATGTAATGTTTAAAATAAATAAATAAACACAAGTCTAGTAGCACAAAGTGCTTAAAGCTTCGGTAAAAGCTACCAACAGGCACAATGCACAGGACAAAGCTGTATAGACAGAAACATTAATCTGCAGGTCTTAAAAGAAAGATCTGAATTAGCAGAAAGAGAAAGACAGGTGAAGAATAAGATAGGCAGTAATTGTGATACAAACTGTAACAATATTCTGAGTCAAAAGACACAGCATCTTACTTTGAACAAAAAAGAAAGGAAGAAAGTGAAAGAAGATAAAATGCCTGCTAACCAGCAGAAGGATTCAGGAGAACAAAATTTCTTCTAGGATACTAACTCAACTGCAAGATCCTGAAGTTTGCCCATCTATCTCTGCCTTTACTATGACCAATGAGCAGAAGAACAAAAGACAAACAAGGCAGGAAAGAAATCTTGGGCTTTTGTGAATAGACTGTATTCAGTAATTAAAATAGCCACATTGCAAGTATCCATCTGGGTAATGCCACAGTGTGAGAAAGAACTCACACCTCCTGTTTCTGATCTGGCGTGTGGTTATGATGTAATTGATGCCTTAAGCATGGGAGCAGAGAGATTAGATAAAGACTTAATAGTCTTTTTCTTACCTCTTGGTCCCCTTTGTAGTACCTTACAGAGCATTTTAGCATGGAGCAAACCCTGCACTCTAGAGGGTGGAGAGACATCAATTATCTCAGACTGGTGCCTCTTGCACACTTTTGTTTCTTGTGCACTTCTTTTGGTGCCTTTGGTGAAGAGAGCAGGGTATTAGACATTAATAGGCTGTGAACTTGTAAAGAAATACTGGTAATTAAGAGTTTTTCAGTTTATTAAGTAATACAGATAGGGTGGTATCCTGATAAAAACAGCAGAATATAGAGACTTCTTAAAGCAGAGGTAAGATTACGCCTATCCATTGAAGCAGTGATATTCTGTAATGGTCTGAGAGTTCAGGCAGCAGTTTATGACATATGAGAATGCCGTCTGAGAGCACTCAAAGGCCTAAATAAAAGTTGCAACTTACTGGTTATGTTACAGACTGACATGGATTTAAGTATAACAACAGAAAACGAACGTGTCTAATATCTATAAAACATCACCTGTCTGGTGCAAATATAGAGAAGAAAAGTAGGGGGTATCAGAGATGCATAGTTTCATAGAATACCAGGTTGGAAGAGGCTTTTAATAATGTCTAGACCAACCTATCAAGATAAAACTACAGTTTAAAATAGTTGTCCTAGAAGCCTGTCTGGCTGAGTCTTAAAACTGTCCAATGTGGGGCAAACAATCCCTTCCCTTGGGAGAAGATTTCAATGTTTGATTGTTCTAATGATGAAGAATTTTCTTCTGGACTCCAGCTGGAATCTCTCCAGGAGTATCTTATACCCATTGCCACTTGCCTTTTCCATGTGACTGTCACTGTAAAGGAGAGACGACAGTAACCTCTGCAAGAGGTGGAATAAATGAACAAAAATAATTGTCCCATATCTGATCAATATTAGCATATGTCTTCAGAAGGTGCTCTTTCTCTTATGGCAATGAAAATGAACTTTTTGTTTGCTTTTCTTTTACTTCCCCTGATGCAGCTTCATTCCATTTCAATTTATCCTAATGCTGGTCACTAGAGAGGAAATTGGTACCTCCCTCTCTGCTGCCCTCCTTGAGAAAGTTGTGGACTGTGGTAAGGTAATCCCACAGCATTCTCTTCTCCAAGATGAGCAATCCAAGTGATCTCTGTTGCTCTCTGTAAGTCTTTCTTGATTTCCTGTACTTTGGAATCACAAGTTTCTGTGTTCTTAAGGCATTGCTTTAAAATAGTAACCGGCACCCATGGACCCAGGGGACCTTGCTGACTTATTGACAGACTCAAAGAATGGTAGGTGTTGGAAAGGAGCTCTGAAGATTATCTGGTCCAGCCCCACTGCTAGAACAGGATGCCTTAGAGAACATCTCACAGGAACAGACCTAGCTGTGTTTTGATTGTCTCCAGAGAACAAGACTCCACAACTTATCTGGGCAACCTGTTCCATTAGTCTGTTACTCTCACTGAAAAATATTTTTTCCTCATGTTTAGATGGAATCTCCTATGTTTCAGTTTATGCCCACTGACCCTTGTCCTGTTGCTAGGCACCACCAAGAAGAGACTGATCCCATCCTCCTGAAATTCATACATTAGATATTTATAAGCACTGATCAGATGTCCCCTCAGTCTCATCCTCTCTAGGCTAAAAAGACCCATCTCTCTTTCTCTCCTTATAAGGAAAATGTTCCAGCCCCTGATTATTTTACTGATGGACTCTTTCCAATAGCTTCCTATCCCTGTTGACATGGAGATCCCAGAACTGGATGCAGTATCAGAGATGTGGCCTCACCAAGTTATCTTGTAAACCCATCCAAGATCAAAACCCACAAAATTCTGCTGGTGACACCACTGTTGGACACAGGTATTGATCTGCTGGCTTTTCCTGTTTCTTCCTTCATTCCCTGCAACTGGGAAGACTTAGAAGAGAACCATATATGTACAAGCAGTCATTCCAAGGCCCTGAAATGTCTTGTTTGCCCTTGGACTTCCTATTACAACTTCATCACTGCCTGTTTGAGAAAGATGGGGGACAACAATCAGGTCTACACCAGGGCAGAAAGTTTTCAAGAATCAAAGAATCACATTGTTTGGAAGAGACCTTTAGGATCATCAAGTGCAACCATTAACCCAGCACAGCCAGCTCACCACTAAATCATGTCCATCAGCACCACATCTCCATAAGCCTTAAACAGACCCCATACTTTCCTTTTCTTCCTGAGTTCCAGCTTTGAGGAATACATCCCTTGCTCATGGACTACAGATAAATGCATGCCTCTAGAGATCATCTCTGAAGCTGGAAGCCACAAAACTAAAACAAATTCTGCTTTTCAGTGACTCAGTAGTCTAGCAGCTGAACTAAAAAATCCAGGAACATGATAACGTTATCCTAGTGACAATTCTCTCAATTACAGTAATTTGACAGAATAAAGCCTATTTGCTCCAGCACAACTATTTATGCAAGACACAGAGTTAATACTAGAAATAAACACAAATATTTTGGGTTTTTTACACATCAGTGTACTTTTTTTTGAGTTTTTCTTAACAGTTTTATTGTTTTTTCTCATCATGGTTTTATTTTGTTTCAGTGTAGTGAAATTTGGACTTTTGTAATTTGTGTAATCTACACTGACATGCAGATACAGTGAGACCTCAATCCTGTGTATCTTAGAATTATTGACATAATGTATTCCATGTTTGAGAACAGACACAAAGATTGATTTCATGTTATTGAGAGTGACAAAATTATGAATCAATTGATTTTACCTGAATGCTGTTTAATATCACATGCCTTAATGAAAAACCCAGGCATTTTCATATAACCTTTCCAAGAATATTTCAAGCAATGCCTTCTGGAATTTAGAGGGAGAATATAAGACATAAAATGAAAGTTCTAAGACTTTTTTTCTCAACCCTACTGCAATCTTTCCCTATGCATCTCTAGAAAATGCAGCAACGCCTTTCCAAAATCCCCTGCCTAAAGTTACCTAGTGATTAGTTAATCACTATTATTTATTGTTCTATGTAGGAACAGAAAGACTTTCTAGTTGTCCTTTTTATGTGGACTAGCTTAATGGGATTCAAGAACAGCCCTATGTGAACATTTGACAGATTTCTTCCTCTTTCTTTTGTGTTTTCCTCTATGCTAAAACTGCTGGGACTTTTAAAAATCATTCAATCACAGACCAGAAGTAAATCTAAATATTTTAGTAAGAATAGAAAACTTGTATTTTTATTTTTTTCACACTTTGCTGCAAATATTTGCTTAAGCCGTTCTCCTTCAATTTATGTATTTTCCTGTTTTTTTATGAAGACCAGAAAGTAGAAAATACAAAATACCTTAAAACACACTTCAGATGGGGGTAGTAATTAAAATAGTAATCATAGCCAAGAGAGTTACTGAGGTGACTCTGTATTTTCTGCATGTTTTATAATTAGTTTTCTATAATCTGCAATTACAGAAAGTATAAGTAAATATCAATTTTTTAAAGATTCTGATTATTTTTTTTTCCAAAGAGTTTTATACACTAATTAATATTCCAAAATGTCACTGTTTATGAAACTGACCAGGTGGCTTTATCAAGGCCATAGCTTTGTAGTTCAGATAGGAACTCCAAATACTTTGAAAACACACAGTTGTGTAATAATCTTGAAATTATCATTAATGAGTTATGGGAAGAGCTAAAAGCACAAGAGAAGTTTTGCAAACACTACAAAACTGAAAGTAAAGAGAATAAATAGGGATTCTACCTTCAGGCAGTATATCAACAGCAAACCTATAGCTCTCCTCAGTCACAGAAAGAGAAAGTGGAGACAGAACTTCATTCAGTGCTATCACCAGAATGGACTCCCAGTGAGAAAGAAAGTAAAATCTGAGCTTTCAAGCTGATTATTTAGTGATCTTATTCTAACTCAAGGAGGTACTCAAGGAGGATTAGCCCTTAGCTATTTTATATTCCTATTTAAAATGACTGATAATTTTAATATTCTAAGTAGAAATAAATCTCAAATCACAAAAATCTGTTTCTGGATAAAATTCCAATATTTGAACAAACAAATCAAAACTAAAATCCTTAACACATGAGATAGAATTCCATACATGATTGACTTTTTAGAGAATATGGAATTTTTTTGTCAAGCAACATAAACCAAGCATTTATTCCTCAATACAAAGCACTCACCCACTACTGACATTTCAGGAACACTAGCAGTATAAATTTTTTCTGGAAATGTTGGTTCATTGTCATTAATGTCATGGATTTTGATGACAAACTCAGATTCAGGTTCCACGGGTCTCAAAGTTCTTCTGTTAATAGCTTGGGCACGCAGGGTGTAAAAGGCTTTTTCTTCTCTGTCAATTCTTCGAGTAGCATGAATGTCACCTGTTTTCTCATCAATTATGAAAAGAGTACCAGCCCCATCTCCTGACAAAATGTATTTGAGGGAACCATCTCCCTTGTCCTGGTCAGAATGAAGCTACAAAAGAGGAAAAATAAAAACATTTAGAATTAATAATGAAAATAGTGGATGCTTGTTTGGTTGTCTTTTGTAAATAATCATATATATTAAATAGTTTTGTGTGCAACCGATGTGTTTAATACCTACCAAGTAAGTGACATTTAGTTACCACTGACTGTGAGCCATGCTGTCATATGGAGGTATATTCTTTCTAACTGAGCTCCAAGAATCTTTCAACTGTTGTGGCAGACCTTACTTTTGCAGCAATATCTGTTATCTGCTAAGAAACCCCTGCATTACAATTCTTAAAAGACTTTTATGTTAATATTGACCTTCTTCTTTCTCGAAGAGATCCTATTAAAAACCTGCAACCTGCTCTGCTACTTGCAGATCCAGTAAGCCGATAAAGAATATGGTAAAATACATGACAATTAAGGAAAATAGAACAACTTGTTTCATGTCATATTTTTACAATTGTTTTATTGGATATTATTTATATTTCTCCTAAATTTGAGGATATCTCATTATAATCATTATAATCTCATAATAACTTCTTCATTATAATTTTCACTCTGTCAGCTTATGTAAATGTCCCAAAGGAAATAAAATATTTTTTCAAGCATTCAGCAGTGATTTATTACCTATTACATAAGTAATATAAAGATTAATTTGATCTGTTAATGACCTGCAGTACAGGTTGACTTTAGTACATGCACAAAAATAAATGAATTGCTGTTA
Organism: Upupa epops; assembly: GCA_013397515.1. NCBI lineage: Eukaryota > Metazoa > Chordata > Aves > Bucerotiformes > Upupidae > Upupa > Upupa epops. The sequence continues at coordinate 46,376 of VZRI01012336.1, forward strand.
TGCAGTTTCTTTTTCAGTACAGTACCATAGAGTTACTGGGGCTGGAAAAGACCACTAAGATCATCGAGCCCAGTCCATCACCTAACATCACCATAGTGCTAAGTGCCACATCCAGGCTGTCACTAAGCACCTTCAGGGATGGGGACTCCACTACTGCCCTGGGCAGTCCACTCCAGTACAATAATTGCTAAGTCATTTGATATTTTGGATACAAAGAATTATTCCACTCATCACCTTTTAATAAAACTCCTTCCAATGTCATTGATTTCATAACTAAATGAAAGAATCTGGAAAGAAGTACATACTTCTAAAAATTGTGTAGTTTTATACAGTATTTCTCTTCTACTTTCAGTATGCAGTGTTTTCTGCAGATATTTTGGTTAATGGGCACATGTCCGCCAAGCTGAGAAATGGAGACATGTGTTTCATCTAGGAATTTTATTGCACAATATGATCATTGTATGAAGATGTGGCTTCGTTTTGATGACTGTCACTGATATTTTGCAAACTCTTCTTTCAGTGAATCTATTGTCATTCTTCCACAGAAATACTTATCTTTTCAGCTGTCAGTGCTACATGTACTTTATATATCATTTTTCTCACTGCATGTATATTTGCTTTACTTTATAGAGCATTGTTTCATCATGCAGTAATTGCAATACGTTAAAATGAATGTTGTATATTGGATTTACCTAAACTTTCATCTAAACTGGATGAAGAAACTTTTCCTTTGAAAAGGATTTAATAAAAATAAAAAAGGGAAGAATTGCTAAACAGAAGGTAATTACTATTTAAAGATACTAATATAATGAAGCATGATGTGAATACTTAGAAACTGAGTTAACAGGGAGACAAACATTAAAAGATGGATTTATTTTCTTAAACTACAATAAAGCCAGAATTAACAAATACATATATTACCTTTTTTAAGTACATACAAATAGAACAGGTTAATGAAAAGATGTTGCAGCCGATTTCAGCTCAGTATCTTTTTAGATCTGTGAAAGATTTTTATAAACCCCCTTTCAGAAGATTTTACATGAACATGAATCTTCTGCTTTAAACATTAGTTGAGAATAACAAAATGGGAATTGCTATATTAATATTAACTGATAGTTAATTCAAATGATTCAAACCAAATGTCCCAGGATAAGGGAAATAAAAAAAAAAAGAAAAAAGGAAAAAAGGCAGCCTAAAGAGGGTCTCAGCTCCTAGAAAGAAAAAGATTTTTTTAATCTCTCTTAAGCACAAAAAGCAGAAAAAGCCCAAGTAGCAAACAAAACAGAATGGGCAAAGTATTCTGTAGCAGTCTTTGATTTTAGATTAGGTCTCCTGGGGAGAGGGACATACACAGCAGAGTATATCAGAAGCAACAAACAACAGGAGACCTACCCCTAGGACACTTCAAATTTCCCAACATTCTGCCAAAGGTTTAAGAGTCGCAGATGTTCAACCTGTCTTGAGTGAGCAGTTCTGCAGTTCTACATTTCTGCCAAGCTGGAAGACCAAGTGTCCTTCCAGGTTTTCTACTACCACTAACTCAAAAGCACTCACAATGTCCTTTCTTAGGGGCAAGCTCTGACAACTGCTTCTTCTCCTGCTATCCTGTAAATCAGGATGGCAGCAGCTGCATGGCCTGTCCTCCTGGCAAACACACAATTGTGGCCAGAGCAGCAAACCAGCAGGGAACTTCCCTCACCCAGGATCTTGGGCTTTTAGGGCTTTTCCTGCTAATTTGGAAAACCAAACCTGCTAATTAGAGGAGTGTGGGTTTTCAGCCCCTTTCCCCCATGAAATCCAATGAAGTCTGAAAATTCCTAATGTAAGTATCACAGTATCACAGTAATGATGAAGCTGGAAAAGACTTTAAAGGTAATCCAGTGCAACCTAAATCCAACTAAACCAAGTAAGCCTAACATCTAACATCTAGACAAGGTAAAAGTTGTGTACTTATCTAATAGCATAAAAAGGAATAATCTTATTTTCACCAAAAAGCTAGAAGATGCTACTGTGAAAAACAGGGAACAGATTAGATTAGTCTAACCTATTTTGTCAAACAAACTACTCCTGGAATTTGAAATTATTTATGACAAGGCCAGATAAAGATTTAAAGATTTGTCACACCTATTTCTATTTCAATTTCTATTTCAAATTCTTCTGTGAATTTTTGATTATTCTTATTAAGATAACCAGAGACCAGCATATGGCTGCAGTAACAAACCAGCCTGTACCTTAAATTCTTTCAGTAAGCATTACTACAGTTTAAGCTGTTTATCTTAATTTATACCTTACTCTCTCTATATATATACACTAAATATATATACTATTTGCATTTTACATTATATAAAACATATATATATATATATATTTACTGATATTCAGATCATTAGGGGTTGGAAGGGACCTCTAGAGGTCAGTGAGTTCAACACCCCTGCTTAAGCAAGACCACAGAACCTAGGGTAAGTCACACGAACACATCCAGGCATATAATTTGCAGTTTTCTGTAGTCTTCACCAATCAAAACACTATGCTACTATCACCATTATAAATTTTTTCTGTCCTAATTTCTATTATTAAATTTTGTCTGTATAATCTAGAAAATGTTTTATCTACTTTCTTCTGTGATATGATTGCCAAGATTTCAACTTAATCCCACTAACACATTAAAAATCAGTGCACTCCTCAATTACTCTACATATTTATTCAAATAATTCTTTATCCTAATTTTGCAGACAAATTTGAGGCAAAATACAAGTTATATGTCTTCTGTTGGGGCAAGTACAGAGGAGGCCACAAGGATCAGAGGGCTGGAACACCTCTCTTGAGAAGGCAGGCTGAGAGAATTATGGCAGTTCAGCCTGAAAAAGAAAACATAGCAGCTGTCCAGTAACTGAAGTGGCTAGAAGAAAGCTAGAGACAAACCCCTCTTTTGCTCTGCTGGTCACATTTCTCTTGATGCATCCTAGGGTATAGTTGGCCTTCTGGGCTGCAGGAGCTTACTGCCAGCTCATGTTGAACTTCTCATCAATTGACATGCCCAAGTCTCTGTTTTCATAGCTACTCTGCACCAGCTTGTCCTTGTGCCTGGGATTGGCCCAACTCAGATGCAGGACCTTGCACTTTGACTTGTTGAGCTTCCTGCAATTTGCACTGGCCTATTTCTCAATTCTGTCAAGGTCCCTCTGCATGGTTTCTCTTCTCTCCAGTGAGTCCACCACACCAGAGTTTGGTGGCACCAGAAGACTTGCTGGGGGTGCACTCAGTGTCACTATCAATGCCACTCATAAAGATGTTAAACAGCACCAAACCCAGAACAGACCCCTGAGGAACTCCTGTTGTCACTGGTCCTGGACTTTGAGCTGTTGATCACAAGTCTCTGAGTGTGATGTTCTATCCAGTTCTTTATCCATTGGGCAGTCCATCCATCCAGTCCATGTCTCTCCATCTTACAGACAAGGATGCCACATGGGTCAGTGTTAAATGCCCTGCACAAGTCCAAGGTAGATTTTGTCAGATGTTCCCTTATCTAGCAGAGCTGTAGTGCGGTCATAGAAGACCACTGAGTTAGTCTGGCATGATCTGCCCTATATGAAGCTATGATGGCTGTCACTGATCACCTTGTTATTTTC
>VZRI01012338.1:0-18071 GCA_013397515.1 Upupa epops
CTAAGTCTAGGAGAGGAAAGTCTCTGAAAAACTCCTGCCAGGCAATAAACAATAATCAAACGTGCTTCAAAAGAAGTTAAGCAGAGCTCTGAAGACAGAACAAGAAAGCAGCCTACAAACACAGAAGTAATACTGTGTCATAAATCTAACCTATGTCTCTCATTCAGAATTAACTGCTGTGCTCTTGCTCTAATGAAGCACAAGGCCAACATGCTCTACCCACCTTCACTGAAAGCCAGTAATAAAGCTGTGTGTGTGTCTCTGTGCAGCATCAAAACACATTTCACATGATTGTTTTAAAAAGCAAGGAGACTGCATGGAAAGATGTCTGTATTTTCTTAATAGCTGTAACCACACTACATAGCACATGTCAAAATTCTGAAAAGAGAACAGATTCCCCATGCTTTGTGCAGTGCGTGGAGTTTCTTTGCTTTGATGTCACTGCTCCTTTATTGTATTAAATTATCTGGATTGAAAAAGAAAGAAAGAAAGGGGGGGAAAAAAGGTTGTCTTTTGTTTTATTGCTGAACTGTCAAACATGATTTGAGCTAAGAGAACAGCCAGGGCCTCAGAAACAGTTTAGGGAGTGGATGGAGGAAGAGGGAAAGTTGTGGAGTATCTTGCCTAGTTGAACAGTTAGGTGTGTCAAACCACACAGAGTGCAGGAACACATTGTTCTAAAAACGACTGCAAGTGACTTCTAAAACTGACACAGAAATGGATCTGCCATATTATTCCTTCTGGGAGTCCTGCATCCCTCTCCCACTACTGCTTTATGGCAGTTCTCCCACCTCTGCTGTACTCCCTGGAGGGCCTTTATCACTGCAGGAGCGGAGCAGTGATGGCCAGTGTTTCTGGTCACTGCACTGGGGATGGGGCAAGATTTCTTGCATGCTTTTTCTTCTAACAAACAAGCATGACAGAGAGAAAAGACTCATTTCTCTTTTTTTAATATCTAGGGGATGCCTGCCAACAGGAATTAGATTCCTTCCATTGACTTCTTTTCTTTACCTGGAGCATCTTTCAAATCAGTACCAGCTGTTGCAGAGACGGATATTGGTGCCCTAAACAGAGATTTATGACTTTATGAGCAGGAATAAGCAAATGGAGCACAGAAACCTCATAGAGAAAAGATTCTGCTGCCATGGCACAGAGCTGTACATCAAATAGACCTGTCTGTCTGTGCAGGAGAGCTGAAAAAGTGCTCCTTCAAATCACTCATGCAGTTGCAGACCGGGATTAAATGCATGGTCCTTTGAAGTCAACAGCAAAACTCCAGATGACTTTAACATGGCCACAGTTTCATCTCTGGACTCAAATTTGAATGCAAATTTAACAAATCACCAGACATAATATGGTCCAGATTATTATAAAATAGGCACGAGAGAGAGAACTGACTATGCCAGACAGGCATCCTGTGTGCTGGAGCAGAGGCCCTCCTCACCCTTCGCTCTGGCTGCTTCAGAGGGAGTTTCCACAGTCTGCTGGCTGCTCAGCTCAATAAAGGCACAAATTCCACCCCATAACCCTGAAAAATAGTCAGCCTCTATAGAACTAAATACTTCCTTTAGCATCAACATTCCCTAAAGTCCATATGCAAGGATCTGGGAGATTGGGACCTGCTGCCCTGGCTTGATCTAGGCACCGGCCATTCACAAATATCTGCCTATAGCATCAGAAATGTTGCAAATTGTGATCAAATAGAGTTTGGAGGTCACAGGAGGGAGAATTAAGGATTTAAATGGAAAAATGTTAGTGGAAGTGATGCAAACTTACAGGTCTGCAATGTATCACATTTAATATGTTCACATATTTCTTCATCTAGACCCAACGGCTAATACAAGCATAAAGAACTGTATGTTCCTCTAGTCTCCATGTGCTGATCCTGAGCCATAAACAATGCCTGAAAAAGAGTAGGAACCAATAAGCTCAACACTTAGTCCCATAGTAAAATGTTAGGGGCAGTACAGGGTAAATCAGGTCCTGGAGGGCTTCGTGCAGCAAAGACTAGACAACTTCTTATAACCCAGGTATGTTCTGCTCCTCTCCTCAGTGCAGATAAAGCTTGCATTTGTTTCTTGTGTAAAATCTCCTATATATAAAATTAACAGAGCTAGAAAGCTGACCCCTGGAGAGGTAATACTCAGGAAGCTCTAGTATTTTCTCTCTTAAATTCTAATCTTAAGTTTCCTTGAATATGGGGAATTCAGAGAACATAGACCAGTTTTATGTTTGCTGAGCTGCACTTCAAAGCCTACAAGCATAGTAGCAATATCACTACTGACACTAGAAAATAAACTCAGAAGGTTGGGGAAGTCACTAAATGTTGGTGGGGTAGAGCAGAAACACGGAATTTGGGTTTGCAACCAAAGCCAAGGTGTTATAGCTGTATACAGCTACATTCTGGTTACAGCCTTTCTGCTGTTGGCACCAGGGCCAACAAAGCATTGGAACAGGCTGCCCAGGGGGGTTGTGGAGTCTCCTTCTCTGGAGATGTTCCAGACCTGCCTGGATCTGTTCCTGTGTGACTTGGTCTGGGTGATCCTGCTGTGGCAGGGGGATTGGACTGGATGATCTTTCGAGATCCTTTCCAATCCCTAAGGATTCTATGAACTCTTTCTTCTTGCTCCCTCCTTTCCATCCCACATCTCACCTGAAGCGGTTCAGCTATCCATAGGACCATGAGGGAAACAAGCATGAGGAATCAATCTTACACATACAGAAACAATCTTACCCACACAGAAACATGATCAACCGGTTACAAAAGCAATCCTACACAAATGAAAGCACAAGGAGTTACTCTAACCCAACGCTGGCCAACAAGCTCATTTGCCGTGTAACACAGAGGCAACATGGACCGTACTGTGGGCCAGTGTGGAGCTGGAATAAATGAGCATGGATCACACACAGAAAACTGCAATCACAGCTCCCACCAAGATTAAGCTTTGTTTCCTATTGATTAGTCATGTCCCAGGAATGCCACTGGAAGTGTTGCTGGGGGGTCCAATGCACAGCACTGCTTAGAAAAAACTCGAGACATGCCAGAAGATGAAAATTCACACCTCTAAGAGGGGGTAGTCAGAGAGGTTTCCTCACCCTGGCAGCAACTCTGTTTCCATGCTCTGCTCCATCAGGTCCAGGCACAGCTGCATGCATAGAGCAATGCCGTGATTGTCCAGGACAGGGGAAACACAAACCACGATGAACAGGGCAAGGAAAAGGTTCACAGGGTCACAGGTTGGAAGGGACCTTAGAGATCATCTAGTTCAAGGTCTTGAAGCAGGATGGAGTTGAAATGAGCTGGCCCAGAACCCCACCAGGCTGAGCCTTAACATTGTCTAAAGCTGAGCCATCCCCCACTGCCCTTGGAAGACCATTCCACTGTCTAAGAGGTTTAACCATGATTTTGAAGGTGTGCTACACTTGCAGAAGAACTGATCATACCTGAGTGCTGTTATTTGCCAGGTTAGCGCTAGGGTAGGTTTAGACTTGATGTGAGGAGGAAGTTCTTCACCATGAGAGTGCTGAGAGCCTGGAATGGGTTGCCCAGGGAGGTGTTTGGGGCCCCGTCCCTGGAGGTGTTTAATGCCGGGCTGGATGAGGCTCTGGCCAGCCTGGGGTGTCCCTGCCCATGGCAAGGGGGTTGGAACTGGATGACCCTATGGTCCCTTCCAACCCTGACCAATTCTATCACTTCTTCCCAGGGAGGGTGATGGGGCACTGGAAGGGGTTGCCCAGGGGGTTGTGGAATCTCCTTCTCCAGAGATGTTTGCAACCTGCCTGGACTTGGTCTGGGTGGTCTTGCTGTGGCGGAGGGATTGGCCTGGATGATCCTTCCAGGTCACTTCCAATCCATAATGTTCTGTTCTGTGAATTGGTCTAGGTGATCCTGCTGTGGCAGGGGGATTGGACTGGATGATCTTTTGAGATCCCTTCCAATCCCTGATGATTCTATGATTCTAGGAACAATTTTGGAGCCTTCTGCAGTGTAGGACCAGTCTCACCAAGAGTAAGCACATTATTTAATAAAAATGTCTAATGCTTGGTATTTAACTTGGCTACTAAAATATGATGACATGACATGACTCCTTTCTAATGAAGCCAAGAATTATATCATGTCTCTTATTAAGCAATCTACTTAAACAGAGGCTTGAAAATCATGTTCAGCTTTCCTCTAATCTTCCTTAAAATGCTTCTGCCTTCTTACACTTCCAAGTTGTCAACACCGAATTCTCTACAATCTAATATAAAAGGGTTTCTTTCTATGTAAAAACTAACACTTGAGAGGTCTTGAGTCCATTTGGAATTGGAATACAGTTACCAATAGGTTCATTTGCATCTAAGAATTCGTGTAAATCCTGCCTGCTAACTCCTCCTCTGTAACAGAGGCAGTTGTGGATCAACAGGCATTGTATTTGCCATGGAAAATGAAGGCTGTACCAGTCAACAAGCTAAATATGAGCCAGCAGGGTGCCCAGTTGGCACAAAAGGCCAATGGCATCCTGGTTTGTATCAGGAATAGTGTGGCCAGCAGGGCTTAGGATGTAATTCTCCACCTGCACTGGGCACAGGTGAGACTTCCCCTCAAGTACTGGGGGCAGTTTTGGGCATCTTGCTTTGCTTCAAGAAAGAGATTGAGCTACTGGAGTAGGTCCAGAGGAGAGTAAGAAGGCTGAGGGAAGGCTAGAGGGAAAGTCTTATGAAGAGAGGCTGGGGGAGCTGGGGATATTTAGCCTGGAGAAGCAGAGACTCAGGGGGGATCTTATCAAGCTCTATAACTACCAGAAGTTGTAGTCAGGGGGGGATTGGGCTCTTCTCCCAGGCAACAAAGCTGCTCCAGGGGAGGCTTAGGTTGAATGTTAGGAAGCCCTTCCTCACGGAAAGGCTGGTTAGACACTGGAATGGACTGCCCAGGGAGGTGGTGGTGTCCCCATCCTTGGAGGTATTTAAGAAAACACTGGACATAGCACTTAGTGCCCTGGTCTGGCTGATGTGGTGATGTTAGGTCACAGGCTGGGCTGGATGATCTCAGTGGTCTTTTCCAGCCTCAATAATTCTGTGATTCTGATTCTGAGAAACAGCAGCTCACACAGAGAGTTTAAACTCTCCTGAAGATACAAAAACACCTCTTTGCAAAAGCAGACAAAAAGAGCAGTTGCTCAGCCCTCAGATCATGGGGCAGCATTGCAGTGCCATGATACAGCAGTGATCACCATTTCAAACCAGCTCTCAACAAAAGCAACTGCTGAGACAAACACTTTTCTCTTCTGCTCTACTAAGTAGATGGACACAACAGCCACGGGGAAATTCCAAGCTGAAAAATCACCCTTGGTGGTTTTGGCCTCAGCCACATCCTGCTCCAAGGTACAGGAGGGGAGCTGAGTGCCCTTATAAAGAGGAAAGCAGGAGAGAGCTGGGGAGTTTCTTCCTGATAGGGAGGTGGAAAACAGAAGAGATCCCACATGGTCTGTTGTACCATGCACATAGGGAAACTCGTGCTTTGAGGTACAAACAGAAACCAGTGCAGGAACTGCTACTGGAAATTCAAATATCAGAAAGGAAATAAAAAATGAGCGGTAATTGTCTCACAATTTGTGCAACTGCAACAGCAGCGATACCAACTATTTTGCCCCAGAGCTCAGTCCCAATTTACAACAGGATGTACACAGCCGTGGGAACTCATCTCCTGCAGGAACTGGAGTAGAACGCATGAGCCATCTATTTAACCAAACAGAGCGACCTGTGGCACGTCCTTTCCTACCATCCTTCCCCACACTCAGTAACCTCCAAATTTAACAGTCTAGCATAAATGGCAGAGAAAAGAACACTTGTTTACTTTTTAAAACATCTTCAATATTAAGTGATGTCTGATGTGTAATGGCTAAGAAGTTTACTCTTAGCTGTGAACTGCAGACAAGATTAAAATCAGATACCATTTACTAAAGCGATTAATTAAAATCTTATTCACTTTTAACTATTAACCCCACCAAATCTGATGTCCACGGGAGCTGCCTTTTCCTGCCCAGTATGTACCCATGAACATACTCTGCCTAACTCAGTGACCCTTTAGCAAAGGGGTTTTGCTTTTTAACTCACTTGGGGGTATCTTCCCTACTTCTTTGGTGGTGAGTTCAGCATGGAAAACCATTACTGAGGCAACGTTATTTAAAGCAATCTCCAGCTTACATCTTGTACTTGAAATCTCCTTTCTTTACAGAAAGCACGTAGCCTACTCGGCATAAGGATCTCCATATGGTAGATATCTGTCCCGTTACTGCTCAACCCTTTCCGCTCCCATTGTTCATGCTCTTCTATCCTCTTAAATAAACTCCTCCATCAGATATGGATAAACTGTATACGTTCCTTTGTAAAGGGAACTGAGAACAAAGATTGTTCTGTGAAGAATGCACAGAAGCCTTTCCTACCTATTAAGGTTTTCTTAGATTTCTTTCAGTTTTGTGCTTTGCTTCACTGCCCCTCACCTATTTGAGTCTGCCTGCAGCTGCACCCCTTGAAACAGTGCTAGTGTCCTGACTAGTTTGTATCTCTTCTACTGCATCACATTTCATCTGTGAAATACATCTCTTTGGGATAGCTTACCTCTCATTTAGCACACTCATAAGGCTACCTTACCCACAGCATTCCCTACATGTTTCTTCCTCCAAACTTCCATCTCTTATTGTGACGATGTTTTCATGCACCATGACAGAGAAACATGAAATAGGCATGACAGCATAACAATTACAGAATCATTAGGGATTATAAAGGATCTTGAAAGATCATCTAGTCCAATCCCCCTGCCACAGCAGGATCACCTAGACCAAGTCGCACAGGAACACATCCAGGTGTTCTGGAACATCTCCAGAGGATACTCCACAACCCCCCTGGGCAGCCTGTTCCAATGCTCTGTTACCCTCATTGCGAAGTTCCTTCTGATACTGATAAGGAACCTCCTCTGTTCCAGCTTGCATCCATTGCCCTTTGTCCTGTCACCAGATGACCTTGAGAAGAGTCTGGCTCCATCTTCCTGACACCCACCCCTCAACAAATCATCCTTTAGAAATCAAAACCAGCCTTAATAATAAAATCTAATTCTTGGGATAGTGCACTCATTGACACAAAGCCCTTCCATAGGAGCCGCACAGGAGCTATGCCCCCAAAGCAGAGCATACATTGCAGGCACCCAACCCTGGATTGCAAGCATTTCTGAGATTTAGGTGGCAGGTTTCTTCTGATCACATAAATCCACATCCACGCCTCAGGTTTATCTCCTTGCACCTTCAGAAACACATGGGACTGTCACAATCTGAAACCAAGGTATTTCTATGCAGTTCGGACTCGACAAGTGAGCGCCTGTAGAGCTGTTTATAATTATACCATTAAGTCCAACAATTTAAAGCCAAGACTCCTAATTTACAACAGTACTTGTTAATTTACAACACTGAGCTTGTATAACGTTTAAGTAAACACTGCACTTCTGGATGACAGAAAGCCAAACAATGAAATAAAACTTCAGAAACATATCTACTCCTGCAGTTTTCAAAGGGCTTCCAGTTCTCCAAAAACAAAGAGCTCCCAGCTGCCAAACATTTACACTCATGCATCCTGTGCCGCAAAATATGGAGAGGGGAAGGGACCGACAGCCTCAGTGGTTCTCATTCAGAAGACCTTCCCAGTGATTCAGGTTTTTGAGGTGAATTCCACTTTCATGAGTCATATTTAATGTTGTTTTGTGAAGGGAGGGAAAGACAGAGGAGAAAATAAACACTATGCTTTAACCTCCACCAGTAACTGCTCACCAAACAGCCGCTGGCTCAGTCTCCTCTGGTGGGGTTAGGGAGGGAACCAGAAGAGTTAAAATGAGAAAACTCATGGGTTGAGATAAGGCTGTGTAACAGGCAAGGAAAATGAGGAATTCATTGTCTGTTTCCCGTCACCAGACAAGTGGTCAACCATCTCCAGGACACCAGGGCTCCTTCATGCATAACAGTTCCTTGGGAAGACAAACGGCATCACGCAATGTCCCGCCTTCTGCCTGACTTCTTCTTCCCCATTTTATAAACTGAGAATGACATATGGGGTCAACTGTCCCACTTGTGTCCTATCTCATCTTCTTCTGCTTCCCAGCCCACTCACTGGGGGTGTGAGAACAGAGGAGGCCTTGGCTCTGGTTGGCACTGCTCAGCAGTAACTAAAACAGCCCTGAGTTGTCAACGTTGCTTCCAGCACAAATGCAGGACAGAGCCACATACAAGCTACTGCGAAGAAAATTGTGCCAGCCAAAACCAGCACACAAAGATAAACACAAACATGAAACACACATCACTTTTACTGCCGAGGAGCTAATGCGGCCCTCAAATTTTTTCTACAATTAAGCTGAACCCTAGCCTTTTTGACATGAGTTCCAGCTGAAGACAGCTCCCCGCGTTTCAGCCTTCTGCAGCTGAAACAACTGAAATTGCAGACTCCTCTTCCTAACCGCCCAGTGTCTCACCTCCTTTCCCAATAAAAACATTTACCCAATTTTTACTGCTTCTTGAAATACCACTTCTCTCCCACTCTTGGCTAAGCCCTTCGGTAGAAGCTGTGCACAATGTTCACTTTTCAGAAGAATATCTAAAATGAATAATATTAAATGCCCCAAATAAAATGGTACTAGAAACACACGATAATTCCTTGACAGACCAGGCTGAGAGAGCTGGGGCCGTTCAACCTGGAGAACAGGAGACTCTGGGGAGATCTTAGAGCAGCCTTCTACTACCTGATGGGGGCTACAGGAAAGCTGGGGAGGGCTTGGAGTGGTAGGACCAGGATAAATGGTTTCAAGCTGGAAGAGTGGAGGTTTAGACTGGAAATCAGAAGGAAGTTCATGATGAGAGTGCTGAGACACTGGGAACAGGTTGTCCAGGGAGGCTGTGGCTGCCCCCTGCCTGGAAGCGTTCAAGGCCAGATTGGCTGGGGCCTTGAGCAACCTGGTCTAGTGGGTGATGTCCCTGCTCATGGCAGGGGGGTTGGAACAAGATGGTCTTGAAGGTCCCTTCCAACCTGACCCATTTTATGAATCCATGAAGAGGCACATGCTTCATTTAAAACAAACATTCAACTGGAAATACATTTTTTTACTAAACCATCCCAAAAGCCAGCTGTTTCAATTGCTCTGCAGAGGATGACACCCTCCTCACCCACTCTTACCCCTTTTAAGGCCCTTTTAGGGCCTTAAGTCTATAAAATCAATGCGTTCAGAACTTTGCAGCTTTATACTTAAATAAAGCCCTTTGGAGAACATTTCAATATGGAAGACCTCGACGGGAGAAGAATGTAGAAAATGTGTTTCACAACAGTCTTTTATGGCACAGAGTATGAAGAAAGGGCTCGGAGACTGGAAAAGCTAAGGCATGTTCAAAGAAGTGGAGAGCCCGAGGGCAGGTTTTGCAAAGCCTAACTAATGACTTGAATAACACTGGTGAGCCACGGAATAGGACTAAGAGCATCAAAGGCCTCTTAGGGAAAAATAGGATAGGACAGTGGCTTCACAACTGGTTTGTGATGATGCAGGATCTATAACACCATAACGAATGAAAAAGGGTTTAATAGACATTATTCTTTGGGGGTGGGTGTGTGTGTAATGTTACCAACAACGTTGAGTCTTTTGGGAATATTCTGCGCATTTGCGAGTACAACGTTGTGTAACAGCCTAGGAAAATGCCCTCCAGACTCTTTACCAGGTCTCTGGAGCAAGTCAGCTAGAAACATATACAGTCTCATTCAGAGAAAGGCCAAGAGCAACTATTTCCTCTCAAATTAATTGAATTTTTGAGTGTTCAGCATCACAGTTAGCCAAGCCCTTTATGTAGCAGTAACTGCTAAAAGTGCTCTGTCTTGGGCAGGGAGAGAAACTTGGGGTTGGCAACTCGAATAGCACTCTGTTCAAGTGCTCATTCTGCTACTGTCTTGTTCATGTTTGAAGTCAAAATTCCCAAGGGCACCAGTGGGATTCTGCTTATGTAAGCGAGGACCTCAGGCTTTGAATTATTACTGATTATTACTGATCAAGACATTTAAAACACAACAGGGATACTCTCCAGTATGATCAAACACCACACATACAGGTTTAAATTCTGAGGCTTCTGCTTTCTTTAGGGTCTAGAACAAAGATGAAGGTATTTCACATCGATGTCACCTCCCAAAGAGCTCCAGCTCATATCCCACTTTCTGCAAATAATAAATGCTTTCTATAGAAAGCAACAGGAGGCAAAGTCAATCCCTACCTGAACCACCAGATTAGAAACCCCCACAGCACAGAAACGTGATACAAAGAATATTCTCTCGTCACAGTAATTGAACTGGAATGAAAAGTCATTACTGAGAGCTAAAGCAAATACTGAAGTGAGAAGTCTGACCCAGAAGGCTTCAAGTGAATTGGGGAAGGGGTGTAATGCTACTAATTGGAAAGAGTAGTATTTTACAGAAATAAAACTCTGTTGGACTAAAAGAAATATACAAGTTACATCATGCCATCTGCTCTCATGGCACAGGTCTAGTGCAGAGTAGAGAGATATAATAAATGTTATACGGATAGAACAGAGCCTTTTCATAAGCCAGTAAGGAAGTCAAACTAGAACTCTGGGATCCTGGAAGACAGCAGGATGACCATGAGCTAGCAATGTGCTCTTGTGGACAAGAAGGCCAGTGGCATCCCAGGATGGATTAAAAGGGGGGTGGTTAGTAGATTGAGAGAGGTTCTTCTCCCTCTCTACTCTGCCCTGGTGAGACAGCATCTGGAGTATTGTGTTCGGTTCTGGGCCTCTCAGTTCCAGAAGGACACAGAGCTGCTTGAAAGAGTCCAGCGCAGAGCCACAAGTTGATGAAGGGAGTGGAGCATCTCCCTGATGAGGAAAGGCTGAAGGAGTTGGGTCTCTTGAGCTTGGTAAAAAAGGAGACTGAGGGGTGACCTCAGTAGTGTTTACAGATATGGAATGGGCCGTGTCAGGAGGACACTGCTCAGTGGCAACCAATGACAGGACAAGAGGAAAAGGGTGTCAGTTGGAACAGAGGAGGTTCCACATAAAGATGAGAAGAAACTTCTTGCTGATGAGGGAGACAGAGCCCTGGAAGGGGCTGCCCAGTGGGGTTATGGAGTCTCCTGCTCTGGAGACGTTTAAAACCTTACTGGAGATGTGCCCATGCAACTTGATCTAGGGGATCCTGCTGTGGCAGGGAGATTGGACTGGATGATCTTTCAAGGTCCCTTCCAACCCCTAAGAGTCTGTGATTCTGTAACTGGAAATATCAATGTAAATATAAACGTAAATATAAACGCAAACGTGTGTGTATATACAGATATTCCCAAGGAGCCTGTCCGCAGTTTGGTATCTCTGTATTTCAATTAATGGCTTTAATCCCAACACTATCCAAATGAATACTCTAAGTGAAAGAGGGGGCTACAAGAACAAGGAAGACAAATCCTTTTCAAAAACAATACTGATAAGATTGAGAAATATTCCATGCTTAAAAAAACAAACAGCCACACAGGGTAGTGACTGAAGGTTACGAAATGCGTATTAATATGACCACTTCTTTTCATTTAGCATCAATAGAAGACACATGAAAGAACATGCAGCTGATTAAGTCTACCCGCAGTTAGACCACACAATGTAAGGAGCCTAAAGAGAATTGCCAGAAAAATAGATCTTTAATTAGTGAGAACTTGTAATGACCCGTGGGGCTTCAAGCGGGACTAGAGAAAAGTGAAAGCATAAATCACAGCTAAAATGATATAAAAAACCCCCAGGCATAAAGCAGATATCTGTGTTCTTGTCCTTGTGTTGTTTTTCAGCTTGTTTTGATGTCTTGCAAGTGCAGGAAGAGACTATATCGTCCAGTTCCAGTTACTTCTCACCCACAATTGCCCCAAGGTCACACAAAAGAGGGTGGTATTGGTCAAGGGTTGGGAACAGATGATATAATATAGTGTGGGGATGCCACTAGCAATACAGAGAAGAGGCTCCGTATGAATGTGTGGCACAGCAAATTCCAATGCTCCTTCCTCCCACAGGGAAGAGGTTTCCATTGGCACGGCCTCACTCCTTACTTGCCCTCTCCTGGGCTCCAAATGCCCTGTCAGTATCCACATTCCACATTCCTCTGGCCTATCAAAGAAGTAATAATACATTCCTAGCATGGCATTTGGGGGAAAAAGCATGCCCAAGAGATGCAATTGCACTCCTGATTCTCACAAAGTGAAATAGGGTCCACTGGTATCTAGAGCTACAGGCAACACACAGGACAAAACATATTCAGAGGGAATAAAGATGGGGTGTGTCTCATTGTGTAGATATGGAGCTTAAGGTCATGGTTTAGTGGTGGGCTTGGTTCAGTTAGGTTAAAGGTTGAGCTTGATGGTCTTGAAGGTCTTTTCCAATCTAAAGGATTCTATCATTTTGAAGTTCTCTTTCGACATGATTCCAAGAGAGCTGTAATTGTGCACTGACTGTTTGAATAGCTGGTTTTCATTTTACTCCTCCTGAAAGCATCAACAATCTTTGTGTTAGTGCTGGATCCCATGGACGTCACTGGAACTGCACACCCCAAGATAAAAGCACTAAGTATCTGCGTGAACTAGGTACCTATGGACTTCTACTTTGCACTAACTGACAGAATAAAGTCCTCTTGCATTAAATCAAAGCGGTATCTCTTAGTGGATAACTGGTTATCAAGTGTTGGACCTGAGCCCAGAGTGCCCTGAAAGCTAAGTAGTGAAATGGTATGTCATCACAGTTTTCAGTGAAGACATAAATCTACTGAATTGCTGTGTGACTTCTGTAACACCAAACCAACATGAATATCTAGCAAAATAAAACCTCTCCTATGGATTACTTTTACAGCAGGTTACCCCACACTGCTCTTTGCACAACAAATACAGCATTCTGCTGTTCCATAACGTCCTGTAGGAAGGGTAGAGGTCATACATAGAAATGCATAGACACTAGGTAAAGACATAGACTTCATCCCCACAGGCTCTGACATGGTACCTTCAAAACCTGACAAAGTTTTGCTATTGAACACAATACAAATAGGATTTGGACTCAAATGAGGGGGTTTCCTACACTTGCAGATATTTTTAACTCTTGCCATACATGTTAGGTCCCAAGACTGCATCAAGCAGTGAAGTTTTCCTGTTTCTCTAGTTTCTTTCATAGTGACTGTTGGACAATAGTGAATTTCCACTAGTATTTTCAGATAATATGCTACAGTATGATACAGATTCCCATGTCAGACACCTCAGGCATCTTTCCTTCTTCATCTAAAATACTGTAACAACAGCCTTTCCTTCGAAGGATGGAACCTATTTCTCATAAAACACACAAAACCAGAAAATAACTTGAAAACTGCAGTATAAAACAGTGATCATCAATAAAACTGATCTATCTTTAACATTTCAATATCCCATTCATAACCAATTTAAACAGCCTGCTCAGTTCTGAAAACAATTAGCTACCAGCACCTGAGTAAAGGAAGTCAAGGACTTTACAAGCAGGATTTTGACACTGTGGATTTTGTAGCGGTTTCCCAGTATTGAAAGCATAATGATGAAAGCTGCTGACCCCTTGTTAACTCTTCAAAAAAAACCTACTAGTATTCAAACCATATAAATACTACACATAGATTCATAGAATGGTTGAGGTTGGAAGGGACCTTAAAGATCATCTAGTTCCAACCCCCCTGCCATGAGCAGGGATGCCCCCCACTAGACCAGATTGCTCAAGGCCCCAGCCAATCTGGCCTTGAACTCTTCCACAATCTCCTTGGGCAACCTGCTCCAGTGTCTCAGCACCCTCTTCATGAAGAACTTCTGCCTGACTTCCAGTCTAAACCTCCCCTCTACCAGCTTGAAACCATTCCCCCTGCTCCTACCACTCCAAGCTCTTGGAAACAGCCTCTCCCCAGCTTTCCTGTAGCCCCCTCCAGGTACTGAAAGATCTCCCTGGAGTCTCCTTTTTTGGCACACATCTATCAAAATCTACTGCAGACACATGAACACGTATTGTAGGACATACTCCAACATACACTGCGTGGAGGCATAGCCGCTTCGTTCTTTTTATGACAGTTAAGAAGATAACGGGGAAAGAGGGGGGAAAAGGCACAGCCAGCCCACTGAGAAAGTAGAGGTGTAGGATACAACACTAGTCCACTCATTCCTTTAATGCATCCCAGCTTGCTTGAGAAACGCCTTCTGAGACTCCATGATCAAAACACTGTGATTTCTCACGCTGCAAGCCCTAGCGCAACAAAACCAGCAACAAAATGTGACCCGAAGGAGCACAGAGGAAGTTCTTGGCAAAATGATAAAAGGTTCCATTTCCATAGCTATGACCCTCAAATGGAGTGAGTCCCTTTTTGATTAAACCAGCTATGAGCTCATCTCCAGCACAAACAACTGCTATATTGTCATGCCAGGAGTATGTTGCTGTTTGTGCTAAGGCAGGAAGGCTTTCTACTTAACACTTAATTTATTTTCATTTAAACATTACACAGCTATAACATAAACCGAAAAGAACCTCCTGCTGACGGGTGTGGTGATCTCTGTACCCAGTGTTCCACATCCACAATGGGTTTTGGTCTTTTCAGATGTACTTAACAAACTTAGTCACTCCACTGAAGGAATGAGGTGATTTCTGAGGCAACGTATTCCCTAAGTATTCAAAGCTAGTTGCAGACAGAATTTGCACTTCATTCCCCAAACCAGTTTCTCTCCATTCTTTCTGTTATCTTGATTAAAATCTCCCACGGGACAGATATTTCTGAATAGAAGTGTCTTATTTCTTCATGAAGGGGTCTATACAGCCCATTTGTCGAAGGTCTTATCGCTTTCTCCAAGGCTGCATCGGGAGGCAGTGTATTAGTCATTGAAGAAATCCCCCTCAAAACCAGGTTTATAGGAGAAAGAAGGGATGCGCTTCACATTCAAAAATATGGCTGAGTAGAAAAAGGCTGAATAAAGTCTTTAAGTCTTAAACTGGATATGATGCAGAATGTAAACATACTTGGATTGGATTTATTCGCCTATATTCTTCCAGAGCTACACACAGATCACCAAATGAGGTGTCGTGTGATTTAAGAAATATCATACCCACTTTTCCTACAATTAATTCATGATAAATAGCACTACTCTTTCAGAAAATTAGGTGTGTAGCAGTAATAATCCAAACACATAGTTTTATGTTTAAAACCCTATCATTTCACAGAATCATCAAGGTTGGAAAAGACTTTCAAAATCATCAAGTCCAACCATCCACCCTACAACACCCAACCACTAAACCACCCCCTTAAACACCATGCCTATCTGCTTTTTGGACCCTTCCAGGGACAGTACCTCTACCCCATCCCTGGGCAGCCTGTTCCAAAGCCTCTCCACTCTTTCTGGGAAGACGTTTTTCCTAAGATGCAATCTGAACCTCCACTGATGCAACTGGAACCCGTTCCCTCTTATCCTATTGCTGGTCACCAGAGAGAAGAGGCCATCAGACTGGCCAGTCCAGGCTCTCTGGTCCTGGCTCACCAGGGCAGGACTGGCACTATATTGAGCTGAGAAGATGATGAGTGTCATCACGCAGAATCCAAGCTCGTAACTCATTATCTGATACTGGATACCAGTGTCACTGAAGTGGTGGAGAATCACTGTGTTTTGCTACCTTTTTTTCCCCTCCATCAAGTTTCATCTCAGATCTTAAAGAAACACTCATCCAGCTCAAAGACTGCTTCACGTGAAGGCACAGGCAGCTGTGAGAGATGGTGTAATAGGTGCTTCCAGCAAATATTCTCAGATTGGTTATCTCAAACTTGAGTGATTGGAAATGTATTTAGCAAACAAGTAGCATTCATATCTGCAGTCTTATTAGGAACAGAGAGATCAAAAGGGTCTATGTCTTCTTCCATCATGTTTTTTCTTAAAAATCAGCTATCCCTCAAGCACGTGAGGAATACAACTGCAGTTAAGAACAAACTGCAGGTGAGACTTCAATGAGTATCCAAATCAATGGACCTCCTACACCTCCCTCTCTGGGAGATTTAAAATAGCAACTTAAAGCCATGATGCCCTTCACTTTGTAGGAAAACATGCCAATACTCTGTTCAGCCACACAAAATGACCTACGGCTCTACTAAGGCAGTTCATGACCCAGTTGGACAAGGGAATGGAAGACTCTGTAGTTTGCTCACAGAGTAGGAAGGCAGCAGCGCTGAAATAGCTGCCAGGCTGTGATCAGGCACCATATCCTGAGCAGTTACAGCAGGTACTGCAAAGAATGATTTGATTGCCTCAGCGTGACTAACAGGGCCTTGATGGTTTGAAAGACATGCTGCCTGATCAGCATTTAACAATACCAACCAAGTAATACAGGAAAGGAGGAGAATCAAAGCTGACATAGGAACTGAAAGGGAACCAGTGATGATGTCAGTGTTGCTAACTGCAGTATCTCTATTCTTTTCATTTGATCCGTTTCCCAGGAGTGATCTAGGCTGGCAAGGAAAAGCGACATGGTATTTCAAATTGTGACACTTGACAGCTCTGTGCTTTAGCAATAGGACAGCACAGAAACACTAACTTAGACCAGTAGATTCAAGTCGGGGTAATAAAGGTGGTCACTAGCAACATGCATCAACAGAGACTGACCCTTCACCCTGCATGAAAAGCCTCTTCCTAATGGCCTGACTGTCTGAAGAAGACATCCCTTAGGATTTTCACCCATGATGAAAATCTGTTCCAATCCTTATTGTTTTGTGCTTTTTCTTGCAGATATACTTCTCTCTGCAAATCATTCATCTGATTATTCTATCTACCAGCCTCCTTTGGATTAACCACTTCATGGTTAAATGATGTTAATTACCAGTGCTAAAGCAAAAAGCAAACGAGGGAAGTCTTCAATCAAAGCCTTTCAAATTAGTAAAAGAAATGAACCCAAAACATCCAGCTGCAAATACTCCTCTTCCAATTGTCACTGATTCAAAGTGTCTGTTAGAAAGGAACGTATCGCCTTGTTCATTAAGAGCCAGGAGCAAATAAATAACTCCAGTGAGGATGATAATCAAGAATTGCCAGTAATTCCCTGTTTTAATCCATCACAATCAACCACGAGAAATATATCAGAGCAGTCACCTCGCCCTTTCCCCCATTCCTTTTCATTGAATTGATTAGGAAGCTTAGGCCAAGCATTGTTCAGCCTCATGTTGCATCATAGAGAAGGTGAGCAGAGAACGCCCTTTAGGTATAAGATTTTATAGTTAATTACAATTGATTCAATAAATTATCTGGAAAGCATCCCTGGGTTTTGAAATCAGGCATGGTCTGCCTTCAGAAAAAGCCTGGAAAACAAGTGTTCAGTATGCCCTCAAGCCTGACCTACAAATCAAAGAGCAGAAAATCTGAGCTCTTTTGGGAAGCTTGGCCCTGTGGACATGTGAAGGGTAATGTGTGTCAGGAGATGGCCTGTGTGATACTGCTTCCACCCAGCTGTAGCTGCCACACCAACACCTCTGAAGCACCAAAACACCACGTAACTGTTTATACCACGTTGGATTCCTTATGGGAAAGGAACAAAATACTTCTGCCTTTTCTGCTCACAGCACAGGTGCTTTCCATGATGTTCTACAACCACAGCCATGTCTTTCCTCACCCCGCCTCGTTGACAACAGTAACTTGTTGCAGAGACACCTAACCTGAGGTGGGACTTTGCACATTTTATATTACTAGCCTTCAGGGAGAGGGCTGCTATGTGCTGCAACAGCACAAATACATTCTGAGGGGGTTTGTGTAGATTTTTTCCACCCAGAAGACAGTGATTTTTTCTTAAAGGAGCTGTACAATTTTGCATCTACCCTGGTATGGGATATGCCTACCAAAATAAAAGGGAATGGATCAAGAGCTAAAAGAACTGGGTTCTTCTCCCCCTCTACTCTGCACTAGTGAGACTGCATCTGGACTATTGTGTCCATTTCCGGGCCCCTCAGTTCAAGAAGGACACAGAGCTGCTGGAGGATGTCCACAATAGAGCAATGAAGATGATGAAGGAAGA
>VZRI01012339.1:0-30269 GCA_013397515.1 Upupa epops
CAGAAGGGGGTTGGTTAGCAGACAGAAAGATGTTCTACTTCCCCTCTACTCTGCACTGGTGAGACTGCATCTGGAGTATTGTGTCCAGTTCTGGGCTCCCCAGTTCAAGAAGGACACAGAGCTGCTGGAGGGTGTCCAGTGTAAAGCAATGAAGATGATGAAGGAAGTAGAACAGCTCCCTGATGAGGAAAGGCTGAGGGAGCTGGGGCTCTTGAGCTTGGAGAAGAGGAGGCTGAGGGGTGACCTCATTAACGTCTATAAAGATGTGAGGGGTGGGTGTCAGGAGGATGGAGCCAGGCTCTTCTCAAGAATCTAGTTTATGGGTCTTTCTGTTGGATAAGGAGAATTTGCCACAGACCCTACTGAGCAGAATAATTTTCTCCTACTTTGAAAAAGGGAGCTGAGGGTAACTAGTCCAGAAAAAAAGCTCATACGGAGTGGACAGCTAATCTTAGCTCTCCATTGGGTCCCACTGTCTTCAGAATCCTGTAAATACTGAATACAGAGTAAAAAACCTTATATTGTCTCAGGATCATTACTGTTGCTCTCAGTCCTTGATTGCTATTTGCAGGGGTAAGTCCTCCTGCCTGTCCAAACTGACATCCCCGGCTGTTTTACCAAGTGTCCCGTTTCCTAATTACTGATAAATTTTAATCAGGTAGCAAATTCTTAATTGTGATCGGTGCAGACGGAGGCAATAACAAGTGAACAGCCTTCCCAAACCCCAGACGACACGGCTGAAGGACTTACGAATATTGGCTGGTTTCGTTGTGTCCAACATCCGGGGAGTGCAACTTCTGCACCAAGATGCGGATGATGCAAATGAAGAGAATGAAGTTCACCTGTCAGGACGGGCAGAAAGGAAACACAGAGAGAAATAAAAATACTTAGTAGTTGTCTCTGGTGGAAAGAGCCCGTCATTAGAAGGGAATTCCTTTCACTGAACTATTTTGGCCATGGAGCAAGCTGTTGTTAAAAAGCCATGAGCAGAGAACCCCACAGAGTAAACCGACACAGGATGGCAGCCATCTTGGGCCTGACATCAGCCTGCTTGGGACTTTGTGTCATACATCCCAAGTATGATGATGTCAAACCCATAGAGCACAGCTATGCACGACGTCCTGCTGCGTGGGGGAAGTGCCGACGACAGGGTGGGAAAAGAGCCTTGGGAGTTAGCGGAGCGACGGACGTCAAAGCCCTCAGGAGACGGTGACATGGGACCCACTGCTGAACATGTCAAAGACTGAGGCGGCGAGCCAAGGAAACCAAACCAAAGCACAAAGCTGTATCCACTCAAGCTGGTCTCTACTCGATGCTATTGGGCATGTCTTCTCTGGAGAGAAGTTGGAGACCTTCTCTGGCAAGGGACAGACCTTACCAACACAAAGTTATCCAGAAGAGTCTGGCTAATATCTAGACTTTAGATAGTACTTTTCACTCAGAACATCTCCAAGTGCTCCATCAACATGAACCTTATTTAACAGCAAAGCTGTAGAGCTAGGAGCGACAATTTCCTGATGGCATGTAGTAGACGGCATGAACACAATGCAAATCTGCTTGCTTTTAAGGTCCTACCCATTGCATCATGCTGTTATTCATGCAACATACACGATATAAAAGGGATGACAGATTTCTGCAGGCTTTGTTCGGTTGCAGTTTGGTACACAATCTCCTTTTTTATCCTTTTGTGGTTAGCAAACGCACAAACGATTCTAATTTCTCGCGACTCAAAGGCTGGGAGGGATGGTGTTAACCAGCCAATCTGATTTCCTGCAAAACCAGATTGTAAAATATCCTCCAGCAATTCTTACATTTATCTCAACAACACAACAGGGGAATGAAGGCAACTGATGTGCATCTCTCATTTAGATGCTCTTCTTTTAAAGGCTCGGAGTGATTGGCAATGAATCGCATTTCTTGGTTACAAGGTATTGCTTCATCACTTTTTATCTGTCCCATGCAATTTATCACAGTTTCTGTCCATATCTATTTGCTTATAAAAACGGTCTGTGCCTCACTTGGTGGCAAGTAAAATTTATCAGCTCAAATCAGTAGGGTCTAGATCAATTACTCTAATGAGGATTGATAGCACATGAGCTGCAGCACTGAAGGTAAGATTGGAGCAGTTAATTGTTTTAGCTTGCAGCAGTAAAAAGCAAACACAGACACAAGGAATTGGTGTTGGGTAGAATTACAGGATCATAGAATCATTAGGGATCAGAAGGGACCTCGAAAGATCACCCAGTCCAATCCCCCTGCCACAGCAGGATCACCTAGATCAAGTCACACAGGAACATATCCAGGCAGGTCTGGAACGTCTCCAGAGAAGAAGACTGCACAACACTCCTGGGCAGCCTGCTAACCACCCCCTTCTGATCCCCCCCCGGATGCTGTTGGCTCTCTTGGCCACAATAATACATTGCTGGCTCATAGTGTGACTTGCATTTAGAACAGCCTTAGCATTGCATGACAGAAGATCTATGAGGCTACTGGAGAAGTGTTCTTAGCTTATTTTCCAACCTAGAGTATGATCAAAGGCACTCGATTTGTTCCCAGTGTTCAGTATCTGATCTGTATTTTATGCATTACAAACACGAGTTTCTTCCTTCCATTAAGATCTATGCTTTATGGAGAAAATGTCACATCCTCTCCTGAAGAAACTTGCTGTTCATCAGACAGTGGGTATAATGCCCTTCCTTTATGACAGATTTATATGATATCCTCAGCAGGAGAATCAGACATTGCTGGCTAAATTTTGTTTGGCAACGAGAAAATGATTTATTAGCCAAAAGAAATTACAAACTCATGGATCTGAGGAGAACAGGGTGTATTTCTTGACCAAAAGATTATCTTGGGGAAGGGAAATTACTAACTATAGCTTTCTCTGATGATATAAATATTTTAAGATGTGTCATCTAAGTATTGTATTTCTTTTCAGTGAGATGAATAGAGTACGGTGAAATTGTTCAAACTCTTTTCATTTTGCAAGTCCTGTATGACAAATGCTACAGAAAGAAAAAGGCTTTTTGTAAAGGTCATAATGTACGTGGAATACGAAGAAAGCATTTCTAAGAAAAGATTTCTGTTTAAAGGAGATAAATTTGGTTTGATTTCTGTTGCGTTCTTTTTCTTCCCTTCCCACACGCTTGCCTTCATTTAAGAAAACTCATAGCTAAGTTTAACTCAAGTTCATTTGATTTCAAGTTTTGGCTTGAAGAAACACATAATACCCAACAAGGGTGGAAGGACTTGGGAGTTTCTCAGGGGTGTCACGGAGTCTGGGTCAGAATTACTCATCCACATAGAAGGAAGTTAAGCACTTCTGTTGATTTAGCTGGAAATTAGCTGAGCTTCTCAAGAACTTACTTTAAAAACACACAGAAGACTCCAGCTTTGTACCAGACACCATCACAGGCAAATATCTGGGTGAATTCCTCTAATCTCTTTTATCTAGGCAGAAATTTAGGGTAGGACGCATCCCTTTTTACTTTATAATGTTGACAGCTACAGCTACCCACATCATTCTGGGCTCTACATACTGTCAGCTTAGAGACACAGAAACATTTGTCACACAATTCATCTGGGACATCCACCGGTTCGTTAGACGAGACAAGCCTTTTCTGGATCTCTAACCATGTGCCTCAACTTCCTTTGGCTATGCAGCCCCATGGCTACTGCACCAGTGAGCACTCAGGACAAGTAGCAGAGATGGAGGTGGTCAAAATTAACTCAAGTGAACTCCATCTTGGTTGCCTAATCAACCACACTCTTCCTCTTGTCAATGCTTAAAGGTAAAGATGTTTATCTAGGGGGCAACTTCCTCATCCCAAGACAGACATTCAATAGACAGTGGGATTTGATTTGTCAACGCCGTTTCCTTCTCCAGAACACTTCTCAAACTTCTTCACCCCCCACACTTAGTATTGAAGAGGCCTTACAGCCAGAATAATGCGCTGATACTTTACCAAGATAGACACCAAAATAGGAGTCTTAATGATCCACCAGAATGGAGACTCCACTATTTCCTCCCAGCACCTAAAAAGAAACAAAACCAGACTTAAACCATCAAGCAAAGCAAAGAAGCCGCTGTGTAATCTTCTCAGGGACCTGGTTTCTCTAGATGCTAAAGGCAGAATGAATCATAGAATTGTTTAGGTTGGAAAAGATCTTGGAGATCATCAANTCTGGTTTCTCTAAAGGCTAAAGGCAGAATCATAGAATTGTTTAGGTTAGAAAAGATCTTGGAGATCATCAAGTCCAACCACTAACCCAGCACTGTCAAGGCCACCGCTAAACCCTGGCCCAAAGCACCACACCTCCACCTCTTCTAAAGATAGCTATGCTAGGCTGTATGAAGAAACCTGGTGTGCATGAACTGGGAAGGGCTACAGCCTGCCTTTGCAGTGACTTTGAGCACTGGTAGGTCCCAGCTGCCCCAGATACAGTGCTGTGAGCTATTTTCCCCTTGGTAATGGAATGAGCTGGAGGATGTTATATCATGGTCAGTGCAGGGGAGGATGATGATTCACTTCATTTCTCCTACACCGAGGTCTGCTACAAGGAAGTTCTATCAAAATAACAGATTAATGAAGCCTCCAATGCCGTCCACCATCATGGACGGGGGGTTAGTTAGACACCATCAGGAACAAACCCAACCATGCCCTTCGGAAAGAGCTGACAGTATACGATGGGATTAGTCTGACTAAATCAAACCAGCAGCATCTGAGCCATGGATCTAAGTCAAAAAGTCCATAGGAAGCAGGATGTGATTTATTTCATCCTGAAGTCAGACTTGTCTGTAAACCACCCCACTCACCTAGGTCACCTATAGCTCTCTTTGAAAGTCAACAATGAAATGGCAGAGCAGGAAAGATATAGAAATGACTAGTGTTGCTTGGGACACATTTCTCTGCAGACCTCACAAGGATCAGGTGATAGACAGTACATTTTGAGGGCAATGCTAACGAAAACCTGTCTGCATTCATGTTAGAATTAGTTCAGTGGACCCTATGGTAGACAATTTCACCTGGAGTCAGCCCATCCAATTTAGAATGTCGACAGCACAGGTAACAGGAGATGAAGAGAAGCACTTTTGGGGTGGCACAGTTCCCGAGACCTATTTTGTGCATCAGATTCAGGACATCAAGAATTGCACTCTGTGGACATTGAGGACTAAATCTCCACTAGCAGTAAGAAGAGACTACAGCCACAAAAATGCTCAGAGGGCTGGAACACCCCACTTACAAGAATGGACTGAGAGAGTTGGGGTTGTTCAGCCTGAAGAGGGGAAGGCTCCAGAAGGAACTTATAGTGAACTTCTAACTCCTTAAAGGGGACTATCAGAAGGCTGGGGAAGATTGTTCACAAGGACAGGGAATGACAGGACAAGGGGTCGCAGCTTTAAGCTGGAAAAGGGTAGATTTAGGCTGGACATTAGGAAAAAGATTCTTTAGTATGAGGCTGGTGGATCAAGGTCAGGATGGATGGGGTTCTGGGCAATCTGTTCTAGTTAGAGATATCCCTGCTTGTTGTAGGGGGGTTGAAATAGATGACCTTTGGAGGTTGCTTCCAACCCTGTGATTCTCTGATTCTATGAAATTGCTCACACACAGATGCTCACACTTAGTGAGGTTTATGATGGCCTTTCATTTAGAATTAAAATGGCCCTAATAATGCCTAGTGTGCTTAATTTTAAAATAAATCTGTGCATTTTGAAGGACGGCCACTGTATTTTGGAGTTAGAAAGTTTAAACAGAGGCTTAATGTTGTTTAACCAATCTTACATAATTATGTTTGGTTTAATCTGGATTAATTCCCTGTAATTTTCCTCTGTAGGTAGTGTGAAAACCCCCCAAAAAGGTCTATGTTATGTATTAACACATCCTGCAAATCCACACTCTGTTTTACTTGGCACAAAAACGTCGAGCTTTAAAGCCTCCAGAAAATGCAAAGAAGTCTGTTTCTTTATTAAGAATTGCTGGAGCTGAGTGGGAATATATGGTCAGAAGAATTGGCATCCAGACTGGTTACAGCCTTTGGTCTCTCTCTCATTTTAGAGGCTATTTATTAAGAGACCTAATAAGGTCAGTTTTATGCAGATAGAGTGAAACCACAGAAGAAGTCAGTAGCCCTCAGGAAATGTGTTAGCGTAATGATAAATCAAAAACGTGACGGGAAATCTGAGCTGCTGCTCTTGACTGAAATCAGGGCAAACCAGGGCACGCTTGGACAGGGAGAGTGTATGGAGAAAACGGAGTTAGCCATGTGCTGCAGATGCAAGAAGCAAGCGCGTGCACGCTGACAAGCACCTGATTCAGTAACTCGCTGGTGTGTTTTCCCATTAAAACCTGTATTTATGTCTCTTGCTACAGTTTGCCTGCTGGAGTGGAAGCATGAAGGGGAAGTACGGGATCAGATCCTATTTACTTTCCTATATATGCTTGCTATCTGCTTCATTTGCTTAGCTGTGCTCTCTGCTCCTTATATAAAATATCAAAGGCTGCTGCTAGGTTCAAGAGGATGTAGAACAAACCCTGAGATCAGCCTGGAGTGAATAAAAACAAGATAGTTTAGACTTTTTCTGTGGGAAGGCTGATGAGTGTGTTTATTATGTAGCTGCTGAGGGAGCATACTTAGGGTCAAATCTGCAGGATGCAAAGCTCTGCCATGAGCATGGCACAGCTGCCCACCTAGGGTCTCTGTTATAAACAGGATCAGAGGGCTAAATGTGACCATTGTTTTGGCTGGAAATGAACCAATGTTCACCCTGCACTGCTAGGTTACCACTAACCCATGTCCCTCACACCACATCTCTAAGGCTTTTCAATCCCTCCAGTGATGGGGACTCCACCACTGCCCTGGGCAGACTGTCCCAGGCAGACTGTCCCAAGCCTGGAAACTCTTTTTGGGAAGGAATTGTTCCTCATGGTCAACCTAAACCACCCCCAGCACATCTTGAGGTGTTTTCCCTCATCCCTTTGCTGTTTTCTGGGAGAAGAGAACAACCCTCACCTCACTCCAACCTCCTTTCAGGGAGCTGTGTTGAGAGCTGAATTCCCTGAAAATATCTCAAACAATGATTCATGAAACAAAGAGGGTGACTGGTCTAAGTGTGTCTTCATGTTGACCTCAGAGCTTTTCCTGGATGGCTGGGTTAGGAGATAAATGAAGGAAGGAAGATAATTGAGTCCACAGGCTTACCCAACATCGAAAAAGTAAATCCTGACAACAGTCCAAGCAGTGATGAACACAGAAGGGGCACCTGGCAAAAGAAGAGATGGTGTTACTGTCAGAAATCATTACCAATACTTTCAGGGCTATTCTCCCTCACTTTCCTTCTCTCCTGAGTGACTGAGATGATGACTTCCCCCAAGGGTGAGCAAATGCTTCATGTTTCCAATGCTCACGTGCTAAACCAGCAATGGGTTGCCTTTCTCTCTCCCTGGCCATGCAAGGTGTATTTCTTTGACTGCTCCCTAGCAGATTTATCTTCCTGTTGCAGAGGCTACAAACAACTTTCTGATGGTGAAAGGCAAGGACAAGGCATCATCTACAGTGTGGACATCTGTATCTAAGCCAGTCACCACAGGCTCTCTGTACAATCAACAGGGAGAAATTTGTACTTCTAGCACACAGGTCACCTGAGCTACTTTACGTTTGTTTTAGACCATGAAATGCAGAACCGTACAATGTACTGGGATGGAAGGGACCTCTGAAGGTCATCTAGTTCAACCCCCTCCACAACAGGCAGGGCCACCTCTAACTAGAACAGACTGCCAGGGCCCCATCAAACCTGATTATAAATGTCTCCAGGGATGGGACCTCTACCACCCGTCTAGGCAACCTCTGCCAGTGATTCACCACCCCCATAAGCCCTTGGATTCCCTTGATTGTATTGTCTAGATCCCCACTGACTAGAAAGGGGCCTGGAGTCATAAGTCTAAGTAGAGATGCTTGTAGTTGGTCAGATGAACCTGCCTCCACCCTTCTGTCTGACTAGGGTGGTCTTCAACCGCTGCACTCCACTCTAAAGTGGGAATATCCTTGTGACACCTCTTTTCTCTGTCTTTTGATTAGTCTTAGATTGAAAATGCTCCAGGAAGGAATGTTGCTTTGCTCTGCATTAGTCACAGCATTGTTTATTACCCAATGATTTCCCAGTGCAATGGTAATAAGAAGTGTGAGAACTGTATTACGAATTAATACAGCAGTATTAGTTAATTAATTATTAATTCCTACATGATTCATTTCAAATCCATCATGTGGATGCTGAATGACAAAAAGGCTAGAACACTGAACTAGATGATCTTTCGAGGTCCCTTCCGTTCCCTAATGATTTTATGAACATCCTTCAAGCATCCAACATTCTCTTCAATCGCCCCTGATTCGGAACCACTACCAGCTTCATATGTTCTTCTTTAACATCTGCCAGCTCTACTGTGCTGGAAAACAAAAAAGCTCTCTGTGCACAAGGTCTGACCCGATTAACTGCATCTGAGAAAAGGCCTGCAGACATAATCTCTTCTTGAGCTCACAGCTCTGAGAATTGTCTCCCCTGCAGCATGAGCCCAAGCGTAGCTCCCGTCGCTTTCGCTGCAAGTTACTCCGCGGTGAACTGATCGGACCCCGAGCCCAGGCACAGCCCGGCGCGTGACACAACTTCATTTTTTCTATTCAAGATTCTTCCCTGCTCTAATTATTTCTCAGTTTCAGCTGTCGAGAGCACCAACAGAAAAGCATTTTGCTTACACGCACAAAAATCTTCAGCTAAATGGCTTAAAGGGTAAAAGAGATCGCTCTTTCCTCTTTAGAGAAAGCAGTTGATCCGGTAGGATTAATTTGCATAAGTCCGCAATTCAGCTCCGTAAAGCTTTGTAAAGAAGTTAATTCTGTCTTTCCTGCATTTTATTCTATTTGAGTGATTTTATTCTATTATTTATTTTATGTTCTTTCATTGTAGTTATTTTTCCAACTTTATTTTTTATTATTGTATTTCTTTTATGGGTTATTTTATTTTATAATGTTATATATGCTATTATTTTGTTTTACTATCGTTTAATCTTCTTTTCTATTACTCCATCCTATTGTGTTTTATCCGATTTTATCGTGTTTTATGTGTTTGAGACTAGACTTACACTAAAGCTGGAGAAGTCACGAGTGTAGTAAGCAGCTTATCAGCACTAGCACACGGGCGATGGGCTCTCAAGTTAACAAGCTGAACTTAATTCAGTAAGCCCAGTGCCTGGTTCAGCCTAGGAGTCCTGCTTTGCTGGGATCCACCCTTACAATTAAGGTCTGGGCATGATACCAACTTTGGGAATCCCAGTCATGATCCGAGATCTATTGGGGATGAGGATGTTTAGGTCCTTAAAACCACTGAGGTGCTCAACTGCCGATGAATCAAACACAAAGCTCTTCACTACCACTGAAGATTTAGAATAATGTTGTTAAATCTAGCCATCACCTGATGTCTCTCCTGGTTACAAAACCAATTCTTGGCACCAAGGCAACACAATACACAACACTCCTGTCATCTGTGAGCCCCCAAGCTTGTCATCTCTTCTGGGATGACCTCTCGGCCATCAGCTTCTGAGAAGATGCGTACCCCAGCCAATCAAGATGTACCACCAGAAGTACTTCCTCTCGGAAAAGAAGGAGATGACCAACAGGGTGTGAAGATACAGCCCCTCCACCAGGAGCCAGAAGAAGTTGGCCATGACGCAGTACTGGAAGAAAACCATCATGGCTTTGCAGCCTACCTGGAAGAGAAGAAATGAACAGCGGTGAACAGCAGCATGTTTCCACAGCCACCACCTGAATTACCAGTACATTTTGCTCTGTGCTCATCTTCAGGATGGCTTTTTGCAGCACCTGAAACCCTCATGGAATGAACTACACTCTAAAACGCCCTATCAAGTTTGATTGGGGTGGGTGTGCTTGACTCACACAAACCCCTCCTTGAGATGGCCAGCTCAGGTTTCAACTGTGTCAGCCTAGAGACGCTTGGAAACCCTGCTGAGCAGTGACAAACTGATAGGTTGGACCATGACCCCTACCAGCACCGTGCTGCTTTCTGTGGTTTCTGGATGTACATGAGTGAGAAGTTGGTTTAGTGGCTGCCAGAAGGTCTTCTCCTGATGTGCAGTCACTCCCTTCTCTGCCAGGCATGGGTTGATGGGAATGAGCTAGGAAAGAGATAGAATTTAGTGGTGGCCTTGGGACAGTTGGATTAATGGTTGGACTTGATGTCCTTAAAGGTCTTCTCCAGCCTGGATCACTCTAGGACTCTCTGATGCTTGCCCCAGTATGGGATGTAACAGTTCCAGCTGCAGCTTTACAGGAGTGCTTACTGACTGCATCTTTACATGCATCCACACTGCCTGAGCACCCTTGGGATGGTAATTTGGCCATGCCCTCAGTGAGTTTGGTTGGATGTGCAGGGCAAGAGCATGAGAACTTGTCTGCACTTGCTGCTGAACAGCTATGAAACACACTGGTTAAAAAGAAACGTGTGGTAAGTGTTTTCTTGATGCTACATGTTTTGGAGCGGGACTTGTCCCCGTTGATCACTCCAATTGAATTCCAGCCTCCCATAGCACCCACCATACTTGGGGACCCTCATAGGCTCCTGCTATTCCATTTCCATGCACTCAGCTCCTCCCTGCCTGGCAGACAGCAGAAGCAGCTATTTGCTACAGGCTGGTGATGGGGGAAGGTGGATGCTGAGAAGGCAGTTAACTCCCAGGGAGGGGAACTGACACACAGCTGAGCTGACAAGACTGGAGATGGAGCAGTATCATCTCTATGGCATCCCTCAGCTCCTTGTTTCTCCTGTATTGTGTGCCATCGATGCTCCTCATTTCTTTTGTGCAAAGCCTTGTTTAGCAGATTCATAGAGTCATGGAATACCAGGTTGGAAGGGACCTCGAGGATCATCTAGCCCAACCTTGCAAGCTAAGAATAGAGTTTAAATTAGGTGCCCCAGCAGCCTGTCAGGCTGGGTCTCACACCTGTCCAATATAGGGCTGTTGACCACTTCCCCTGGGAAATTATTTCAATGCTCAGTTGTTCTAATGGAGAAGGATTTTCTTCTGGATTCCAATCAGAATCTCCCCAGGGGTAACTTAAACCCATCACCCCTTTTCTTTTCCATATGACTCCTTGTGAAAAGGGAGTCACCACCTTCTTGGTAGCTACCCTTTAGGTACTGGGGCATGGTGATAAGGTCCCCCCTAAGCCTTCTCTTCTCAAGGCTGACCATACCCAGCTTTCTCAGCTTTTCTTCATACAGCAGGTCTTGCAGTCCTCTGATCATCCTCATGGCCCTTCTTTGGACCCTTTCCAGCTTGTGACATCTTTTTTTGTATAGTGTGGACCAAAAGTGAACACAGCACTTAAGCTGATCTGACCAAGGTGTGTGTCTGCAGCCAGTGTGGATCTCCTGGTGTGAGTGTTTTCAGCCTGATTTGGGATACTCAATTCTTTTATGTTTTCACTCTATCAGTATCTGATCGTAATTCAGCAACTCAAAGTGAAACATAAAGTTTAATGGAGCAATTTTTGATTTGATGCCTCACAACCACATGCTCCTCAAATATGTGTTTGTTTTGGGGCCTGAACACTGGGGAATACTTTCTGGATGGTTGCACTGAAGCTGTAGCAAAAGTAGGCAGTTGAATACATCACAAGGAACAGCAATACTGTATGGGACCAGAAAGGCTGTTCAAACAATGCCGATGTGATTTCTGCCTAACCTGCTCTCAGGCAGGGATCTCCAAATCAAGTTTTCAGACTTGCTGCTGTCACGGAGAGGAAGCTGCACTGAACTCAGGCTGTGGCAGCAGAAACCCCAGACCTGAGTGCCTAAATCCATCCCCTCTCTTCCAGAATTATCCAGTACTACCTTTGTTGTAGTCTCTGATACTAATGTGGTGGTGGCTTCTTACACTCCTGAAGTGCATCCTGCACAAGGGAACCAGATGATTGTCTGAGGAACCTGTAGCAGATCAATTCCTTGTTCTATGTCAAGGGATATATGGCTACCTGAGCAGCTGGTGCCATCTTGCTTTACATGAATAAAAAGATATATTTATGCATAATTTAGTGGTTTAGTGGGCACGGTGGGGTCAGACTGATGGTTGACTGGATGATCTTGTAGGTCTCTTCCAAACGTAATGATTCTATGGTTGTGTATTTTTGCACACACAGCAATAATGTTCTGCAGCAAGGGATACCCTGTGGTGTGAGACTGTCCTGCACTGGGGCAGATTTGGAGGCACTGTCCTCTTCTTACAAATCAAGTCGTGGTATTTTCTCACCGCTTGGACTTCTTGCTACTATAGCCTGAGCTGGGCAAGTTTAAAACAGAACAGATACTTCTAGGAAAGATGCAGTTTCACTGTTGACTGTTGCCTCCTCCTTTCATTGAATCCTCTTTGACAGACAACTCAGCAACACATTTGGAAAACAGCCCTTCCGGGCTTTTGAGAGACCTTATTACATGCAGCACTTGATAATGGGTCTCTCTACCTTTCTGATCGATTGGATTCAGCCTCAGAATGGCTGTTATAATGCTGGGAAATAAAATCCACATTTATAGAAGATGCTCTACCCTTTAGATGACAGAGTCTAGGCAGAGATGAGCTATTGTATCTCGCAGAAGACAGTTTTTTCACAAAGAGCAGACCTCGTGATGCCAGCGTTGAAAGACAAATACAGGCTATATATAGAAAAGACATTTCCAGGAAAAAAGGCAGCTTTACTACACTGCTTTTTCTATTCTCTCCCCTTCCACTACCTCATTTACAAAAGCTTACTTATCAGTCTTCCTGCAAGGATCTTGCCCTGCTCATATCTACATGAGATGTTGCAACAACCTCCATCTGCCCTGATCTCCCAAGGTCCCTTTCTACCCCTATGATTTGATGACAATGAGGTGGTCTTCCTTGTCCCTGCAGATGGCATGTCTTCCCAAGTGGCTCCTCTGTCTCCCTTGCTTGGGGGTGCATTTGCCATGGGCCATTTTTGTGCCGAAGCACTGGAACAGGTTGCCCAGGGATGTTGTGGCTGTTCCATCCATGGAAGTGTTCCAAGGCCAGGCTGGATGGGGCTCTGGGCAAGCTGGTCTAGTGAGGAGTATAAGCAGAATGGGCAGACTTGGTGTTTTGAGAGATAATTTAGTGGTCACGGGCTGTACAGCAGATGACTGGACTTGATGCACTTGATTATACTCTCACCTGACCCATCGTGCTCACAGGAATTTCCATAACGAGATCTGACCCATCCCTCTCCACATATGACCTGTGCTGTACATGCATTTGACCATTGTGCAGACCCCATGTTCCCCCCTCCTTGTACCTTGAAACTCTGTGGCTTCCTGTGGCATGCAAGGTTTGTGGCAGGGCACCACGACACATTGAAGTGAACATAAAAACATACCGAAGACATGGCACGCAACCAGGGGCAACGCTGCAGCTCCTGGCATTATTTATGAAGTAGAGACAGTGCCTTCAGCCCTGTGCCTTGGGCAAAAGCACAAGCTCAGATTTGTTTCAATCAATCAGGAAACCTGGAGGACTCAAAATCTCCCTTAATGTTTTTAGGTCCTTTTACCTGGGCTACCACCACTGATTCATGGGGAAGATTTACACAGAGATATGTGCAAGCCTCTTTGCAGAAGAGAGATGAAGCCCCATGTTCTCTGTGACAGATTTATCCAGAACTCCTGTTTTACATTGCCCAGAAGATATGACCTACCTGAGGGTCTAGCTGCTGAATGATTCATGCTGAATTTACCCTCAGCAACGGCTGCTCTTCTCCCCAGCCTTGTCAAGGAGGCTTTCTCAATCTTATTTAAAGGCTCTTTATACATCTCACTCATAATCCTATTGCTGAGGCCCACCTGCAAGCACTGCATGCTTTGGAGATGCCGCAATTAAGGTCTTCAAGCACAGAGACTGGCCAAACAAAACACCTCCATAACTATAATGCCATATTAGACACATCTCATAATCATGACTAACTTCCAGAGTCGCAATCGCAAGCTGATTCCGTCCCAGCATGGCTAAACTAGACTGAATCTCCTCCCAGCTCTTCTCCTGTTGAGGTGTCCACCTTGGCCAAAGTATAATGCCATCTGTAACGATATTACAATACCTGATTCACTGCTTTGCTTGCAAGGTTACGTGGTTAATCCCTCATCTCTATCATGGCACTGGAATTCATAGCACTAACAAATTCCTGATCAATTTATAACCGAAATATTGTACAGCCTTGGTCACAGCTGTGCACTGCCCACTAACTTCTGTGCATGCTGCTTGGAGACATAAGGATAATGACAGTTTCCAAACAGGTTTGGAAAGGGTATTTCCCCTCTGCTTTTAAGTTGTTTTTATTCTACAGAATGACATAACTGAGCTGTGCCATGTGAAGTTGTTGCTCTAAGCCAGAATTACTGGGTGGGTTTGGGTTGCCAGTTGGACTTGATGATCTTGTAGACATTTCCAACTTCAATGATTCTGTGATTCTACTTACTGAAAACAGAAAGAAAACCTCTCTT
The DNA here is from genome assembly GCA_013397515.1 of Upupa epops. NCBI lineage: Eukaryota > Metazoa > Chordata > Aves > Bucerotiformes > Upupidae > Upupa > Upupa epops. The sequence goes on from VZRI01012339.1 coordinate 14,558, forward strand.
GCCCATTCAAGTGGGCATTAAATCATGTCCCCCAGGGCCAGATCTACATGATTTTTGAACATCTCCAAGGATGGCAACTCCACCACCTCCCTGGACAGCCTGTTCCAATACTTCACCACTCTTTCAAGTGAAGGATTTTTTTTCTTGATGCCCAAACAAAACCTCCCCTGGCACAACTTGAGGGTCTTCCATCATGTTTTCAGTATGTTATGTGAAAGCATTGCTGCTGCAAGGGAACCTGCAGTAGGAAAGCCAATTCCAAAAGTTGACAAAGTGATGTGAATATCAATCACTTATCTCAGCCTCCTGCTACCGTGCCTCATCTTCTGCACGGATAATATGGCTACGCAGGGTAATGGTTTGACCCAACAGAGGCCAATGGCAAAGCCCCTGACAACTACAGAAACTCCTCGTGCTGGAGTTTGTGCTTCATTTGCAGAAATTCAGCACGAGGTCAGTGGAAATAATTGACAGAAATAGAACAACTCCTTACTGAGGGATTCTGCTCCTCCAAAAATGAGCCCTTTAGGTCAAATCAATTTGTTGAGCTAAACCAATACCCTCTCCCCCAAAAAAAAAGAAAGAAAAGGAAAGGAGAGACAAAAAAGGATAAAAAGTGCTAACTTACTGTTGGAGCACTCAGCCTTCTGTGTTGCAACACAAATTAAACCCAAACAAGAGTTTTTCTGGCAAAAAGCCATTACTCTTACTTCTCCCCTCATTTAAATTGCAGTTGCAGACCGGGTTCAAACAGCTTAGCAATAAAAAAGCCCCACAAGTTTTATGTTCTACTATGAAAGGGAACTGAGGTCTACTCAAACAAAAACTCTCCTAATTCAGTTGGGTCCTTTCTTCCCTATCATGGAGTCTGACAAGCAAGTTATTTCAAGTCATAAATTATTGCAATAGCGGGTGGCTCTGCAAATTGTCCTGGAAAATGCACGCAGACTTGGGGTGTTGAGGACTTAAGGCTGTCTATGAATAAAGGTGACTGAAGAGAGTCTTCAAATACCATCTTGATAGAAACAATGAGGCATGTAGCCTTCCATTGGTGAGGACCTAAGCTCTCAAGTTCAAAGCCTCAGTGTTTCACCTATCTGGAACTATAATAAAGAAAAGACTTTCATTGGAATAATAATCCTACATCTTGATGATGGACGCTTCAGCTCCTTCTACCCTTGTGGCTTCAACTATAAGTTAACCCTACAAAAATACAGCAGATAGATCAATGTTGCTGAACCCATAGTCACTATTTATCACAGGCACAGGGATAAACAGCTTCAAACACCCATTTTCCCTGTTAACATGCTGCTCTGCATGAATGGTGCCCCAGAAACATTATGCAAAAGTGCCCTTAAGCCTTGGCAGTAGCAAATTAATTCAATTTATCTTAACCCAGTTCCCTCTAGGTCACAACACATTACATTTTCATGTGCCCATCATTGCCAAAGAGCACACACTGGAACACTTACTCCATGTCAGCTGTCACTGGGCAATTTATTAAGCCATTATAACCTGGACTTGTGTCTCAGCTTGTTGGTTTGTTTCATAAAGCAGGAATGCTGTGTCGAGACTGATGAGCTGTAAAGCTATGCATATGCACACACAGCAAGCTGTCTTGACTCTCCTACCAAGATCATGGAAGGATGGAGACATTAGGAAGAAGCTGTTGGGCTCAATCTCCATCTCTTTTTCCTGTGCCACTGACAAACCTGGACAGTATTATTTCTCCATTGAATCATCAAGATTGGATAAGACCTTCAAGATCATCATCCATGTGCCCTACAAGCCTAACCACTAAAGCACCCCTCCTGAAACATCATGTCTATTTTTAAACACCTCTAGGGAGAGTGTCTCCACTCCCTCCCTGTGCAGTTAAGAGTATAATACTCTAGCAATAGCTCAGAGACCCTAAAGTCCCATGAAATAAATACATGTGGTGTTCCTTTTTGCTTCCACCTCTTTAATACCAGCTGAAAGCCAGTTGACAAAGGCAAGGCATCTTGTCCTGACTTAGGATTATTTTGTGCCCATTTGGATTTCTCAGGGTCACTGAAACACACAGAAAACCACCCAGGAACAAATAAAATAATAAATAAGAGTCTGTCTTGGGCAATATGCAAGTTACATGAGACAGTCTCTATTTTACACACTCACAATACAGCAAAGCGTGGCAGAGCCAGATCCTGCACCTAAAGGAACCTTGTGGTCTCTGTATTAAAATAAATGGAGCCATACCAGATCACACCAAGAAAAGATGTGGTCCACATGACTGTGCTGCATGTCTCGCCTGCCTCAAACACAGCACGATCTGTTGAGTTCAGGAGGAAGCTCTTATGTCTGCTTTTCCTCACATAAGCAGCAAGTCTAAGCCCCATGACTGTGACCCTCAAGGCTATTTCTCTTCCACTGATTTTAACAGGGGTTATGTAACTATCAGTCTTGGAGGGAGTTGGCCTTTCTATTTTGTCTCTTAGGAACACTCTGAGGCAATCTTGTGAGTATTTTGAGGGTGGTGATTAGCTGTAGCTGGTCTAGCCTCTGCGTCCGATGACTCAGGCTTGAGTTTAGACACAAAAATAGAATTATCTTGGTAAATGCGGTAACTGTCCCTATTTCATGCTCATCAGTCGCAGAATAATAGCTCTTCTGTCCACGTTGCCATTAATAAGGCAAGTCAATCACGAGGCAGCAACTAAAGAGACAAGGTGATGAGAGTGCCCTTCCCTGCACTGATCACATTTGCACTCATTACTGGCAATACTGCATTACTTTAAGGTGCCAATCCGTGACTGTGGCACCACTCTGTCAGCATGACAGTCACTTGTGCAAAGAAAGTTCTCACTCCGGAGTGCTTCCACAGCCTAACTTTCTACCTTCATGGCTGTGTTATTTTCAGAAGCAAAGCAGAAGGCAGAGCTCTGAAAAAGTCATCCTGAATTCAATCTATAGAACCCGCTCTTTGTACCAAATCATCAGCTGCTTTGTCTTCAGCCAGCTGGAAGCTTAAGTGGTTCATGATTATGTTATCCAGATATTGTAGAAACAAAGCTGTATCAAAATCCATCCTGAAAACCACCCCCAACAAAATCAAATGAAGCAGAAAGCAAAGTGTTCTATCAGGTTTCCTGGTTTGGCTACTGTTTTACATGATGGGCTCTGGGGACAGAAGGAAAGAGGAAGACAAAGCATGGGAACGCCAAGATGGAAGGCCATGTGCAGTGAGTTTTCCCTAAGAAATGATGGATTACTGAGACAGAACTTGCTCTGAACATACCAGACTTAACAGTTATTGAAATAAGATGACGGGATGGCTGACTCCACAGATCCCTCCAAGCCTGATCATCTCCCTTTGAAGCACCTATTGACTAATACACTCAAGCATATGCCTATTTTTAAGCAATTTAATCCCAGCTGGATGATTCAGTTCCACATAATTACAGACATACACAATGACTGAAGGCACAACAGACAGAAAGAAAGTGGGTTTGGTCTGCTAATGCCTGTAGGTACCCTGGACACTATGTTGGGTGGGTATGTGGCCATCAGACTCCTCTGCCGTTTCTACCTCTCTAGAAAAACCAAGGTTCCTGCACTGGAAAATGTGACAGTGGGCTTTTGAAGGGTCAACCTTCTCTGAAGGTCAGTTTGTATGAACCAAGAGATCCCCACAGAGCCCAAGAACAAGCTTAATTCATTTAGGCACCTGAGGAGAGGAGGAGAAAGTATGAGGGACAGCTAGAAAGCTACTACCTTGTGCAGGTCCTGGGATCAACGATCACAGAACCATAAAAACATTGGTTTAGGTTAGAAGGGACCTCTAGTTCCAAGGGACACCTTCCACCAGACCAGGATGCTCAAAGCTCCATCCAACCCAGCCTTGAACACTTCCAGGGATGGAGCTTCACATCCCAATGTCTAAGCACCCTCAGAGTAAAGATTTATTCCTCATACCTACTCTAAATCTTCCCTTTGAAAATAATCTTATGATTACTTAAGCCTGCTATATTTAGTTGTGAAATAAGCTTAGTTTGCCAAGGTTTTGTCCCCATGAAAACAAGCTGACTTTTTCAACCAAGCAGCAAGACTTCTCTGCCTCAGGAATCAGTTGATCAAAAGAGAACAAAGAATTTAAAGACCCCACGGGAGCTGCACATCACCCTGTAAACATCACCTAGTGCATACTCTGTGTTCTCACTCACATGATGGCTCAGCCCACACGGCTCTCTACAACTACCTGAAAGGAGGATGCAGTGAGGAGGGTGCTGGTGTCTTCTCCCTAGGGATTAGTGACAGGACAAGAGGAAACGAGGTAAGTTTGTGCCAGGGGAGGTTCCTGTTGGACATTAGGAAAAATTTCTTCACAGGCTGCCCGAGGAGGTGGTGAAGGTACTGTCTCTGGAGGGGTTCAAATAATGGGTGGACACGATGTTTTTGGAGATGGTTTAGTGGTCAGGGGTTGGAGAACAGACGGTTGGACTTAGAATCATGGATGTGGTTGGGTCACCGTCTCTGGAGGTGTTCAAGGTTAGGCTGGATGAAGTGCTGAGTAGCATGACCTAGATATCAGATGTTTAGGGTTACTTGGTTGGTTTTAGGTTGGACTGGATGATCTTTAAGATCTTTTCCAGCCTCATCATTACTGTGAGACTGTGACTTAGAATCATAGACTTGGTGATCTTGAAGATCTTTTTCAACCTTGATGATTCTACGATTCCATGATCCCATGTATTTTGGCTCCGCTAGCCCTGAAATGCTTACTGTTGCATCCTCAGGCTCTGCATACCCTAGAAATGCCCAACACAGTTCTCCAGAGTGTTCATGGCAATCCAACACTGAGTATAAAATAGCAGAGAGTTCACACCATAACAGGTATCCCACACTAGATAAAATTAAGCAAATACAGTTTTGTGACAAAGTCTATAAACAAGTTTTGGTTTTGGGGTTTTTTTATCTCATGACACCTACTTGACGGAGCATTGACACATTTGTTGGTGGAGAGGTTCCATGTAAACACAAGGAAAAGAATTTTACAGTGGGAGTGACAAAACACTGGAACAGACTGCCCATAGGTGGTGTGCAGTCTCCTCTGGAGACATCCAAAACCTGCCTGGACACCTAATCTAGGTGATCCTGCTGTGGCAGGAGGGTTGGACTAGATGATCTTTCAAGGTCCCCTCCAATTCCTAACATTCTGTGATTCTTTTTTTGTGGCTGGTTCATAAAACAGAATTTTAAGACTTCTTACTGCATCAGGAAATGCCCAATTCAGGAATGTGGTCCCTTCATCAGAAATGCTGGGAGAGGTCTCTAATTGGATTTTACAGCCCTGAATCTGCCTGGAAGCGGGGGTGCCTTTATGCTATTTTCCTTCCAGGAACCAAGCACATTATTTTGCCTTCTAATAAAACACATTTATTGCTTTGTATTTGCCCTTTTCTAAAAACCAGGATAGCAGGAACAGCATTCAGTAAATGGAACTGTTTGTTCAAATCTTTCCTCAGCTTGCATGAGCTCAAGGCTGTATCTAGCCGTTACACACGCACACACACACATCAATAAATTGTGTATGAGACCCTGTGTATGTGAACTAGTAGTCAGGTCTCCCGAGTCAACATTGCTTCTTGCAAGTTCAAAGCACAGAATGACCAACTATTTATCACAGAATCATCAGGGATCAGAAGGGACCTCGAAAGATCATCCAGTCCAATCCCCCTGCCACAGCAGGATCACCTAGACCAAGTCACAGAACAGAACATTATGGATTGGAAGTGACCTGGAAAGATCACCCAGTCCAGTTCCCCTGCCACAGCAGGTCACCCAGACCAAGTCCAGGAGGGTTTCAAATGTCTCCAGAGAAGGAGACTCCACAACCTCTGTGCAGCCCCCTCCAGTGCCCCATCACCCTCACTGAGAAGAAGTTAGAGAATCAGTCAGGGTTGGAAGGGACCACAGGATCATCCAGTTCCAACCCCCCTGCCATGGGCAGGGACACCCCACCCTAGAGTAGGCTGGCCAGAGCCTCATCCAGCCCAGCCTTAAACACCTCCAGGGATGGGGTCCCAACCACCTCCCTGGGCAACCCATTCCAGGCTCTCCCCACTCTCACAGTGAAGAACGTCCTCCTCACATCAAGTCTATTTAAGCTGACTCAAGTTAACCCACCCCACATAAACACAATGGATTTTAGAACTGTTTCTGCAACCATTAATATTAGGAGAGGCATTCTGACTGCATTTCATGTTACTTTTTTCCCTACAACCCCAACCTGTGTTGTAGAAGAACAGAATCATAGCATGCTTTGGGCTGGTCCAACCCCCTTACAACAAGCTGGGACACCTCTATACTAGAACACATTGCTCAGAGTCCCATCAAGCCTGACCCCCCTAGGGGTGGAGCCTTCACCACCTGTCCAGACAACTCTTCCAGGGATCCACTACCCTCAGATTCAAGAACTCTCTCCCGATGTCCAGCCTAAATCTATGCTTTTCCAGCTTCTAACCAGAACCCCTCATGCTACCATTCCATGTCCTTGTGATCACTCTTCCACAGCCTTCTTACGGGCTCTTCAGGTATTGGAAGGTTGCTCTAATGTTGTACTGAGACAGATTTTGCAAGGTCTATTGCAGCAGAGACAGTCTGCTCCACATATTTTTATAACCCCTGTGTGGCATCCAGCCATTCACCCTGAGCTGGTGCTGAACATGAAACCTTCCCATGGGAAGAAACATACACAGTGGTGGTAGCTGTGGGTCTGCCTGAAAGCCCGCTGGCTTCCAGGAGCAGTGGGTTCTGCAGGACCAAGTCCTGTACCTACGCACAGAAGAGCTGCTGGATGGATGGCTGAATCAAACACTTCTTACACAGCTTTCTGCAGTTGTGCTTCAGTCCCAGCCCAGTGCAGACTGCTGCGAAGGTGAGAGATTAGTTCAAACTCCACGGTTCATTGGGTTCTTGGCTCCTCTGCCAATTAGCTGTGGCAGTTATCTGTGGCAGCAGACACAGATTGTTTATTCCAGGCTATGTGTCATTGGAACCATTCACAGACCTTCACAATAAAACCCCATTGTTAAAGTGAAGAGTGAACCACAGAGGAGGGAAAAACCAGCAGAGGTTCACGACAGTGGGAATGTGCTATCCTGCAGACAGTTCTCAGAGAACAGCTAGGAGCAGGCTGCTCTTTGGTATCGACTTGTGTGCTGGACTAGAAAGGTCATTATAAAGGCAGGGATAGGGCTCAGGGTGAGGATACAGAAAAGCCAGAAGGTAAAGGAAGAAATTGGATGGAGGGAACTAAAATAGGAATCTTTTTCTGGTGCTGTATGATACAAAAAACCAGATCCAGAAGGGACTGGCTGCAGTGCCAAGCCCTGTCCCCTGCTATTATCAGCAAACAGCTCATGCAGTGTTAGGAATTTATCACGGAGTATTCCTTATTCGTGACTTCTGATCACAACTCTTTTATTTTGGTGATTTACATTTTCTGCCTCAATCTATTAATGATTAGTGTCCTCTTGTGTCAATATAGTTTAGATAAACAGCTCTCCTCCTTCCTTAATGTTTGATCCAGCTCATAGCACCAGGTTTGAAAATGAAAAAAAATATTCCAACTCCTTTATCCCCCTCATTTATCACCCCAGTGGGGAAATCTCACAGTTGCAGACAGCCAGATGAAATGCAGGTGTCTTCTTCAGAGCAAGGTGAACATCTCTCCAGAACTCCACTGAATATACCAATTACAGCTCATCTGACTACGGTTGCACACACTACATGTAGGTCATGTATAGGAACTTAGTCCATAGACACCTACAGTTAGTGTTCAAGGCCAGGTTGGATGGGGCCTTGAGCATCCTGGTCTAGTGGGAGGTGTCACCACCCATGGCAGGGGGGTTGGAACTAGATGACCTTTGATCCTTCCAACCCAGACCATTCTATGATACAACTTAGAGTTACATGAATCTGGACCTGACTCCCACCCTAAGTGAAGGGGAAGGGTTTACTAACTCCCTAAACACAGGACTGAGAGTCTCCTTTGAGCAGGATATTCATGGAACTGATAGATGGGACACAGGACTGCCAGGAGCCTCAAAATCTTGCAGAACCCAAGCTGTGGGCTTTGCCCTCAGACGGGAGGAGGATGCTGAATACTTCAGACCCTTAATGCCTTCTCCATACGAATTAAATGACATCAATCACATTTATGTTTCTTTCAAAGGAGAATGAAACATTCCCAAATTGCTGTCTCGAATGCATTTGCATGGTAATTGTTGGTGCATTGTTTAAAAAGGGTAGCAGAATAAGGTGGGAACTTCAATGTTCACGGCCACTTACTGAACTCACGAAGCAGTGTTCAGATTCTCCGCTTTCAAACAGGATGACGTCTTTTATGAAGACTGCAATGGCTCTCATTATGAAGGACATGAAGAGGTGCATATGAATATAATTTCGAGTACAGTGTAGTTTTCTGTGGGGAAGAGATGAAAGCAAGGTATAGCAAAGCTTCTCAAAGGCAGCGCTTATCTATTTACATGGGTTTTTTCTGCTAAGATAGGAGCTTGTAATCAAACATCAGAAACCCCAAGACAGACTATGTTCTGATGTAAATCACTGCAAATCCACTTAAGCCTTTTTTAATCCACGAAACATGTGGCAACCCAGACAGCTGCAGCAGTGTTGCTGCTTTTTCCAGTTCTCAGGGAAAGGAAAAAAAAGGCTAAAGCACAGAAAGGCAGAAGAAAGGTCCATCTCGCTGCTCCTTGCTGGAGAAGAAACAGTTTTGCCCGGGTAAACTGTGCTCACAAATGTTTGGACTGCAGTAATTCTTTTCAAAGGGAAATGTTTCTTCTGAAAAAGAAAGAAATTTTTAGCAGCTGATGCCAGAACGAACACAGGCTACTTGGAGCAATATCTAGACTAGGGTTTTTTTTGCTTAAAAATGTCTGTTTGTGAATTTATTGGATTAACTATTTATTATTCTTTGTTAATAGGGAACAATACCAGGGATTTTTTGTCCCTCGAAGATGAATACTGATTAGGTAGAGTTTTCCTTTCAAGTGAGGCTTTACATCAGCTACAGTGAAAGGCTTAAAACTCTGGAAATGGGTACTTTGTGCAGATAGCAGAGCCACAACAGACCTCACTGAACAACATCATCATATTGCTACCTCTTAATGAGTCACTGCATTGGCAGAGTTTATGCTCTTAATCTCAGATGATGGCAAGATAATGTGACCAAGCTGAGTCCTCTGTACCTGCAGGTAAAGGCAAGTCAAATTACGTTGCTTCCCACAAGTGAAGAGTGTGAACCCTGACAGTTTCACCATCTTAGCTGGCATTTTGTACCTTCTTGAGATAACGTACATGTTTGTCTGATTCACTCTTCCCTTTTAAAAGGACTGGAAAGAGTGTGTGTGCTTATAAGAGCAAACTTGAAAGCTGAGGCCAGTCTTGGTATGAAAGTGTGAGTGTTACCCTAGAAGGTGTGCTATTGCCTTCTTTGAGGTTTGGACTAGACTGTCATAAACTGGTCAACCATATAAAGCACTCCAGGGAAGCCACTGAAGAGATGGAATCCCACCTAGAAGGTCCTTCCATCTCACTGAGGTTTGCTTTTTAGCTGTTCTTCCTATACATAAACAACACTGGAACAGATGACCTTATATGCAAACACCTGAATGGGAGGCACCCAGATGTAGATGCTTGAATCCATCATAAACAACAGAGACTAAGGATTAATTGATATGCTTCAATCTAGCCACCTACATCATATGATATGATGTAGAGTACCTGCCATTTGGTTGGGAACTCTTGCAAGTCTTACCTGAAGAGACACAAAATGATCATAGCAGCCGTGAGGGCAATGAGCGATAAGGTATGTCCGATAGTGTAGCCAGTCTTGACCGTGCCATAGAATGCCGTTTGCTAATGGGAAGAAAAGAAACAAAACAGGTGTTTCAAAGAGCTGAGAACATTCACTCCCGAATACACCATCACTGAGCTTTTACTCACTGTCTTGGTGAGACAAGAAAATCATCCTACCTCATTCTCTTAAAAAATCCCCTACTCCTCCACTACTGAAAATCACATCCGGCAGAGTACATTTACTCGACTACCACCAGCATGAATGAGAAGAGCGTGTTCCTGATGCAGTAGAGCTTGGATGACTCCAAAACCAGGTTACAGTTACACAAGGGAAAGGTTCATGCAGGAAGGAGGCTGATTTGACACTTGGAGAGACAGCTACACCGCTATAATCTTGTGGAACACGAATGACTAATGTTCACTTAAGCAGCGCGCTGACACCTCGGTGCTGAGTACGATGAGCTGCACCTTATTAAGGAGTTTTGAAGAGAACTGGTCTGGAAATTGGTTTGCTTTTAAATAAGTTAAACATTGTGTTTTGGCAAGTTAAAATCCAAAGTGTTCTCACAGATGTGTTAATTCAGAGATAAATGTTGACGTTGGAAATTAGTTTACGGCTTTTCTCTTCGACGGCACACAGAGGGAATCTCTGTGTATGAGGCACCATGGGATTTCAATCCAGCAGGGAATCTTGGTCTAAATAACATGAGGAAGTAAGGCAACACAACTCCAGCTCTTTAAGACTCTCCAGGAACACTCTACGTTAATATATTTAGATTTTCAGCGTATAAAGCCAGACAAAAGTTGAGCTGGTATTTGGAAGTTCATCAGTGAAAATTCAAGGCTTGTATGAGAATGTCAGCCAGCTTGTGGAAAACCTTCTGACAGCCCTTGATTGATCCTCCTCTGCCCTTCTGGTCACCATTTTATATACAACCCCCAAACAATCCAAGCTGCAAAGAACTAAACTGCCCTTTAGACAGAAGAATTAAACTGAACCCCCTCTGGGAAAACTCCTTAATAACAGTGAGGGTTGACATTTTAATTCACTATATTCACAGGCCTTGGCAAGTACCGGTGAGGCTGAGAGGAGTAGTAACCCTCTAGCATTTGCTCAAGTCAGCTTAGCAGCTTGTCTTAAAACAAGACTGAGCTTTCAGAGACTGCAAAGGTTATCCTGGTCATATTACTGCTTTTAGGACACAGATCTCAGACATAGAATCATAGAACCATTAGGGATCAGAAGGGACCTTGAAAGATCATCCAGTCCAATCCCCCTGCCACAGCAGGATCACCTAGACCAAGTTGCACAGGAACACAGCCAGGCAGGTCTGGAACGTCTTCAGAGAAGGAGACTCCACAACCCCCCTGGGCAGCCTGTTCCAGTGCTCTGGTACCCTCCCTGGGAAGAAGTTCCTGCTGATATTGATATGGAACCTACTCTGTTCTAGCTGGCACCCATTGCCCCTTGTCCTAGCCTCAGATGACCTTGAGAAGAGCCTGAACCTTAGAATCATTAAGTTTGGAAGAGACCTACAAGATCACCAAGTCCAACCATCAATCCAACACCACCATGCCCACTAAACCATGTTCTCTAGTGCCACATCTGTGTTTTTTGAACATCTTTTATGACTAAAAGCAAGATAGCTTTACAGCCCCATTTCTTTCGTGGTCCCTTCCAATCCCTAATGATTCTATGATTCTGTTCTATGATTCTACATCACTAAGAGCTTTGGGCCAGCGACAGTGAACACACAATTCATAGCAAGGGTTTCAGGCCCATTTATCTACTTGATCTTGCCCACATGATGCCAGGTGATGTTATGGAATCACCCAGTCTGGTATAGCCACACACATCAGCAGTGCATGGAGGGGCTTGCACTGCAGTCAGGAACAGTGGAGGTTCCACCTTTCCACCCCACTGTTCTTGCTAACAAAGTCTTGTTTTCAAGGGTCTCAAAGACAGCTGAGACCTTCCCAATGAAAACAGACAACTTCTTTCATGTTGATTGTGTCTTTCTCTCATTATCTAGTTTCCTTCCCCTTGAAGGCACCAGAGCAGAAATGTTCCGGGCAAGGCCTGACCAGCAGAAGGATGAAGATTATGGTAGGAAATCAAGTAGGAGGAAGAGGTTCTTAGAGTTACGCACAGACAAATCTTGGTGTTATTCAACAAGTAATTCCCTGCCCTTAATATTTTATGATAACCCATCCTTCTTGTGTAGAGATGGTTTTGCATTCAGGTTTAATGCAGCACATGGGGAAATCTCTCTTCTGGATCCAGCATAGAATGACTTCTCACTCTACATTTGCACCTGATAAATCACTTCCCGTGATATCAAAGCAGAGATTTTGGCCCAGGATCATAGATGGAATTGGAATTTTGCTAAGAGCTCAGATTACTAAAATATTCTTACTAGCAAAAAGAGGGGTTTAGAGACGAGAAGGGAACGGATGCCAGGATGACTGGGCTCTAGTTGGAGGTCCCAAGCTATTTACAAAATGAAGTTAGACAATTTCATCATTCTCTCTCTGACTTCTAAAAGCATCTGCTAATTTCCCAGCGGGATGGTAAGAACAATTAGTTGAGGTAAATGCTAAGCTGAGATTAAATCATGAAATATTTATGGTGGTAAGAGAAAAAGAACAAAAGTCCTGATATCAAGCCTTTGACTGCCTGCACCTAGGCATCTTATGGGCTCATGTCACCTGGCTTAACGTCATCTGGGCTCCCACTAGAGTAGAATGCAAAGAGATCCCTTTGGAGAGAACTGACTTATGGAGTGAACTGACCTCCAGAGATGACTATTTCCTTAACCACCTTCAGACAGAGCCTATGGGGCCACCTGCAGGGGCCTCCCTCTGACCAGATGAAGATACAAAAAGGATGAAGTTGTGCATCATGTCTGATCATGCGACAGCAAAACAACCCTCCCCTCCTCCCTCATTTGCTCATATGTGAGTTTTAAAGGTCTGGTTGGAGTTGGAATCAGACTCAGTTAGGTTGAAAAGACCTTCAAGAACATTCAGTCCAACCTAACTCTACCAAGCCCACTGCTAAATCACATCCCTAAGCTCCGTATCTATATCACTGCAAAGATCACAGAATCACAGAATTATTGAGGCTAGAAAAGACCTCTGAGATCATCAAGCCCAGCCTTTGACCTAACATCATGACATAAGCTAGACCAGGGCACTAAGGGCCACATCTAGTCTTTTCTTAAACACCTCTAGGGATGGGGACACCACCACCTCCCAGGGCAGTCTATTCCAGGGTCTAACTACCCTTTCTGTGAGGAAGGGCTTCCTAATATCCGACCTAAATCTCCTCTGGCAGCTTCAAGCCCTATCCTCTCATCCTATTACTAGTTGCCTGGGAGAAGAGCCCAACTAGTGGGCTCACTACAGCCTCACTTCAGGTAGAGCATGAGGTACCCCCTGAATCTCCTCTTCTCCAGGCTAAACAACCCCAGTTATTCAGTCTCTTTTCATAAGACGTTTGCTCCAGTCCCTTCCCCAGCCTTGTTGCTCTCCTTGACCTGCTCCAGCACCTCAATATCTTTCATGAAGCAAGGGGTCCCAAACTGCCCTTAGTACTTGAGGTGAAGCTTCACCAGTGCTGAGTACAGGAGGAGAATGAGGTCCCTAGTCCTGCTGGCCACACTATTCCTGACCCAAGCCAGGATGACATTGGCCTTTTGTGCCACCTGGGCACACTGCTGGCTCATATTTAGCCAGTTGTCAACCAGTACTCCCAAATGCCCCTCTGCCAGGCTGCTCTCCAGCCACTCATCCCCCAGTCTGTAGCTCTGCTGGGGGTTACTGTGGCCAAAATGTCAAACCCTGCACTTGGCCCTGTTAAACCTGCTCCTGTTGGCCTCTGCCCATTGCCCATGTACAGATCTCTCTGCAGCATCTTCCTCCCCTCCAGCAGATCAACACTCCCCCTCCCCCCCCAGCCTTGGTGTCATCCACAAGTTCACTAAAGGTAGATTTTAGTCCCTCATCCAGGTCATCACTAAAGATGTTGAGTAGAACTGGGCCCAGCACTGATTCCTGGGAGACACCCCTGCTCACTGGGCACCAACTGGATGCAGCACCATCCACAACCACTCTCTGTGCCCGGTCATCCAGCCAGTTTTTAACCCAGCAGAGGGTGCACCCATCCAAGCCATGGGCTGCCAGCTTTTCCAGGACGGTGCTGTGGGAGACTCAGTTGAAGACTTTGCTAAGTGCACTATGGTGTCTGCAACATCTGCTTCTTTGGGACTGCTGGAATTCACAACTAGAACCTTCTACACAGCCCTCTGTGATGCTTCAAATGTCTCTCACTATTTCTGACTTGAGCCCCGTAGGCATGAAGTGTGCATGAAGAGCTGTAAGCATGGCAGGTTATCGGTGTCCTGGATTTCATACCCCATACAGCCTACTCTTCCCTTTTTTTCCTATTCCCTCTACTTCTTCCTCCCTAAACTGACAGCTGATTCAACAACAAAAATCTATTCTCCTTCACAGACCGGTACTTCATGTTCACCCCCCCTCAGCCACCTTTCACACAAATTAAACAGCATGAGAAACCCGTGGAAATAAAGAGAAAATAATTAAGAACGAATTAAAAGAACACAGCGCGTGTTCTCTTGGTAACGCAGTGCTCCGGCAATGCTGCAATGCACTGGGTCACCAAGGCTGGTCCCAGGAATGCCCAAATCCCCTTTTGCAGCTGGAATGCAATCCAGAGCTCTCGATGGGGGACCAGCCCAGAGCAGACGCGTCACGGTGGATTAGGCAGCATGCAACGGCTGCCACACAGCTCGGGCTGAGAAATGAGGCACTTGAGGATGTGAAGTCTTGCTCTGGGTGATCCTGCTGTAGCAGGGGGATTGGACTGGATGATCTTTCAAGGTCCCTTATGATCCCTAATGATTCTATGATTCCAAGTGGTGGCTGACCTCAAAGCAGACAAAGGCTCTTTTCTCAGCAAAGCCCTGGAACGCTTTGTGCAACTTTCCCGTGGCTGTTCTCTGCATTCTCTCACTATTAAGGCTGTTTTACTCCTGTCCCAAGTCTCCATTAACTCACTGACTGCCTTGATAACGCGTGACCGTATTCAGGGACCTCTCATGATAGATATGTCTTCATTATCAGGATTCCTACAAACACTGACATATCCTACAGCAGGGGAAAAGCATCAGCATAGGTGTAAGATGAGCTGGTGGCTGCAGTGGACTTCATTATTTTCTAGCACAAGCTTTTCTTGTTGACTATGGGAAAGCTCTAAGTGACTACATCAGAAGAAACTTCTTCCCAGTGAGGGTAATGGAGCATTGGAACAGGCTGCCCAGGGTGGTTGTGGAGTCTCCTTCTCTGGAGACGTTCCAGACCCACCTGGCTGTGTTCCTGTGTGACTTGGTCTGGGTGATGCTGCTGTGGCAGGGGGATTGGACTGGATGAACTTTCGAGATCCCTTCCTATCCCTAATGATTCTATGATTAGATGCTGAAGTTTCAGTTAGGTGAGGTGAATCTTGCTTCTAACAACTCTTGTTATGCTGTTTAGACTCAGCATGCAGCAAACAATAACAGAAGCTTCACTTTGGAATGCAATCATTGCACTGAGGTCAGCGATTAATCATTTACATACAGGCAGTATCATAGAACCATAGAATCATAGAACCCCAGAGATCTAGTGGGCTTTGCAGAATTGTAGAACAGTCTGGGTTGGAAAGGACCTTAAAGATCATCTAGTTCCAAATCACCTGCCATAGGTAGGGACACCTCTCACTAGAACAGGTTGCTCAAAGCTCCATTCAGTCTGGCCTTGAATTCTCGCAGGGATGGAGCAGCCACAACCT
>VZRI01012340.1:0-11856 GCA_013397515.1 Upupa epops
AATACCTCCAGGAATGCGGACTCAATCCCCTCCCGGGGCAGGCTGTTCCAATGTTGAACAACCCTTTCAGGAAAGAAATCCCTCCTGACATCCAACCAGAACCTCCCCCGGTGCAGCTTAAGTAATTTCCCCTCGTTCTATCACTGGCTACTAGGGAGAACAGACCAACCCCTGACTCTCTACAACCTCCTTTCAAGTAGTTGTAGAGAGCACTATGTCTCCTTCAATCTCCTCTTCTCCAGGCTAAATACTCACATGCACGTAGAAAGAAATGAAGTGTCGATTGTTTGCACAAGAGATGTAAAAGGACCAAGCCATTGCAATTTCTTTCCAGATTTTTGTGTATCTGCTTTCAAGATCCCTCTTCCTCTCTGTAGAGGGCTTTTGTGGATATATATACAAGATTTGGAGGTGCTAAGTGCTATAAAAAGAGAAGGAATAAATTACCTGAGACAGTCTTTCAGACAAAGATTTAAAAGAAGGAAATGCAGGGAAATTGAAGAGAGATACATATAGACTTTCCAGAGAAAGTAGTCTCTCTTTGAAATACAGGTTTTGGGTTTGTTCTTGTAGAGCATTACAGGATACAACTGTCTGAAGAATGGCTATATAATTCAGTGAGAAAATGTGAGGTCACACAATTCTTCCACATCACATTTGTGTCAGGTATATTTGTGTTTTACATTGATCCAATTTTCTGGATCTTTTAACCATTCCCTTATTTCATTGATTCCTAGAATGGTTCAGGTTGGAAAGAACCTCAAAGATCATCTAGTTCCAACTCCCCTGCCATGAGCAGGGACACCTCCTCCAGACCAAGCTGCTCAAGGCCCCATCCAATACAGCCTTGAACACTTCCAGGGAGAGGACATCCACATCCTTTCTGGGAAACCTGTCCCAGTGTCTCACCATGCTCATTGTGAAAAACATCCTCCAGACTTCCAGTCTAAACCTCCCCTCTTCCAGCTTGAAACCGTCACCCCTGGTCCTACCACTACAAGCCCTTGGAAACAGCCCCTCCCCAGCTTTCTTGTAGCCCCCTCAGGTACTGGAAGGCTGCTATCTCTGCAAAGTGACCATAAATGTCACCTAGGGTTCCAACATTTTCTTCTTGGGGACTAATGAACCAGTGTTTCCATAAATTGTCTTTGTTCATAACAGAGCAGCAAATACAAGTCCAAAAGACATATGTCTTTTGAGGGGGTCCAATGCTAATACAAAATGTGTAGGTCAAAGAAAAAAAAAAGGAAAACTTTATTCTAAGGAATATTTAAAATTCATTTTTAGTTGTTTCAGATGATTCTGTCATGCATTTTGCCATGCATTACCCTTCCAAGCCAAAGAAAACCTACCCAGAGTTTAGGCAGAGAGAAATTAGCAGCAGGTCCCTGTTCTAGGGAAACACATAGATGTAACCTTGGAGAGAAGATTCGTACATCTAGTCGGATTAGTTCCTAATATTTGGGTTAATGAAACAGCAGTGTCTGTCTTGTAGTCCTGCAATCCAAGGTTTAACTTCACAACTGCATAAACCATGGCTAAAGCTTCTGAGGCAACTGTTCAGCGATCAGAGAAATTGTAAGAAAGTCCTTCTGAGTGGCACCACACAATACAGGGCAGACACAAGTAACACTGTTGAGCAAGCAATAGAAAGAGAAAGATTCAGAAAACAACCTGCACCACACAAACCGATATCAAACTGTACAAAGTGCTGCAGGAAAACGTAGCAGTGTAAGACAACTCAGCAATCCCAAACCCCTATTTCAGGCAGCAAATGCAGACTCTTTCCTATCGGGTTGACTACTCTCTGTTAGCAAACCTTTCAGATGTCTGAAGTTGATAAGTGTGTGAATACTTAGCCTAGTGGTTATTGCTAGCTGTGAATGTGTGATGCCTGATGAACGACAGATTTACAGTATGAGGTTTGATGACAGCCTGCAGTCTCCCAGTATCCAGTGCAAAGGGGTCTCAAAGAAGGGAAGGATCTGTTCCCTCTGTACTGGGAACTAGTGAGGCCTCACCTTGAGAACTGGAGGCAGCTCTGGGCCCCTCGCTTCAAGAAATGGATTGACATGCTGCAGCGGACCCAGTTGAGAGCAACGAGGCTGGTGAAGGGAATGGAGGGAAAGTCTGATGAGAACAGACTGAAGAATCTGGGGTTGTTTAGCCTGGAGAAGAGGAGACTCCGGGGGGACCTTCTCCCTTTCTTCAACTTGCTGAAGGGAGGTTGTAATTAGGTAGGGGTCTGGCTCTTCTCCCAGGCAGATTTTGACAGGACGAGAGGACAGGGCCTGGTTGGATATTAGGAAGCTCTATCTCATGGAAAGGGTGATCAGACCCTGGAATGGACTGTCAAGGGTAGTGGTGGAGTCTCCACCCCTGGAGATGTTTAAGGATAGGACTGGCTGTGGCCCTTAGTGCCCTGGTCTGGCCAATGAGGTGATGTTAGATAATGGGCTGGAGCTGATGATCTGAGAGGTCTTTTCCACCCTAAATTACTCAATTATTTAATGAAGCAGGAGAAGGCCAAGAAGAAAGTCCAAAGTAGGAGGAACTCAAATCCTCAGCAATATACCTGTAAGACAAGAGACCATAGTTGGTCCGTGACTCTATCACAGTGTAATCAGAACTGGAAGGAAGCCTGTATGAGCTACTTTCTGTCTTTATATGTTGAATGGATTTCCACTATGAAAGTGGAAAATGATAACTGCAGACATTTCAAAATCTGTGCAAAACAGCAAAATCTTGAAGGAATGATTGTGAAAAAAATGAAACTTCTCTGCACCTCTTTGTCCGCCTGCCTAAAAAAAATCAAACACTTCAAGAGGTCTGTATGTTGAGAAGATGTTGTGTCCTCTGAGTTGCATATTTCTTTAAGTAGAGCTGTACTTACCTGAGAAACACATTTCATAGTGTACAGAGTGTGGTGGGTAGGACTATTGATAGACAGATTACCACCCTGACCTAGGAAGACTGAAGAAGAGAGATTTTCTTTTACAGAAGTGACAGGAGGAGGATTAACATACATTAGGCAATGAAACTCTTCTAACAAGTATCAAGGCTTCACCCTTACCTTCACTTAAGCCTTGAGCTGTGTAACTTACTGAAATATCAATTTACTATCAGTTTTAACAGGAAAAAAATATAAGAAACTGAGAATGGTTTGGTTGAAAGTTAAATTGCAAAAGATTTCGTGATAGTCCACTATTTTCTCATGTTCTGCAATTTTATGTCAAACTATGCTGAACCCTAGAATTCTCTCCCCAGAATGCTCAGTAGACAGAGGACACAAATTCTGTGGCACTATTTCATCAAAACTCCACCATTGTAGAACCATAGATTCAGTTGAGTTGGAAGAGACCTCCAAAGGCCAACTAGTGCAAACCCCACCTGCAGTTACCAGGGACATCATCAACTAGGTCAGCTTGCTCAGAGCTTAATTGAATGCTAACTGTGAGATTGAGAGGGCTCTGATTAGCTATCCTGTAGCAGCTGTGTAGGAAATGCACTGAGACTACCTAAGCTCACACCTGCCAGACGCGTCAAAAGGCGTGACAAGGAATGGCACATGTTGTCTCACTGTGGAGAGGCGAACCTCAAAGCAGTTTAGGTAATAAACTTTGTGCGTGTATTTCCTGCTGCCTTTTGAAAACTATCTGCAGTAAGTTCTCAATAAGAAGCAGAAGTTCCAGAGAGATAAACTGTTAATGTGATTTCTGTTTTGTTCACTAGCCAAGTAGGTGTTATGTGATGGACAGTATTTCGTTTTCATACCAGTGAGATAAAATCTCAAACCTAGTCTCTTCAGTTACTGATCAGGTGCAGAGGGGAGCAAAACAGAATACTCAGAGAGGTAGTGCTCATTGGCATTTCAGAGAAGCCTTTGTGAGAAACTAGCCCACATTATTTTTAAAATTTTATTGGGGACAAATTCAGCAGACCAAAGGACATACAGTGCCGGGTACATACAGGGGTATGCACAAAACAAAGCAGGCCTTTCCAAAGGACACACATACACACTTGAATTTTTTACATTATTAATGTAAAGGAGTCTCCTGCTTGATATTTGCAACCTCTTGATTTTTCCATGTGGCGGTTACCCTCTCTGTCACTTTCCTTTACAATGTGCCTCCAGGTGAGACTCTATCTGGAGCCATAAATTCCCCTTGGCTCATCATTCATGTGTAACTGGTAAGAAAAATGGGGCTTATTCACAACTGTGAGGATACTTACAAATTTTACAAAACGGGAGATAGAACTGGCTAAAATTAAATTCTTAGCAGTCCTTATTCTTAGTTTCTGGAAATCCTGCTTTCTAAAAGCTATCTGTTTAATCACTTCTACTCGTTCTGTAATGAAAGAAACAGAAAAAGAGACTGGTCAAACAAAAATATGTATCCCTGTTTACCACATCTTCCATGACCTCTTTCTGGGTGTAAGCTAACGTAATTTGCAAGGGATTATTCCAAATAATATTAGAATTTGCAAGCACAGCCCTTTAGAAAAGCTAAGCCTGATATGATCCAATTTGGGTAGTTTCTTAAAAACAAATAACTAAATTGTTGTGAAGGAGAAGATTTCAAAAGGTATAGATATTTTTTTGCAATGAAAATATGAGTCACAGTGTCTTAAAAACCACAGGTGAAGTCTTTCACTCACTCGTGAAGTTTACAAAATGTTTGCCATGGCTTCTTGTGAAATGAAGTTTTCATCCTCACTTATGGTGCCCAGCTCCCAGCGGTCTCTGAGAGAACTCAGTATTGGAGCGCTATGAAACATCCAACTGGAAATGCAGCACTGCTGCTTCCTTACCCTCAGAGATCATAGAATCAGAGAATCTTCAAGATCATTAAGTCTAACCCTTCCCCCTCCCTATCAGCACCACTAAACCCTGTCCCCCCATGCAATATCTACCTTTCTATTTGTCTCGGTTTGGGATGACAGGTATCAAATTCTTTCAATTTAGAGGCCTTCAGTCAAGAGGTTCGGAAGAAAAGGAACAACAATTCTTTATTATAANGACAGATTCAGTTAATAGGTTTAGAGAAATTACATACATTGTTATACCTGATTTGATTTGTTATTGATGTTTCTCTGTGCTCCTTTCAGAGAAACTTGAAATAAATTTAAATATAAGGAATTTTGGTTTAATTCAGTCAGAATTATAGCTCTGTAACCAAGCAACAGATTTTAGTCAGGTGTTATTGGGGATTATGAAATATTCAACAAGTTTTCAAAGATCACATCATGCTTAATAAAACAGTATTAAATAAATGATGTATCCTCTTTGTAAATGCATATCCAATACATCTTTACCAGATGCATTTTTAACAGGCATTGGCATCATTAGTATCGTCTTCAGTTTAGCTGAGAATGCAGACTTTTATTGTTGAGCTGGCAGTGAAATTCTAGAGCAATTTGACTTCATACCATGATAAACCACTGCTGTATACAAAACAACTGCTCCTTTCAATTCCATGTATCCCTTCTTAAAAAACTGCTTAAAAATCATTGTCCAGTAAATACTGTATTTCTCATGTTAAAAAAGATAAAAAGTCAGTTTTCATTTGTATTAATGAAATATGGAGAGTAAAAAAAAAACCACAGAGAAGCAACCAGCTTATTGATTTCAATATTGTCTGCCAGGGTAAGATAAATTTCATCCATCTAACTTAATCTTTGAAGAGTTACACCTTGTCTAACATGGCCACTTAGACTTCTTATGTTTCCTTGAAGGATAAAACAATAGATGCTAGCACTTCTCTGGAGGTACCCAGACTCTAAGTACCCAGCTTAAATACAGAGGTTTGAATTTGCTGTATATCTGAAGGCTTTTCTGGTAACATCAGGTTTAGAAATAAAGGACAGCTAGCACAGCATTTTATAACAACTCCATCCAGTAACTGTAGACAATATCAGTGGTTACAGGTGCTACTGTTATAATAGGAGGAAATAAAAGATAGTTTCATCATTTAGGCAGCAAGAAATCAAACACATTTTCACAGACATTGCAGAACTTCTTTACACAAAGTGAAAGTAGTGTCACAAATGAGCTATTACAGCTGGAACAACTATGGCACCAGTAGCTGCAGTCAAAGGAGGACATTAGAGTTCAGACCTCATTGCACATCCAGTGATGTAAGGAATCCTAATAGGAACTCAGATCAAAAACAGGTACAAAATATTCAGTAAAGACAGAGTAAGAATTTTGCAGATTTTACAGTGAACTAGCATGAATCATAGGATGGATTTCACAACTTTTCGACAGATTCCTATGTCGATTCTGCAGATTCTGACGTTATGACCTTTTGACTTTATGGCTTTTGATAGTTGATGCATTTACAATGTGTTGCTTGAAAAGTGGGATGTGTGGGAGAAATTAGGTAAAATTCCTAAGGCTAAACCCCCTCGCATTCTAGCTGAGTCCTCACAGATGGAGGGGCTAGGGGCAGCTGAGTTTAGACCTTAATACAAATGTCAATTGACAATGAGGAAAAAAATCCGAACCTGATTATAAAACAGTACTATTTATTGTTCACAAGCACCATTATAGATTCTTTGGATTGTGAGGGAATGGATTAATTTGCAGAACAGTGTGCCAGTAAGGGGTCAGAAATAGACACTGAAAAGCACTATAGTTACAAGGATGTTAAGGGGTACAAAGAAATGAACATATAAGCGGTACAGCATTTCAGGCTCCAAGCCATCCAGAGACATCCTTGGATCAACAGATTTCCTTCACCCCCTGAGGTAATCTTACCTTTAGACAATGGATGTGTTAGCTGTGGTTGAAGACATCACATCTCATCCTGACTGTGGTCTCATCTCATCATGACTGTGCACTTCTTATAATGTGCCTCAAGGCCATGGCCATGTACGGGACACAATGTCAGCACAAATTGCTGCAGGTTTTGTTGAATCACTGGAAAACACAAGTGAAAGATTGGGGAGGACTTCGAACAGGCTGCCCAGGGAGGGAATGAAGGCACTGTCCATGGAGGGGTTCAACAGATGGGGAGTCAGTGTTACAGGAGATAGGATAGCAGTACAGGGTTGTAAGATAGATGAATGGACTTGATGATCTTGATGGTCTTTTCCAGCCTTGATGATTCTGTGATTAAATACTTATTAATTATTATTATTAGTTTCTGTAAAATGAGAATCACTGATGAGAAACTTTTCTGCCATATTGTACAAACTAAAAGTTTAGGAATAGGTTAAGCGTCAATCTGCACTGCAATAGTCTCTTCTCACTGTGAATGTAAAATTTTATGTATAAAGCAATGCAGTGATTAATAATTTTAGAAAAACTCTGTTATTTCTAGTGAAAGCCTGATTTTTCCCTGCTTACATTTCGAAACAGCATGTGCATTTTTAAACACTTCTAATCTTTCCTTTGTTATAACTGAAACTCAAGGAATGCTTTCTACTAACAACCCCCCTCCCAGCAACCTCATCCTGTCCCAGACACCTACGGTGAAATGACTCGGTCCCAATATGGTTTCGAAACTGCTATTAGTTTATATAGAAATGGGTTACTATAGATCAACCCTCTTAAAGGAATCTGTAAGTCTCCACTGTATTTGGAAGTGTCACATGCAAGTTTGACAAGTGCATGAGCTAATCTTAAACTGATCCTTGCCCCTTGTACTCCCTTCTGTCTTCCCCTGCTATGGTTTTACAATAGTTTAACAGGAGGTTACACAAATACATTTTGAACATGAGCAAAATATTAGGTGCAGAGTCTGACCTCTGAAACGTGTGTGGACATGAAAGCTTCATCTTTTCCTCTCTAGAAGAAATGCAAATGTGTTCTATGATGCCTGTCCTTAAAGTTAGCAAGTAGAATGTGATGCTCCTGCAAGCATCTACCTACATTTGTTGTTATTACAAAGCAAAGAAAAAGTACTGGGAATATGGAAGGTCTCTGGAAAAACAGAATTTCCCTGTGGTGCTGACCTCAGATGGACAGAGGTTGCCATGTGACAGTTGCCTTTCAATCTCTAAGTAGAAGAATCTTTGTCAAAGGCCAGCTATTTGGATAGAGATATTCATCTAACAGAGAAATGTTTGCTTCTGTAGGTGTATTTTGTCAGCTGGCGTGCAGTCAAGAAAGTCTAAGCAAGTCATGCCTGTGTGTAGACTACTTGGTTCTGCATTCATGACTGTCACTATGTTCACAGCAACTGAAGAAGGGGACAGGAAATCTGCACAGACAAAGGTAACAGAAGAAGCGAACCCTTCCTGGTAGTCACTGCTCTCTAAGGACTTCTCTTAGGCCACTTTCACATAGCTGCTTGAAAGTCCCAATTGCAAACTATTTCCTAGCACCAGTCTGAAACACAATACATCTGGAAAACATTATCCAGAGCACCTGGAGCTTTATCAAAGCTCCAGGAGGGTGAATTGTCAAACACAAATATAAAGCAATAAGGCTTGTGCTCTGTCAGGAAACACTGCCTTATAGGTGAGAAACTCAGAATCTGCTTACTTAGATGGTCTGAGAAACACTGGGAACTCCAGAAAGCACATTGTCCTCCTGAATAAAATTGCTGGTCATTCATGGAAATAGTTGTTTACAGAGTCCATCCCTGAAACATTCTGACATGCATGCACATGACAATAGAAATACATTTTTGGTGCTTTGGTCAGGATTCTGTGCACTGCCAGCCACCTGGAGCACCTGCACCCAGGCACTTGGGTGATAAGGAAGGACTGCTCTTTCTTCCAATTCACATGGTTAAACACAAAATGACCCTTAAGTTTCCACCCTTAAGGATTCTATGATTCTATGCTATCCCCTAGGATATGCAGCACCTTCCAACTCATCACAGAATCACAGAACACAGAACCAAGAGTTGGAAGGCATCTCAAGGGATTATCCAGTCTACCCCCCACAAAACAAAGCAGGGCTGCTCAGAGCACAGTGGGGTTTGATCATCTCCTGAGCAGAGGACTCCACAGCTTCTCCAGACAGCCTGTGCTAGGGCTTTGGGACTCTCACCAAAAGGAAGTTTGACCTTATTTCTGAACGGAAATTCCTGTGCTCCAGCTTGAACCCAGTGCTCCTTGTCCTGTCACTGGGCACAAGTGGAAACCGCCTGAGACCATCCTCCCTACAGCCACCCTGCAGATATTTGCAGGTGGGGATCAGGTCTTCTCTCAGTATTCTCTTCTCCAGGCTAAACAGTCCCAACTCTCTCAACCTCTCCCCATAAGGGAGAAGATCCAGGCCCCAGACATCTTCACTGCCCTCCGCTGGATTCTGTTCAGCACTTCCTTGCCTCTCCTGAAGTGGGGAGCACAGAAGTGGACGCAGTTCTCCAGGTGTGGCCACACGAAGGCAGAGTAGACAGGGAGGATAATCTCTAGACCACACACTTCCTAACACACTCCAGGATGTCATCTGCCTTCTGAGCAACAAGAACACACTTGCGGGCCATGGCAAGCTCACTGTCAACGAGGACACCAAGATCTTTCTCTTTGAAGCTACTTTCCAACAAGATCTACCTCTAACTATACTGATGTATGGGATTGTTTGTCCCTACACTGGCTCCTGTTGAACCCCGTTGGGTTCCTTTCCAGCCTGTCCAGGTCACTCTGGATGTCAGTAGAGCCCTCTGTTGTGTCAGCCACTGCTTCCAGCTTTCTACCTTCAGCAAACTCACTGAGGGGGCACTCCATCCCTTCATCCAGGTTGCTGATAAACAGTTGAACAAAATCAGACCCAGACTGGACACCTGGGGAACACCGTTTATCACAGGTCTCCAACATAACCATGCACAATGATTGATAACAACTATAATGCAGACAGTGACTATGATCAGCACCATCTTCCCTCTGTCCTGATGCCTTCCTGTTGCATTCCTGCACTGTCTTTGGGTGTCCTTTACTGGGCAGAGGGTGGGGGCACAAAGCTCCAACCCCACAGGACTCATCTCTCTCTCACCTTTGGATGGCTCCAGTGAACACTATGCCCATGGTTCTGAACAGGGTACAGAGTTCTCCCTTTTCAGTCACTGCACTCTGCTCATCCACCCAGCTGTCTCCCAGAGCTCTGTGGCAATGTATTTGGATTCGGATGGCCTAGAATTCTCTGGGTGCTGTGTCCTGAGGGAGAGCAGGACATGACCCCAGGAGGAAGGTGCATTACAGTGGAATACATGGTTTGTTTCTAGGGAGACAGACACACAAGAATGGGCTTTGCAGCCAATCCACACGAGTCTCCTACTTTCTGCTGCACTTCAAGAGCAGGAGTCAGCTCCTAAAGCACACTGGAAGACTAGCCATAAGGGTAGCTCCTGCCTCCACCACTGTGCCAACTACATGCTAAACCACTTCATCTGGCAGAGGAAGCTTGTCCGTCACCTCTTGCTGTAAGGGACCACATTTACTCTCTGATTTTTTTAATACATATTACATACCCAGCTCCTACACAGACATAATGTCTGACCAGAACAACACAGTGGATTCAACTGTCTCTTCAAAATATCTTAATGGATCCAACTCACCACTGTGGATTCACCGGGGTCCTCTTTGCCATGGACAGACTGAAATTAAAGTGCAAAGAGAGAGATGTTGGCCTTTCAGTGGAGGGAATTTGCTTAAAATAAGCCCAGATAATTGGTTCGGGTTTAAAAAAGCTGCTTGATGCTTCAGCTGACAGGTAAAAATGAGTAATCTGTCATGGGTTATGGAATCAAGAAGATTGTATTCTATTTTCATCTGTTGAAAGCAGTTGAGAAGCTGTATAGTTTTGTTTTTTGTAACTCCAGGGGGATGGGAGAGTGAATGCCTTGCCCAATTTTTAAAACCAGGTAGGGTAATGTTTCTTGGGGTGGGGGAGTGAATGCCTCGTACTGACCCAATTGTTAAAACCAGGTGGGGCGATATTTCTTAAGTGTCTTCTGCTGATGGACAATCAACACTCATATCATCCCATTGTGAGACGCTTCACCCAATGGGGGGAGGTGGGGGGAGCTGACCGTTCCCACCTGCATAAACTGGGACTCAGGAAAACGAGGGGGGGTCGCTCTCTACTGGGGTTCGCTCTCTACCAGAATTTTCCTGTCCCCGGACCCTGCGGGGCCCAGCTGAAGCCGCTTTGGGTGTTTTCAGTGCTGTTTTTCTCTACACGGCTGCCCCTGCTGCTCCAAGGCATCCAGCCTCTCTCCGAGACCTTCTGCCTCCCGCCCCCGGAGTTCCTACTGTTTCCCGCACCAAAAAGAGCTGCTGCTGTGGCTGCCCGGCTCTCCTTGCCGCCTCCTGCATGCTGCTGCCTCTGCCTGTGTCCGCACCGAGGAAAAGTCTCTCCACGTCCGCCGCCCCGGGAACTGCAGCAGGTTTTATTGTGTCAGGATGACTAGGACTTTCTTTTGACTGGTTGTTTGGGTGTACTGTTGGGTTTTCTTAGTGATCTTAATAAAGAATTGTTGTTCCTTTTCCCAAATCTTTTACCTGAAGGCCTTTAAATTGAAAGAATTTGGTACCTGTCTTCCTAAACAGAGACAGTTATCTCAAATATGTTTCCTCCATTCCTTCCATTCCTTTTAAAAAAAGCTGCTTGATGCTTCAGCTGACAGGTAAAAATGAGTAATCTCAAATTTGTTTCCTCCATTCAGGTTTCCCCTAGCTGTAAAAGTGCCCAGAATTTCATTTCTCTAGGAAAAAATAAATAATCATCTCTCTTGGTGTGAATTCAGTGGGGAGGGAAAAACCAAGAGTACCAACCAAACTGTCTTCCTGAATCTCACAGCAACGTCACCCCCAGAGTCACCCATAAAGGCTGCCTTGGACTCTTAGCAAAGCATGGAATTCTGTTTCACTGCCAACTCGGAACTGAGCAATGCTATTCCT
>VZRI01012341.1:631-19586 GCA_013397515.1 Upupa epops
AAAAATACCCTTTTTAAGTGACTCAACAGTCAAAATAAGCTCTGGCAAAATTGTTCTCACTTGCAGCTGTAATTATGGAATTTACAATCTCAGCTATGGAAATTTGTAAGCATAACACAACCAGTAAACCTCGCATACACAACTGCTGCCTGAGCCGCATTCATCAAATAACAATTACTAACATACTATTTCCTAAAGGCAAACAGAGCAAATACTAATGGTGGTTTAGCATCATGTGCACAGACACACACGTGATGTCATCTGTACTGCAAAGACTACTACTGCAAATCGGTTTTAAGAATTCCGGAAAGGCTACTTTTAAAAAACAAAGGCAACTTCATTTTCAGAAATGTGCAATTCAATGGGTTTTGTACTTTTTTGTGTGTCTAAAGTCACAAAAATAAAGAATCAACTACAACAATCACCATATTATTTAGTTCTTATTAAAGCTCACATCTGAGGTTGTATAAACAAACTGTAGAATTGGAATAAAAATACTGACCGTATGTTTCTACTAAATTGATTAGGAGTAAAATTACTGGTGTGATATTTAAAGATGAAATTTTGAGGAAGAGTCAGCATTCAACATTTAGACACCTAACTCAGTGGACTGACTTTCAAAAAGAACATTCTCCCATGTCAGCAGTGAAATTAGCTGAATTAACAAGCATTCTCTTTGAAATTTCTAATCCTGTTGGGTTTATTTCACAATTGGCTTTAACATGGTCTTGGACATTGGCTTCTTCTTGTTTCTGTCATCACCACATAAAGGCAAGAGGTCACTGCTTTTTCACTTTAGCTTGAATGAAAAATGATTATTGCTGGTGACGAGCAGCTAGGAGATGACACCTTTAATAAAGACAAAATACAATTCTGCACAGAAATTGCCCTAAGGGCTGTCATCGTATCTGTGTAACCTATCAGTCATGACTGGATCTGTGATCGCTCAACAGGCAGAAGATTGCAGCCATTACTGCCATCTCCCCTCCTATGTTGTCTGAGCATATTTCTTCCCTCAGGTATCCAGTCTGTGGTGACAACTCTTGCATTCCTCACACATACACATGAGCCATACCATCTGGTTTTACAGTGGCTTACACAGGTAGCAGTGTTACTGCATATTCAACTGCTTCTGTGGGACATTTGCTTTTGCTTCGAACAAAGTCTGGCAGCCTCCCTATTGCAACTCCTCTCCAATGTACAGTGAGCACTGGTCAGGGATACCGAAATGATAATGTGAGTTGCAGCATTACATTTGAGTGCATCTTTCTGCTACCGTTTGCAAAACTTCACACAGCCTTTTATCCTTCATCTGTGTGTTTACTCACATACGTATACAGCTGTTAAAGCTGCAGCATTCTTCACCAAAGGGATGTTAATTCCTATGAATTTATCACTTCTACAGAAAGCTTTTTGGATGAAGGGAATTAAAACTGTCTTTCAAAATGACACAAATTCCTATTATGTGTAGCAAACACCATACTGAAAGAGGGCAAAGAGGACAAAAAATAAAAAGAGCATTCCATGCATCAAAGATTTCATGTCAACATTATTTCAAAAATCACAATGTTTTTAGGCTTGTCAAAACATGAGTATGTGTCTAAGGCATATGTCTTTACTCTTAAGGCTGTTAAATGTCTGGATTATAAAACACTTTCCCAAAAAAAAGAAGAAAAGGTATTTTTAAAGCAGTACCCATCCACTTACCTAGAATTTTTAAGAAGGAAAAAGCCATTCCTACAAACACAGCAATAAGTTGCCCTTATTTCTGGTTACCCTTCTGATTTGTCATTTTCATCTACTGTACCTAGAATTCCTTTTTGCAGCTGCTAAGGCCCTTTGAATATGTCACTGTATCCTTGATTCTCTTTCCACTTCCTCTCCAGCTCCATGCAATTGTTACAGCTTTCTAGTGATATTTCTCCCATTTATCTTTGTGTAGGTCATACCAATTTTAAATTATGTTCAAATGCACTTTAATAGACTCTGCAAGAGCATAGAAAGCTATGGATAAAAAAATCATGTGGGTAACAACCAAAGAAAAGTGTTGTTTAACTTTGTTTTAAGCCAACATGTTAGCAAGCATACTGCCTCACAAAATCTGATATACTCGTGCTCCAAAATAAATAGTGGAAAAATTAATGTTCTACAGGAGTCACTGAGATTCAAATGGATGAATTCTTCAATTCTGGTGGCTTTAACTTGGCCTCAGCACCACCTGTAATGGCTAAAAAATTCAGTAACAGAAGTGTTAAAGATACAAAAGACATACTAATAGCATAAAGGTGCATAAAACTGGGTCATATTTGATTTATGAACTAAATTACATCAAAACAACTTATTAACTTCAGGCTTCTAGAGGAAATAGCCGTGGACATGAACTCTAGCAGCAACAGACATCTAGACTCTCAGAAAGCATTTGACAATTTTTCACTTGAGAGATTACTGCATATAATATTAAATATGAGGTGCCCTAAAGAAAATTTTAAGACTGGATAAGAAAAATTATAAGACTTAATGGCTCATTTATAGACAGAAAACAGAAGATCAGAATTCAAAGTATCCATTCACTATAACTTGGCCAGAATTGCTTTGCATACAATTTGCATTACATAGCTGTTCTTAACATTTTGATTAAAGATCCACAGAAAATAATTAAAATATTAAATCTGTCTACTGCCATTAATATCAGAGGTTAAAGTAAGACAAAATATTTACATTAAGGTGATATGGGAGTTTTATGTTTCACAGGTACTATGATGCATCAAGAAATGGTAATTTCCTAAGTACAGATCAAGTAACTGAAAAACAGTGCAATGAAGAATGTGATCTAATTAAGTATGGTCACAGTTTTTAAATTTACTGTCTAACACAAAACAGAAATTTTAATGTATTTTGCTTTTGTAAGATAAATCCTCTTGGAAAGCCACAGGAATTACCCCAATTTCAATGGGTCAAGGTTTCACCAGAAGTGTCTACCCTTGCTGGTTGTATCTACATAAAGAAGAAAAATGTCACATAGATAAGTGGTGAGGTTAAATATGACAGGAAAGCTCCTCCACATGAGAGAATATTGGCAAAAGAGAGTTTGGGTTTGGTAAATCTATGCTCAAGGGTTTAGTTTACTTAGATTTTTACGTGCTGTAAATTAACCACTGTTTGGGACATCAGATGCAAAAGGGCCTGCCTGAAATAATGTAATGCATGGCTCCTGTAAATATAGATCACACTCTAGGAAAGCTCACTACCCTAACATCATTCTGGCTCACACTTGCCATGTACAAATGGATGGCTATCACCTTCAGGACTGTTTCCAGAAGATCGATAGATTTAGTTGAGTCTCACAGATTTTGTCACGAACATGCTGTTCCCTTGAGTCTCAAAGATGAAAATACACAGAACATCATCAAATTACAAGTTGACTGGGTTTTTTAATTGCACTGGAGCTGCTGATGAAAGCCATATTCCTATTTATTGGATAGGTGGGAAGCAGGGAGAAGGAAGGTTATCTTTGAAGGATATCACATTGAGGTTATATCCTCACAAACCTAAAAGGGATTTTGTATGAAAAGATGACATATTTCCTCAGAAGATACAGTTAAATGTCACTTTGCACCATACTGCTCAAGAGCTAGCATAGGAACTGCAGAACCCAAATGACTACCAATCATTCCCCATACCAAGTTAGTGCATTTTCTTTAAACTAGGTTACCAGCTTGCAAATTCTGCCAGATCTAGGCATGGAATCAAAAGAAATCACTGCCTCAATTTCTAATGCACCTACAGTAGCAACAGAAATTTCACAAGGTCATTCAGTCAACACATTTATGTGTTAAGACTACAATTAATTTCAGGACATAGCCTTTGTGTTTAGCTTCTTCAATCATCAGAATCAACTCTTTAGGTTCCTTCTTGCCTGTCTGTGTCTTAGGTTGTTTCCTATGCATTTCTTTATCTGCAAGAACTTTGTCTCATACATATCCTCATTTTATTTACAAACACTTACTTGCTCCATTTGAGATACCACATATTAACAGTAAGTTTAACTGGATTAGAATAATAACAGCATTTTGGAGCTCATGCTATAATGAAATTGAATACAGGGCAGAAATCACTGCTTCAATTGTATTCACACTACACAGTATTCTTTTTTTCTTAAGAAGTGTAAACAGAGCTGTAAAAAAAAAAATCTATATTAGATAGGAGACGTGGAAATTTCATGATATCCTATGGACTACATAAAATATCAATCAGGACATAAGTATGAACACCTTTTTCTGAACAGATGGAGGTCTTCAGTGATCTTGGTCCCGATTCATCCTGCAGAGCACTGGCATTTAACTGAGTGTTGTAATTCAAAAATTGTCACATTTTCAGGTGTTGGGTTTTGTACTTTTATGCCAAAAGAACATTTTATTTTGAAACTGGACATTTTCCCAGCAGACCAGTCCTGACTTTGCAGGTGGTTGGTGGACAGAGCCTATAAAAAGGAGTGTTCTGCCCTTTTTCTGCTGTCTCTCACAAGACAGAGAACTTCCCCTGCTGCCACCCCCCACCCCAGGGCAGGGTGGAGGGTAAGCAAAGGCTCTCGGCCTAACCTGTTGCTGCAGCTCTGCTATCAAAGGGTGGAGCATAGAACAAGCCTAGCCTGGCTGCAGCTCTGCTGTGGGCACCAGCTCTGCTGTGGGCACCAGCTCATCCAGATTCCTACCAGTGGACCAAGCAAGAAGCCACAGCTCCTATAGACTCTTCTCTCAGTTGGATCGCCTTTGAAGATGCCAGACAGCAGTGAGCTCTTAACATTTTCCCTCCCTAGGAGCCATAGCCATTTGGGAGAAGAAAAAGAGGAAAGAGGGGAGAAGGCCCTGGAACAGGCCTATTTACTACAACAGGCTTTGCCCCACATCACCAGCACCATGTTGCCTCTGTCTCCACCTTGATGCTGTAAGCACTGCCACTGAGAGAAACCTCTGATCTGAGATCATAAGTACCGATCTCCTAAACCACTGGCAAACACTGAGAGACTGGGGTTCTGTTGTATTCCCATCTGAGATGATGTTATTGCCTGAAGATCATCGAGTATCTCCTGGTCTTAATCCCACCATGAAAAACTCCTGAGACAGAGGAGTCAGAAGCAAGCCTGCGATGTCAGAGGGGGCTGGCATTGGCAAGAGGACCAGAAAAAGGACTTTTCCACAAGAATCACAACACAAGAGGGCCTCAGGAGCTCTATTGAGTTCTATGGATGCAGTGGATGGCTGAATTCCCCCTCTGGTTAGAATATTAGTATACACTCTCTTTTTTCCCAGGGCTCTTATCTAAAACCAAACCCCAATGTGTTAGCTGTCTCCCATTTCTCTCAGAGTGCGTGTAAAGGCATTGTGATACAGTTTCTGTTTTACCTTTTTGATTCCTTTACTTATTTGGGGATTTTTTTCCTTTCCTTATTGGTGATGGGTTCAATAAATTATTTTCTGTTTAGCAAAGTAGCTTCATTGCCTGTTGAATTCTCAGCGAGAACTGGTTGCTGTGCTTGAATTGCAGGCACCAACCCAAACCAATTTAGACATTTGCTCTAACCAGTGACACTGAGGCACTTAAATAAGTAGTCTGTTATCTTAGGAGCCTTCCGTTGTTACAAAGAGAGACAGGCATAAATTGGAAATGCTGATGATGCATAGGTGACTAACTGCAGAAAGAATACAAAACAATTTTAGCAGTGATATCTCTAAAAGTTATTATGAAGAGTTGTTACCTGAAAATGACAGATTATCATTATTAAAGGCTAATCATAATTAAACTCAGTATATCTATTTTTTCTGTTCTTTTTCAAGTTTAATATCATATACTTGATGTAAAATGTAGTCATGCTGGCAAAAATGCTAACAAAAACATCAAAATATTCTTTAAAATATATACATTTTCTTTTTAGTGCTGATCTCATTTTGTAACAGATCTCACAATGTGTTCCTAGAACCATCTGTGTTAGGAAAAATTTTTGTCTATGGGATTTCAAAGGCTATCTAATTCCAAGCTTCCTGCAGCATAATTTCTCTAATCCTACACCACCCCTGACAGATAAACATCTTGTTGAGTCTTGACTATTCCAGTGATACTGGTTACAAAACAGCCCTTGGCAGGGCAGCCTTCTCTCTTGCACAATTGCTTCCACAAGGGCTGAGTTGCCTTTGTAGAATTCAAACCTTGGCAAATATCCTCTTTTTCTGGAGAAGTCACAAAACTACATTTGGGCTCTAGTTTTCTTATAACTGAAACTAATCCTTACCAGCCATAGGAAAAATAGGTGATCCTAGATTGGTACTTAATATTTTAAACATTTTGGAAGAATGCATCTGTGAATTTGTTGAGTTCTCCTACCATACCATTGTTTATAAGAGCAGGCCATATTTTGCTTTTTTCTACTCCATAGGTCCTTCATAGGTTCAGTGGCTGAAACATCAACCTGACAATGAAGACAAAATTAGAAAGGACAAAATTGTCTGTTCATATTTGCCATCACCAAAATGCAAAGCTTTCTGACTATTCTTAAAAAATAACTTTTTAAACTTGTGCTGAAGTTTAAGTTCTGCCTAAGTTTAAGACTGTTCATTAATTGTTACTTTCTTGTTAAGCAGTAGAAACAAGTGATGATGTTATCAGAGATACCCATCCTTCTGAATACTCACAGGCATAACCAGATCTATTTCATTACATACCTTTAGATTTCAGCTTGCAGTTACAGTATCTAAGATATTTTATTATCTCAGTGCATATAATTTAATTTTCTACTTCCAAAGAAATAAATAGTCCTCCAAATAGAAAAGGACAGTGTCATCCACAGCAGCATTCATACCACATGCACTCACTCAAATGTAATGACAGGATACCATTGATAAGTTATTTTAATTAACAACACTATCAGGAGGGAGAAGAGGCTACTGGCCCCTAGAATCCGTCTTCCTCCTGTAAAATATATTCCTGTTTTGACCCATAATTTTACTAAGAGTTGTTTACTTGACTGCTAAAAACATTTGATTGGTCTTAGGAACTCTGAAAATCTAACACTCACTGAGACTGTTTTTACCCCTCTGGAACATTAAAAATGCTCAGAGACTCAGCTGCTCTTTGCAGTTTGTAGACTGTGAGTGAATAAATTTCTCAGTGTTTTGTTAGAAAACTTAAGTGAGCATCATTAAGGAGCAATGGGTAATGATCAAAAAGAAAAACAAAAAGGCTCTGAGCCAACATTGTTTTCTGCTCAATGAATACAGGTGGAAAGCCAACCACACATGCACAAAAACAAACAAAAAAAAATTAAAAACAAGCTAAAAGAGAAGCTTTTACCTTCACAGTATAAAACAACCTTTGCTGATTCTTACATCCTTCCTTCTGTGCTTTCTAATAACATGAGTTGTCAATGTTTGCTTTAATGCATAGATAGCTCTGCAAATGCATGGTGAATTAGCAAAAAGAATTCAAGGACATTAATCACAACAAATATTATCTATACCCCAAAACTTGTGAATCTGTTTCAGTATCATGGAATCTCTTTGGTTGGAAGAGATTTCTAAGATCATCAAGTCAAACCTTTGATCCAGCACTGTTAGGTCACAACCTAATACCTCCAAGAATTACAGATGGTGGACACCACCACCACTCCAAGCAGCCCACTACAATTGCTAATAACCCCTCAATGAAGAAATTCCTCCCAAAATTCAGCTTAAACCTTGTCTGGCAATGTCATAACATTTGGAAATGTAATTATTCAAAGAAATAAAAATGTTGAAATTATGCCCTGCTTCACTATAAAGAAAATCTAAGTTAACTAAAGTTTAAGGTATTGTTTTGGTATTTTTTTCTCACTCATTTGATCAAATGATTGATCAAGGCATTTACTTTCTAGGTTACAAAGCAGCAACTTTCTAGGTTACAGTGCTTGCAAGTAGAAACTATGTTAATATTTTACTTGGACAGGTGGAGCCAATGCAGAATGACTAGAATTGGTACTGACAATATATCTACCTGGAATAAGACCTCAGAACACTTTGCTGTAGTAACCAGACAGAATATTGTAATTAAAACCTTTGCTTTTCCAGTTTGACCTAATATTTGTGGCAGCTGACAAAAATGAAGCAGTTCTAAGTGCCTTTTATATGCCTTTCATTATTCACACTTTTAAGAAGTTAACTTTCATTTGACAAGGCTGAATTTCTCTTTAATGATTGACTGAAGGCACGGTGATGAGGTGATGATGTTGTTATAATGGTACAAGAGCTATATAATAGCACATCCATATCAATGACAACTACATGTGAGGGAAGCAAGCAGAAGTAAAAACAAAATGCTAGAACACTTAGTGAAGATTCTATCAAGTATTTATCAAATACCACAAAGGTCACAGAACCAGCATTTTTCATTTTATTTGCAGAATGCATCCTTTAAAACTCTTCACAGTCCTAGGCTCGGTTACAAAATTGAGAAGTGGGAGATCAGCATTACCCTAAAACTTAGCAGGATGACCCAGCTCTCTGTTCTATCAACAGTCATGACCAACTGCCATGTCATGGTACAAAGCTGTTTTATCCTATTTTTTTGCACAAGTCAAATAGGTTCCTGCTCTCAGTGAAGTAAATAAAGCTTTTATGCTCATGGCAAAAAAGAGAACTCTGCCCTACATCACTGTGCTTCAACATACCTATCTATAAATAAACATCTAGCTAGCTCAAGAATTCAATTAAGTTTTCATTTCTCTCACTCAACTGCAGATCACAGAGAAGGCTCCAATGACAGCAAAGACAGATGATGAAAACCTGATCAATTGCTATCACTTCAATTTACATTAAAAAGTCACTCACATTTCAGCTCTGCTTGGTGCTCAGACAAGACTAGACTAAAAGACTAGATTAAATCAAGAGGGAAAACAAATTCTAAACAACAGCCAAAAAAACCCTTTTCCAGTTCCTGTAAGTATCCTCAGTTAATTCTACCATGCAATGTCCGGCTACAAGCAGAGGATAAAAGCAAATTGCAGAAGGTGCTTTAAAGTTATCAGTACTGTTGAGCCTGCAGAAAAAAACAGCATAAAAAGTTAAAATACCTGTTTGCTAAAGCTGTCCTCCTCTGTATTGGATTTTGGACCCTAACAGAGAACTTTCTAGAACATGAATGGGGCAAACAGAGTTGGGGATATTCCAGTCTGGAGAAGAGGAGGCTCTGAAGTGACCTTATTGTGGCCTTCCACATCCAGGTTGGATGAGGCTCTGGCCAACCTGCTCTAGGGTGGAGAGTCCCTGCCCATGGCAGGGGGGTTGAAACTGGATGATCCTGTGGTCCCTTCTAACCCTGACCGATTCTATAACTTCTTCCCAGTGAGGGTGATGGGGCACTGGGAGAGGTGCCTGGGAGGTTTGTGGAGTCTCCTTCTCTGGAGATATTTGAAACCTGCCTGGATGTGGTCTGGGTGTCCTGCTGTGGCAGGAGGATTGGACTAGATGATCTTTCGAGGTCCCTTCTGATCCCTGATGATTCTATGATATACTGTATTTGTGTTCTTTCCTATCCTGACTTATGTTAATCAATGGGTTTGCAAAAGCAAACTTCCAGATCCCAGGATACTTCGGTGTTATTTCAGTGTTGTACAGCCACCACAGAAATTTGCAGAAATCTGTCTATCACACTCTGATTTATTTCAGTTTTGTTAAATGTAGATAAAGCACTGAGATGCCGGATCAACCCCTGATATTTTAATTTATATTGGTAACAGTTTTGTGAGTGGTTTCATAAAGCAAAACACAATAACATTAAATATAGCTTATTGTTACAAACAGAACAGGAGTAAAATGAGAAGACCAACAGGATGCTGTTATCATATACAGGAGGCTCTACAACAAAAAAAGTAAAAAAAAAATACTTTATTGAAAAAATAATCCATACTTTGTTTAAAAGCTGAGGAAGTACACCTGGTTCATCCTACAGAAGCCTATGTACAGCTACAGTTCAAACACAAATAGCATAACTCAGCAGACAAAATTAGCATTAAAGAAAACATGCTAACAAGAACATTAATACTAGATTTTATCTTTCTTCTGTCAATATTTATAGAACCATAAAATTACTAGGGATTGGAAGCAAACTCGAAAAACCATCCAGTCCAATCCCCCTGCCACAGCAGGACAACCCAGACCAAGTCCAGATAGGTTCCAAAAGACCTCAGAGAAGGAGACTCCACAAACCCCCCGGGCAACGCCCCCTCCCGCAGTGCCGTCACCCTCACTGGCAAGAAGTTATAGAATCACAGAATCAGTCAGGGACCACAGGATCATCCAGTTCCACCCCCCCTGCCATGGGCAGGGACACCCCACCCTAGAGCAGGCTGGCCAGAGCTCATACAGCCCGGCCTTAAACACCTCCCGGAATGGAGCCCCAGTCACCTCCCTGGGCAACCCATTCCAGGCTCTCCCCACTCTCACGGTGAAGAACTTCCTCCTCACATCAAGTCTAAATCTCCCCATCTCCAGCTTTGCTCCACTCCCCCTAGTTCTCTCGCTACCTGAGATCNGTACTCCAGGTGGGGTCTCACCAGAGACTAGTAGAGGATGAGAATCACCTCCCTCTGCCTGCTGGCCACACTTCTCCTGATGCAGCCCAGGATCTGGTTTGCCTTCTAGGCCGCAAGTGCACACTGCTGGCTCATGGTCAGCTTTTTGTCCACAAGCACCCCCAAGTCCCTCTCCTCAGGGCTACTCTCCAGCCAGTCCCTGCCCAGCCTGTATCTCTGCTTAGTATTGCCTCACCCCAGATGCAGGACCTTACACTTGGATGATCCTACAAATCCTTAGTCACTTAACCCACTGTCTAGCCCATACTAATAGAGCACAGCAAGGAGACAGCTGTAGGTACTCAGGGCAGGTTATACTCTGGCACCCAGTAAAGCTAAGGGAGTAAAGGGAGCAGCACAGATTGGATCGCAGTGTCAACTGTTCTGCCAAGCTTTACCAGGATTGCTACTGCCACCACAAGACACAAATAATCCTTTGGCTTAAATTCTCTTTTCTAGCTGACAACAGTCAGCATAGCCCAACACAATTTTACAGTAACCAAAAAAAGGAACAAAATTTTTGAAGCACCATAAAATATCTTTCTTCTTTGAAAATGCTTGTGTAGTATGTGTACATACATACTGTATGTACACATAGATAGTGTACATATGACTTGACCAAATTACCTCAGAAAACCCCAGCTGAGGGCCCTAATGAAACTGTAAGACAGAAACACTCAAATAGTCTTCTTCCTCTGCTACTAAAATAAAATGGTTTTCCTTCAAGCCTTCCACTGCTTAACTCAAGCAGTGGCAACTGTCTTTGCCAGCCAGTTTTTTTGAGTAGGAAAAGAGAGACAAAGAACATGCTTAACGGTAGAGAGCACACTAAAAAAAGTTGCAGTGCTGGCTGTGTATTTGTGTATTTAGAGGGAATAAACATGGGATAGAAAATTCACACTAGACTAAGCAAGCAAAACAGTGGTAGCCTGAAACTCCAGCAGGCAGACAGAACACAGTTGAACAGAAGCCTTCACATCTCATGGAAGCTATAAACCTTCCAAGCAATTCAGAGGTCTTAAAGCTGACTTGAGTGTTGAGGCAGCCCATTCAGATTCCCTTTTCCCTGATTTATGCTAGCTGAACCCACTTCCATTTACCATTTGTTTCTCCAGATCTACACAAATTCTTAATGTTAACATTATTAATAAGCAGCCTTCTATTTGGACAAGTCCAAATCTTAGCTCAGGACTGAGAAACTTGAGGCAAAAAGGAAAAGGCTTGAATGCAAAATATCCTGGGCTTACATCCCTCCACACCACCATTTTAGACACAGAAATTATCTTGTCATGGTGACTGTTGGATATGAGGTGGTCACACAAGCAAATAGTAGAGGAAGTCCAAAAATTTTTTCAGGAAATTCCTTGTAAGGCTGATGCACAAAGAGTGCTTTTATTAGGGAATGCCTTTATACTCACATATTCTGACTGAGCCAACATCCCAATGCTCACAAAGCTGCATTCCACTTGACATGATTCACAACATCAGTTTAGGAAACTGCTCCTTTTTTTGTTCTTCAGGAAACCATTTCTATGTTTCTCACTAAAAAATTGCATCTGCTGCAGTTTCAGATAGACATTCATTCCAAAAATTGCTGGCATTGTATTCTGAGACTTATTTAAGCTTTTTTAATTATTATTACTATTATTACATCAACTCGTAAAAGCACTGCACAGTGCCATGGCTACTAGGGAACTAATATGAGAAATAATGGACTACATGAGAAATAATGAAAAAATAAAGATCAAAACACAAATACTCATTTCCAAAATGAAATTGTGAATTGTTACGCTGGAAAAATATAGTAAACATACCCTCAAATTAAAAAGACACTCAAGAATTATGTTTTCATTTTTTCCATTCTAGAAAAAAACTGAGAATTATTACAGTAATATGAAACAGAAGAGCCAGCATTTACCACAAAGAAAGTTTATGATTTTACTCTACTTTGTACCTGTAGCATCTACATTTTTCCCCTCTCCTCTCCCATTCTCTCCACAGATAGACTGAAGGGATAATACCTATCAGTAGATTTCACCATAACCATTCTCTTCGGTATTTGTAAACATCCAGAATCTAATGTAAGTGTATTGCTGACATGCCAGTTGTGTCTATCCAGAGAAAATTCGGGGCATGTGATATGAAACACCTGAAGCAGAAAAACTTCATCTGTAGTAGGTCTTTCAATCTCTTGAAAAGAGAAATTGAAGACATAATACAGGCTAACTAATACTTGTCTAAACTAAGGCTGCTCAAAAGATACGTGGCAGCAGACCTGTGAAGCCTCAGCTTTTTACGGCGAGGGGCACACACATCACTGTGTGATTTTGCATAATGAGGAATAGCTGCCCCATAAAAAACAGTTCAGCCTTGCTGTGAATTTACTGCTACGCTATTTTTCCGAGACATTTATTTTCCTAGATGCCCGGAGTCAGCATTTGATTGATTACTGTGTTTGTTCTGATTTATCCACTAAGTTTATTTGGACAATTCACTTGTTAATACAGTGAAACACACGTTCACGACTACAAATTGCTTAACAAGTCTTGGCAAACAAGCCCTTTAGTGGTCTTGAAGTTTCTCAGAAGCAGATAGATGAGGTACGATTTTATAGATTCTCTTTCCTGTTTGTGTAGAGCTGCTGGGGTCTGGTGCAAACAAGGGGCACTGTCAGACAATAAAGAGACAATTGCCTGTGTTAGCACAACAATTAATTTATTTGCAGAGAACCATTCAGTGTATTTGTTACCAGAAATGTGCTAATTATTTCTGCTAATTACATGCAAAACCTTCATTATCACCTATATGAGGAACAGGACTCTTCAGGTTTCAGTGACAAATTAATTACAGTGTTTTCCTTCTGACTGTGCTTCTAGACAGTCCTTGTTATCTACAAAATAAATTGGCTATCAGGAAGCTTGTCTCTCAGAGATATTCTGCAAACTAAAAGCAAACATACAAATATCGTATCAAGCTACTATTGCTGTTTTTTCAGGCAGATAAAGTCTGAAGCCCTCAGAACTACTATACTAAACTACTATACTAATCTACAAGCTTTTACTCACACGCTGCTAAATTCCACTATATAACCTCTTTCAGAGACTATCACACATCTGTAAAACAGTGGGTAAGATAATAGGCATTAAGTTTTAAAATTATAGTAAATAAACCCAATGGTAATCTACAGAGTCACTACAATAGAGCTACCGTTTCAGTGAATAGATGATTTGAAATTCATAACAGAAATGAAAAGGACAGCAAAGCTACTGAATTACCCAGTCTTTCATTATCACCATTTTAATTCAGCATGTAGGACTCGTGCCACCAAGTCCTTGCAAGGCATGTCAGGGGCATGGGAAGTTTCATGCAGGAGGAGGAGAATACACACAGGATCATTCCATTTCATGAAGATAAAGCATAATGGGAGGAGTGAATTCAGAATTTGGATGACTAAAAACTGTAGTCCCACTTCTCCAGTTCTCTAGCACAGACAGGCAATGCCCAAAAGCACTGAACCTAGCCTTAGAGACTAGTTAATCCATGACACATTGGCCCTACTATCTTCACTTTAATCTGTGTATCACTTATCACACAGCCCTCTCTACTGCATAAAATGTAAGATACATATCATCTTGATTTTAATTTGTAGCCCATTCCTATTTTGTACATCCAGAGACTGTCTTAAGCTCCTATGTTGCTCATGATACCCTTACTTGTTCATAGGTAACTGAGTTGGTGGTTCCTGCAACGTTTCCCCTCAGGAAATTAATAACTACATGGCAACTACGCCATTTTTAATGTCTACCCTTCATCCTCTCCTTTCACTTGATTCCTTCAAAAACCTCAACAACAATAATGCTAATGATATGCTCAGCTTTCATAGGCTGTGCTACCAAATAGAGAGTTTTCACGGCAGTTTCCACTTGTATAGCTTGATTTGTCCCTTGCACCAGAAGGTAGGCTTTCCAAAGTAAAAGCCATCCTTTGGTGTTTGTCTGTAGCAGCTAGCATGTCTTAAACACTACTTGACTATAATTAGTATAGGAGGAAGCACAGTACAAGCTTTCCCAATGAGAACTACAGGGAAAGATTCAACATTTGAAAGCCAAACAAAGATTTAATATTTGGAGAGAAATACTACTTTTGTCATCATTACAAAAATAAGTAATTAAAGGTTAATGGCAGACCAGCAGAGAAAACATTCCAGCTGGCACGTAACCACAGCTGCATACATTTATAATTTTTTTAAAAATTTTAATCTATAATCCAGAGGTTGTGAATGTAAGGATTATT
Organism: Upupa epops; assembly: GCA_013397515.1. Taxonomy (NCBI): domain Eukaryota; kingdom Metazoa; phylum Chordata; class Aves; order Bucerotiformes; family Upupidae; genus Upupa; species Upupa epops. Next base: position 15,522 of record VZRI01012341.1, read on the forward strand.
TATGTTTGTGTCTTATTGCTCAATACTGACTTCTATTCAAATAAATCAAAATGAAAAAAGTGAATAAAAAAGTTGAGTACTGCACTGCATCTGAGTGCTTTAGTTTTGGGGTTTTTTTAATTTCTAAGATATACATTAATGCAAAGTTAGAATGTGTATGTTTTATTAACCTAAAATAGTAATGCTTAAAATTATGCCTAAAGCTAAGAACCCCATACCAGTAAAACAGCTGCTTTGTTGACAGGATATTAATCCAGTCCATAGGGATAATAAAAGAAGCTTTTTATGTATGAAAAAACCCCACTCCCAAATTCTACCTTATTGCAAGATTTTCTCTTCCAAAGTACAGGAAAGACACCTTGGCATAAGCAAAGAATCTCAACCTTGAAATTTAGACACATTTTTTCAACCAGGATATTCTGTGTGACTGAAAGCCTGAAAAGATATCTACATAATTAGCACTGCTGCAAGGCCTCCAACCTATTGCATCCAAAAGCAGGTCAGATCAAGAAAACATAACATTAACCTGTGATTGATGTATTGAAAATTGGTCTCAACAAGGAAGAGTTCAGCAACAGAATGCAAAACCATGGCATAACTTACTTTTCATATTGAAAGACCTTTTCCCATTTCTCATAGCCAAGTGCCTCACTTGATTCTTTTACCCCTTTGTCAATAAGAACTGCCACATTAGGCTGACTTTGGTAGATGTCTGCCATTTAGCAACAAGAAGGCTTCTAAATTGGAGGGGAAAGTGATGGAGAAGTGGGACTGATCAGAAAAGTAGAAGTTCATAAAGAGAGCTGTATGGCATCCAAAATTATAGAGCAGTAGAAGGAAAGGATGGAAAAGCAAGTGATTTCAGCCTATTTTTGCTATGACACAGAGGAGGAACAATACATTGTTTTCACAGTGAAACATTTGAGCAGTAAAATCGTGAGTTTGCCTAGAAGGCAAACGCTTTCAACATGGGCCTTAACGTTTTCTCATTTGCCTGAACTGAATTACTAGGATATGGTTTTGGCCTAGCCTATACCACAAAGTATGAGAGCATTCAAAGCAGCTGACAAGATGCTTAAGGAGAAGAGAGCCTTCCCGCAGAGACTAAAAAGTAAGGGTCAGCACTGGATTAACTGGCAAATAGATTACATCTTGTGTTCCAGCAGTTTCATTGCTACACTTAAACCTATCAGCACATAAAAGTAGCAATATAAAACAATTATAACCTCTTCATCATAACTGGAGATGGCAACTATGTGACAAAAAATGTACTCAGTAATATTTCTTGCTTCTTTCCTGTGTGTTGAGTTTTTAGTGGTTACCTCCTCTCTTCTTATGCTTTCTCATTTAATGTTCAGACAAGAATTGCAGTAGTCAAAATTCCTATAATTATAACAGTTTAGCAGGTAAGGGCAAATTTTTCTTTTCAAATATAGTAGCCTAGTGACTTACATATCTACAGCTACAAAGGATATGATCCACTCATCCTGACAATACCAACACTGGCCTATCAAATTCCCCAAGCATTGAGGATGGAAAGAACTGGTGTAACTCAAAATTTGAGCACCACTAGAATTTATTTCATGAAAATCCATGGGCACTAAGAAGCCAAGCAATTTTCAAATCTCTTGCATTTGGCTGGGAGGGGAAAGTGGCTCTTGGGTATGGGGGTTTTTTTAGAACTACATTTTTCTTCAGTTATTCACATGCTCTTGCATACACTTCTTGGCTGAGTACTGTGTTTGCTCACACCACCTTCTTTCACAGAGGCATTTACTTCCTGCTGCAAAGAAGGGGAAGGGAGGCAGCGTGCAGTGTAGCAGCATTTATCCTTTGCAGACAAGGGTCAATTTAGAAAAGAACCAGCCACAACTTGCTGGGTACCAAAAGCCAAATAAATGATTTGACTGTTGAATTATCCACATCATTCAAAACCAGATTCGCTTGTTTGCTGTCATACTGGGACCTGGGTCACACAGGTTTGTTTCACACAGAAATGCTAGGTTTATGGAGCTGAAAGGCTCCTAGAACTGTTAGTTTTCAATGATTTAGTCTTGGACTGAGTAGCCTTAAATCCTCCCTGTTCTCTAGCACAGCAGCTATAATGGAGCCAGGCTGCTAGAGCCTGTACAGCCAGCAGCTTCCCTAGGGACCCCCACACCCTTCCTCTCACACTGATGTGTCGCTAAATAACAAAGTAAATAGAAATAAATTAGCAGCTAACTTACCCTGGTAGCTGTCAAGGAAGAAGATAAAGGAGGAATTTAAACACAGAAAAAGTTGCAAGCATAAGAAAGAGCACTTGTGTAGGACACTGTATATAAGAAAATAAGAAAATGTGAGAGAAAAAGAGAAAGTAAGTCTCCAAGGTTTGCACCACTAATGGAATTGATGGATGAAAAGCCTTAGTATTATCTGTGGTTCAGGAAGTCCCAGAACCCATGACTCAGTAGAAGGTAGGAGAATACACCAAAACCAGAGTTATTACGTACTTGACATATTCTTATATGCTCCCCTAGGCTGCTGTCAGAAACAGGATACTCTGATAAGATGTTTAGTCTGATCCTGTTTGATTGTTCTTACTTTGTGATAGTAAGATGTAAATGTGGATTGGAAAAAAGTTATGTGCAACTCAGGGGGATCACACAAAGCTGATGCAGGCACAGCAGCCGTCAACAGGGGATTCAAACTGAGAGGTGTCAACTGTGGGCAAATCCTGATCGCTATGGACTTTACCCCAGGGAGAATTTCATACCATACCGTCCAAAAGCCTTCTCTTGCATCACAGGGTTTGTCTGTTACAGTGAAATGAGGAGCAATACTTAGAAAAAACTCTTTCACCACAGTCATTAGAAAATCTATTTTTTCTTCTCCTAGCCATTTTAATTCATGCTCTTGTTACAAGCCAGGCTTGATAAAGAAACTGTATACAGAAGGTGTTATACAACAGTTGCAGCAAGTGGCTTATTTGCTGTGACAAACTGCACAGAGCATGCCACCGCACCAATGTTCTCCATGTTCTTTTCTGGGTCACTGCATTGATTCTGGTTCAAATTCTAGACAAAACATTTCATATGATGTTGTACTATGCGCATGCGGGCTTGCGGGATGTGACGCGATAGGTCCTCTATTCTGCTACGTCAGTAAAAAAAGGGGCGTACATGAAGGGCATGGGGTATATAAGTGTACGCCACGTGGAAATAAACGCCATTTGCTGTTCATCATATTGGTGTGCACCTTGGTGATTGGTCAAGCTACGATCCCCCAGACGAAAACGAACAGATCATGTAATGTTCGCTGCAACAATATGCAAAGCCATTAAAGGACTAGAACAATTTTCTTTTGCTAGTTCAGTCTAGCCTCTAGGAGCTAGAGTAGTCTGCAAGGCAATATGCAACATGAATACAAGCCCACTCATACATTTCTTGGATGACTATCTACCCACTGTAATGTTATATAAAAGGGAGCTGCATCATCCTACTCCCAGAGGCAACAGCCATTGCTGCATTTCATGAGGAGATGAAGCTGTCTGTGAATATTGTGCTCTCTGGCAACATTTAGCAGATCAGCTTTCCCAGGTAATTCCAGTCCCATACCATTGGCTTCCTAGATCCCAGACAAGCTTATGGAACAGGACAACAAGCTCTGTCAGAACGAGCTCTGTCAGGAGCTGTTTTGGACCCCAGCTGCAACAGCACACCGGGCACCATGGTGTGGATTCGCACAGAGCTTTGGTGTATCCAGTGTATACTGCAGTTAAGGAGGCACTCTTGCAGTCACGGCTTTGGACTTAAAATAGCTTACCTTTCCAAATCTTATCTCAAGTAAAAAGCAGACTTCAAAGATTTATTTTTCCCGGCATCATTGTACACTCTACAAATTTATTCTTCAACGGCTGAGAAAATCACTGGTTGTGAGCGCTGCAGCCTGATACCCAAGATAAATTTTCAGGATAGAAATGCTGTATAAATAACAAAGGAAATAGTTATAGGGAAACAATTTCCATTATGGAGGTATTCACCTCACTTAATTTCACACATCTTTTAAAAAACAATATGATCTTAA
>VZRI01012342.1:11213-47853 GCA_013397515.1 Upupa epops
TGGAGGGTGTCCAGCGTAGAGCAACGAAGATGATGAAGGAGGGACAACAGCTCCCTGATGAGGAAAGGCTGAGGGAGCTGGGGCTCTTGAGCTGGGAGAAGAGGAGGCTGAGGGGGGACCTCATTCCTGTCTCTAAATCTGTGAGGGGTGGGTGTCAGGAGGATGGAGCCAGGCTCTGCTCAAAGGTATCTGGGGATAGGACAAGGGGCACTGGGTGCCAGCTGGAGCAGAGGAGGTTCCCTCTCAATCTCAGCAGGACCTTCTTCCCAGGGAGGGTCTCGGAGCACTGGAAGGGGCTGCCCAGGGGGCCTGTGGAGTCTCCTTCTCTGCAGACGTTCCAGCCCCGCCTGGCTGTGTTCCTGCGCGAGTGGGTCTGGGTGATCCTGCTGTGGCAGGGGGACTGGACTGGGTGATCTTTTGAGGTACCTTCCAATCCTTAATGATTCTATGATTCTCTTCCTATATGGACTGTTCATGAATTGAGGAAGGGCTTGATGCGTAATACCAAGTACCTGTACAACTGTCTTGTTAGTACTGCTGGCAGAGGGGAGCATATGGATGCATAGGGATAAAAGAGAACATATTTGAGCACATTCAGTGGTTTCACGCTTCGTGATCTTCTATCTGGAGCCAGGGACTGTCTTCCAGCTGTTTGTAATGTTACCCAGCTCATGAAGGGCTGCAGCTCCATCTCTCTGGCTCTGTAGATGGCTTTGCAGACACATGTACATGTGTGTTCTTGGACCTGAGTGCACTGGGTGAAGTATCTAACAGCAGCACTTACCGTTGACACAAGCCCTTAGGTTAGCTGGGGAATCTGGAGTAACAGCTGTAACCCTGAAAACGCCTGCTCGATGGGAGGCCAGGCAGCCTGCAAAAGCAAAGCCACACAATCTGCTCAAGATATAAACACTCATTTAGACTGAAATTACAGCAGCTAAAGCATGGCATCTGCAAAGAGGCTGTTCTCACAGCTTGAACATGAAAACTTGTCTGAGCACGTTAAGGGCAGCTGACCTGAGTGCCTCTGCTAGGATCCAAGCACAAAGAAGTGCCCAGTGGAAGGATTTACATTACAATCAGCACTCAAACCATTCAAGCACTATGAGTGAACAGCTAAACTAGCATTATCCAAGTAACACAGGTAGAACAATACAGTGGAGTTGTTGACATTTCTTGTACTTACTTAGGTATTTTGGATAAAAATACTCCTGCAGGAAGAAGAGAAAAATAAAACAAAGATTAATTCAAGATAGATAGAATGACAGCAGAATTTATCACTGAATGGATTCTAAAATGTATTGGCATTTTAACTACAAAAGCAGGCAAAAGAAACAAGGTCCTGGCTCAAAGAACACAGCAGAAGCTGGCGACTCATGGTATAGAGAAATGTACCTTTCTCTGGGTTAGAACTGGCTGGCTGGCAGTTCCCAGAGGGTTGTGATGAATGGGGTGAAGTCCAGCTGGCAACCAGTCACCAGCACTGTCCCTTAGGGCTCAGTGTTGGGGCCAGTCTGGTTTAATCTCGATTGATTACCTAGATGTGGGGATGGAGAGCACCCTCAGTCAGTTTGCAGATGACACCAAATGGTGTGGGATTGTTGATCCGTTTGAGGGCAGGAAGGCTCTGCAGAGTGGTTGGGCACTGGCAGGGCCTTCCCAGGGAGGTGGTGGAGTCCCCCTGCCTGGAGGTGTTGAAGAACCCTGTAGCCATGGTGCTTCCTGCCCTGCTCGAGTGGCAGCAGGGAGGGGGTCAGGTTGTGTCTGTCAGTCTCTCAGGGACTGAGGGGTTGTGTTGGGGTGGGGATGGTTGGACTGAGGGATCTGGGAGGACCTTTCCAACCAGGAATATCCTGTGATTCTCTATTACTGTTATTTAGGCTAAACCAGATTATTTAATAAACAGAAGAATCAGTGCAGACATTGAGAGAGCACTGAATTAGACCTTGAAAGTAAAGGCAATTAAATAGCCTTTCGATTGCACTGCAAAAGAACTCTGAAAGTTGTCTCTCTATATAAAAGGCTCTTGCCCAGTGTTGGTATTGGATGCAGAGCTGCCTCTTTTATTTCCCTTGTTCAACCTAGAATAAACAAAAAGCCCTGGAAGAGGTTGAGTATCTCACAGGAAATGGATTCCAAGTGTTACAAAACAGTAAACTGTTAAAAAGAACTGATGATTGCAACTAAACAATTAGTGTAAGCAAATACATGCAGTGTCATCAAAGACAGAACATGGAACTGACAGAGTCTGTAAAACAAAGACTTGGTAATAAACATCTCCTCTATGAGGACAGGCTGAGCAAGTTGGGGTTGCTCAGCCTGGAGAAGAGGAGGCTCCCAGATGACCTTTGAGCAGCTTTCCAATCTCTGAAGGGGGCTACAAGAGAGCTAGGGGAGGGCTTTTGACATGGGTGGCAGCAAGAGGACAATGGGAAAAGGTTCCAGTCTTGAAGAGAGGAAATGGAGGTTGGCCATGAGGAACCAATTCTTTGCTCTGAGGGTGCTGAGAGGCTGGAACAGGGTGCCCAAGGCAGCTGTGGCTGCCCCATCCCTGGCAGTTTTGAAGGCCAGGTTGGCTGGGGCCCTGAGTACCCTGCTCTGGTGAAGGGGTCCCTGCCTGTGCAGGGGTATTGGATCTGGATGAGCTTTAAGCTCCCTTCCAACCCTGGCCATACCATGATCTTATGAAACCTTGTATAGTAAAAAGTTGAAGAAAATATGCCTAGCACTAAATAATGTGTAGTGAGAACAAACTGGGAAACAAAGGGCTTTTCACGAGGCGAAATGCTCCCCGAAATATGTCCAAGCTCTTCATTTAGGAGGGCTGCATTGCCACGCATCCCCTGTGTAAAATTTTAATTGAAGCCAGCAGGGTTTTCCCACGTGCAATGCTTGCAGATAACTGTTGTCTGAAACCGCTGATGCGTACTGGAAGTTAAAATAACATCTTCTCAACTATTCTCTTCGTTATTAATAATTGTGTGGGTTCAAAACACAGAAGAATTTTGAACCAGTCCCTGCTCTGCATGGCAGGATGCTTTCTGCTTTGTTGTGTGAATTCTGTGTAATTATAGCTTTCCCTCTGCACAGAACTACTGAATACCTCGTAGATATTCACAGGTTCAAGGGTTGGAAGGAACCTCAGGGATCATCCAGTCCAATCTCTTAAACCAGGATCCAGTTAAAATGAGCTGGCCCAGAACCTTATCCAGCTGAGCCTTAACACTGTCTACAGCTGAGCAGTCCCTCCCTTCCCTTGGAAGATCCTTCTACTGTCTGACAGCTCTCAGCAGGAACACCTTTCCTCTCAAATCCACTGGGAATCTCTCCTGGAGCAACTGGTAAGGATTCCCCCTTGGCCTTTCTACAGGACTCCTTGTGAAAAGGGAGTCTCTGTCCTGGCAGTCACCCTTGATGGACTGGAACATCACAATAAGGTCTCCCTTAAGCCTTCTCTCCTCAAGGCTGAACAGACCCAGTGCTCTCAGCCTTTGTTCATATGGGAGGTCTTGTAGTCCCCTGATCATCCTGGTCACCCATCTCTGGACCCTCTCCAGTTTATCTACATCTGTTTTGTCTAGCGGGGACCAAAACTGAACGCAGTAAAGGTGTCATCTGACTAGAGCTGAGCAGAGTGGCAAGAGAACATCTTTCTCTCTGCTGGTGATGCCCTTGTTAAAGCAGCCCAGCATCCCACTGCCCCTCTGTGCATCAGCAACACTCTGTTCGCTCATGCTGAGCTTACTATCCAGCACAATTCCAGGTCCCTCTCTACAGGGCTACATTCGAGTGTTGTGCACTCCCAAGACCCTGCACTTGTCCTCATTGAGCATCATGAGGTTCCTTCTGGCCCAGTCCATCAGCCTGTCCAGGTCTGCCTGGAGGGTGTCTCTCCCTTCAAGTCAAACTCTCCACTCAGTTTGGTGTCATCAGCAAACTTCAATGGTTACTCTTGATCCCAACATCCAGATCACTTGTGAAGATATTAAACAGTGTTGAGCTCAACATTGATCCGATATTGATCAGATACTTACAGTTTCAGGATTATTCTCAAAGATTTCCCTGGCTTCTTCTTTATTGCACAACTCTTCAATGCACTCTCTCTCTAGATTTCCCTTCTTGCTTTCTTCCATGAAATGATTTGCTCGGCGTTTCCTCACCAGGAACTGAGAGGCATACTGCTGGGACAGGACTTTGTAAAAAGAGAGGAGCTCTGCTGTTACTGGGCTCTTTTAACAGCTGAAAAACACTGTACGAGTCTGATCATCTAATGGAAACATGAGAACATAACACAATAATCTGAATTAAACGGTTAGTAGGAGCTGCTGTTTGTTGTCATTCTGGAGACACTGGGTAGGAAATCCTAGGATCCTTTGTGTGTGGAGTAGCTGATCAAAAATTCCACAAGTCACAAGGAGAAAATGCTAGCCCCAAAGTATAACTCAAATGTCATATTTTGGAGAAAATGCCTCTTTTTTTCTGGCTGTGAAGATTACAAATTCAGCTCCACAAGCTGAGTGTGGACAAATGTGCCCCACAAGTGGGGAAGAAGCTGCAAAGCTTTTTCTATGACCTGTTTCAGTGATCTAAGAGTAAATATTCTGATGCCATTTAACTTATCTGAGAACAAAAATATGTCTTAAAAACCCAGGTAACATAGAATCACTAGGGATTGGAAGGAACCTCGAAAGATCATCCAGTCCAACCCCCCTGCCACAGCAGGATCATCCAGACCAAGTCCAGGTGGGTTTCAAACATCTCCAGAGAAGGAGACTCCACAAAGCCCCCAGGCAGCCCCCTCCAGTGCCCCGTCACCCATGTTGTATGTTGGGGAAGAACCAGTACTTAGTTTTCACAACTGGAAAGAACAAGACAGAGGTGATAGTGGTATCCTGAGAGTATCAAGGTAGACAACCTTCTGACACAGTTAGGTTTCTAAAGGGGGCTACAAGAAAGCTGGGGAAGGGCTTTTGACAAGGAAGAGAACAAGGGGAAAGGGTTCCAGCCTTGAAGAGGGGAGATGGAGGTTGGACATGAGGAACCAATTCTTTGCTGTGAGGGTGCTGAGGTGCTGGAACTGGTTGCCTAAGGTAGTTGTGGCTGTCTCATCGCTGGCAGTGTTGAAGGCCAGGTTGGCTGGGGCTCTGAGTAACCTGCTCTAGTGAAGGGATCCCTGCCTGTGCAGGGGGGTTAGCACTGGATGATCTTTAAGCTCCCTTCCAACCCTGGCCATGCTAGGATTCTTTGGTAAAATACAGTCCTAGCTAACTCATAGTTCAGATCCATACTGTTCTGTGTCATCACTTTTCACTGCCATTGTATTACTGACTTCTACACTAATGGTGACCAAGGGAGCGAACTGAGGAATGGGATGAACAATGAAAGATGTCTGTTTGCTTCAATGGCCTTTGCAGAGCACTCAACGCTACAGGAACAGCACCTGTAGTAGTCTCCCTCAGCAGTTTCATTTTTGGATATTCCATGTGATTAAGAGAAAAAAGGATGAGTGTACCTGGAGAAAGTCCAGTGCTGGGGCTAAAGAGCACGGCTGACATATGTTAACTAGAAAGAACACCGCCACGACACCTGCCCTTCTTTCACCCACCTTCGCACAACTTAACCTCTCAGTTTAGCACAACTGTGTGAGTGTCACAGCACCTGCAGTGCAAACAAGAGATGATATACATACATATTCATCACCGGACAACAGAGAAGATCTATTCAAGCAGACACAGTCAATTCAGTACTGTTTGTGAGCAGCTAATACCTCAAACCCACAAGACACACCAGAGGCCAAGAGGCAGAGAAAAGCCTCCCAGGGTTTGTGCCCTCACTGAAAGAAAAATTTAGGCTTATTAAAAAGAGCAGCCAATGAGGTCCAGAACCTGAAGTGAGACCAGCTTACAACTCCAACTAAACCCATGACACCCTAAGCACGTTATGTAAAGGTGCCTATCAATTGACAGAGAACACGATGAAGTGCTCTGGAGTGCTACAACACTGAAGAACCATTCATTGAAGAAACGACTGTTACAGCATCCTAAATGCACTTGATGTGGGATCAACTTCTAACTCCAAGCTGATCTGTTTGTTTTAATCCTAGCAAGACTAACCTTTCTGCTGTTTCCTCTAGCGTACATGCAGTGGATGTATTTCAGCCTGCCTCCAAGTTGGAAGCACACCTCTATCTCAAAGAACAACCACCAAGTTGCTTAGAAATGCAAAGAGAAGTCAACTTGTGCCCTACCCTGCTAAATCGTGTATGAGCAGGCAGCAGTGTGCTGTGTGAAGTTTCATTTCTTCTTTCAGACGTGCTGATCCTCCAGGTCTTACTGGAGAATGGAAAGAACTCTGTAAGGTAAAGACTCATCCTCAAGGAAACTGCTCAGAGAAAGGAAAGTCTGTTCTTGCTTTCTGGGCCCCAGCTTTGATAGATGGTTCAAGGCTGGTTTCCTCTTCTGTTTTCACCTCTCACAAGCATCAGGTAGGCTGTAAGTATATCTCAAGGGCTGTTAACAACCTGTTTCGAGAGCTGGATCGGTACTCTCCACTTGTTGCGTATCCTTTACATAGAAGCTAGGAAAGCAGTGAACTGGAAATTGCTGCAACTGTGGATCTCCTAGACCCTGTCTCCGAGTCCATGAGGCCACGACTAACAGGTGTTCTGCTGGGAGACTGCAAAAAGCATGGCAAGATAATGAGGCAAGGATGTAACAGAATTGATCAGGTTGGAAAAGACCCTTTGGATCACGGTCTCCAACAATCAACCCTACTCTACAAGTTCACCCCTAAATTCTATCCCCTAACACCACAGCTCAGTGAATCTGGAACACAGCCAGGGATGGGGACTCAGCCACCTCCCTGACCAGCCTGTTCCAGTGCTCGACCACTCTTTCCATAAAGAACTTTCTCCTGATGTGCAGTCTAACCCTCCCCTGTGGCAGTTTGAAACCCTTCCCTCTGGTTCTTCATTAATGACCGGTGAGAAGAGAACAACCACTCTACAATGTCCTTTCAAGTAGTTGTAGAGACTTATGAAGTCCCTCCTTAGCCTCCTCCTCCTCAAACTGAACAGTCACAGCTCCTTCAGTCATTCCTCATAAGATCTATTCTCCAGACCCTTGACCAGCTTCGCTGCCCTTGTCTGCGTTCACTCCACCCGCTCAACGTCTCTCTTGTCCTGAGGTGCCCAAAACTGGACACAATACTCAAGGTGTGGCCTTACTGGTGCTGAGTGCAGGGGGACAATCACCTCCCTGCTTCTGCTAGTCATAGTTTTGAATACAAGCCAGGATGCCAAAGGCTTTCTGGGCCAGCTGGGCACCCTGCTGGCTCCTACTCATCCGCTTGACAATTGGAACCCCCAATCCTTTTCAGCCAGGCTGCCATCCAGTCAGCCTTCCCCAAGCCTGCAGCACTGCAGGGGTTATCTGACCGAAGTGCAAGATCTGACACTTGGCCCTCCTGAAACGCATGCAGATCGCCTCAGCCCGTGGATCCAGTCTGTCCAGGTACCTCTGTGTAGCCTGACCACACTCCAGCACATGACACTCCCTCCCGATTTGGTGTCATCTGCAAATTTACTGAGGATACACTCAATCCCTTCATCAAGACCATTGATAAAGATGTTAAACAGCAGTGGCCCCAGTTCTGAGCCCTGGGGGACACGACTCTGGACTGGCCTCCAGCTGAATTTAACTCCATTGCCCAAAACTCTTCCTGCCTAGCCATCCATCCAGCCAGTTTCACCCAGTTGTGAGAGCTTTCCTGAACCCTTTCCTTAACCCCTTTCCACACTGGAAAAAAACCATTTTGATAATTTATTCATCAGCAACTGTTGCTAGCAGCATCATTTTAATTAAGTTGGGTAAATGGCTGTATTTGTCATTACATTACAGGAGGCAAGTAAGCAGGATGCGCCAGGTCCATCTGTTCTGAGAGAAGAAGAGTGACAGAACAGTAGGACTGTGCACTGCACCTGCTGATTTTGTTTACACGGAAGACATCTGACATCACTCTGGGGCACAGGCTGGTGCAGACATGGCCTAACTCACAGATGACTTTAAACTATCTCATTTTGAGCTTTAGCTGCATCACTCTGATACAGCTTTGTATCAGAGAGAAAACTCTGAGTGCACAGTGTTCTTAAGGACACTGCATTAGATCCAACACTGCCTACCTCTCGGTACAGTGCAGGAGGTAATGGAGAGTCAGGTCTTTTCCTCTATACCCCAACAGCCTTCTCCTAAGTTGACTTCCTATGGATTCCCAGTTTAAATAACTTGCAACCCAAGGTAAATTCCCTACTTGAAACTGCAAGTATTTCGATGCCCACGGATGGAATTGGCAATGTATTCATTCGACTGGTTATGAAAGCACCTTTATTTTTAATAAAACAAAATAATTCTGACTGCTGCCAGTTTGATTACAGGAAACTCCACTTCTGACCCTGCTGGACTAACACTTAACCTTTAATGAACTGGGTTATATCTGGTTACCACTGAAGCCCTACAGTGCTCAATAGCACTACACACACATAGATCATTAGGGGGTCAGAAGGGACCTCCCGTGGTCATCGATTCCAACCCCCCAGCTACAACACGGCGGTAGAACCTAGGGCAGGTCACACAGGAGCATCCACATGGGTCTGGAAAGTCTCCTGAGCAGACTCCACAACCTCTCCGGGCAGCTGTTCTGTGCTCTGTCACCCTTACAGTAAAGAAGTTTCTCCTTCCGTGGAGGTGGAACTCCCTGTGCACCAACCTAGAATTTCAATAGCTGTGTTACAGATACTGCACGGAGATTACTTAACAAGCATCTGGTTAGAATCAACGCTACTGAAAAAAGTGGGTGGAGAGGATGAGATTCAGTGGTTCCTTAGAACTGTTTCATAGTGCAGATGCAAGTAAAAACCTGCCTTAAGTGGGCTAGTTAAACAGAATTGCTTGCCTAACCCTCCAGTAGCAGAAAACAGCTGCAGCCTACTAGTGCGGTCTCCCAGAAACTCTGAAGACCCAACAAACTGAATGGATGTGTGATGCTGCTGGTAGAAAGTGGCATCATCTTGTTTGTACAGCTGTTACATCGTCATCAGCTCCCTAACTGCAGTGACTACCATCTCTCCAAATGCTCATCCATGACATAAACTTTATGCAACCAACAAAATAAGTCAACCAACTGCTGCTGTTTGCCTGCTCTGTCTCCTTATCCCTTGCTGGATGTTGGACCAAACACAGCTGCACTAAGACCAGCAGAGAGGCAACTTTCCTTGATGATTATTGAATGGCATGAGCTGCATTATTAAGACATTTTGTTTTCTTGCCCTGTTTCGGAAGTGCCCAGCACTGTTCAGACCCAAGGATGGAAAAAAGAGACTACATGGACCACATGAGGACAGCTTCTACTTCCCCACTGTTCATAAAAGAGAAAACTGGCACGGAAGGCAGTAAGAAAATTGAGATGAAAACAGGAGAAAATAACATTATGAGGTATTTATTAGACATACTTTGCAGGGGGATTGGACTAGATGATCTTTCGACATCCCTTATGATCCCTAATGATTCTATGATTCGATTTTAGGACTTGATCAAAACATAAAGTGAACAAACTTTGGTACTGTTAGTCCAAATCCCTAGCATTCAAACAGAGGTCTGAATAGTAAACATTAGTTGTTTCTCCTGTTTAATCATTAGTAAAACACGTCAGAAACAGGCTTGCTTCGAGCTGCAAGCCTGCTTGCTCCAGACACACAGTAAAATCAGGCAATAAAGCTCCAAAACTTTAATGTCAAAGCCATGATCACTGATTATTATTTTTTCCCCCCATGTAGAAGTGACGGCGAGTAGTTGGTACCCAGGCTGATAGGTATTAAATGATCAAGAGACTAAGGGCTGCTTGCCTGGGCTCCACGGTAAAGCCACTCTACTGAAGTCAGGACCTGACTACAGTATTTTCTTTCTAAGCGAATCGGTCGCTATTTGCAGGACACTTTCTCCTGAGCTGCGTGGGGACCGCAAACACCGTCGTGGCCGCAGCCAGCGCCGACTCGCCGCTCGGCTACCCCAGCAGCCCACGCTGGCTCCGGGTAAGCGGCCACAGGCGGCGGCATCACGGCGCGGCCCCAGCGCGGGGGCTCGGCAGCACCGAGCCGGGCAGGGAGGACGCGAGGTACTGCGGCGCCGGGGAGGGCCAACCTACACCTCGGTGCTGCCGGTGGGACCTCCGTTCCGGGGACCGCGGGTGTCCTGGGCTCGGCCCCAGGAGCGCGAGAAGCCCGACCCACGCGCCCCGGCCCTGCTCGCCCCCAACCCGTCTTCCCCCCGGCCTCACTCACAGGTCGCGGCCTCCGCCAGGGCGATGGCCAAGGCCAGGCCCGCCAGCAGCGGGATGCACCGCCTGCCCCTCGGTCTCATTGCTGCCGGGGGGGTGTCGGGACCGGACACGGCGCCGTGGCTGCGCGGTGGCTCCTCTCTATGGAGCAGCAGAGCCGGGCGAGGCTGTGGGGGCGGGAGGGAGGGGCGGCGGGGGGAGGCTGGGCCGTGTCAGGGCAGCGTTGCCCTGCGGGAGCGTCAGCAGGGCGCCGAGGTCAGCAGCGCCGCGGGGACGCGGCCGGGCTGGGTCGAGGGGTGGCCCTGGGGAGTCGAAGCATTGGCGGTTGAGCCCGCGAAGGTCCGCAACATCTGCGCCGGCAGTTGTGCCCGGCGGGAGGCGCAATCCCGGGCCGGGCCGTGCCCTCCCCGGCTGCAGAGGGGCAGAGGAGCCCGGCGGCGCGGACCATCCCCACGGAGCCACCACAACCCCCGCTCAACGCCGCTGGCTTTCGGCTTCGGAGCGGGCAGCGAGGGAGGGCGTTGCGGCCTCACCCCCTCACAGCTGATTGGCTGAGGCTCGGCGGGCACCAATAAAGCCCTCCGCTCCTATTGGCTGAATCGCGGGTCTGCGTTTTTGTTGTGGTTGCGCCTTGTTGCTATAGCGAAGTTTGTCCCCTCGCGGCTCCTGTCGGCGGTTACCGGGGGTTAGCGGCCTGGTTACGCGTCCCTACCGCCTCGGAGATCGCGGCCTCGGCCAGTGAGTGGCGTCGCCTGAGCAGGGCTGCCGCAAGTGTTACCCCGTAGCTGCCGCGACGGAAACGGGTTGAATCGCTGCCGTCGACTCTGCACTTGCTCTGGGTCGGGGTCGCCGCAGTGCCGGCGGCCGCAGCCGTGGCTGAGCCGGGCTGCGCCGTGCGAGACCCCCTCCCCAGGGCGCGCTGGGGTTGCGCGGCCTTGTCGCCTCCGCGGAGGGACCGGTAAGTGGCAGCGGGGTTGAGGGAGACGGGATCGAGCGTTGAGGCGAGGAGTCTTCTCCGGGATTTGGAGTCTACGGATCGGAGTCCGGAGCAAATCCGAGCTCGGCGGGGCTGCGGCAGCCTTGGGGTAGGGGACCGTCCCGCTAGACTTGGGCCCAGCGTGCTGGGCCGCTCTGGCCGGCGGAGATCGGGTCCAGTCGCTCCCCAGCTCCGCCGTATCGAACGCACCGGGGGTGTCTGTTGTGGCAGCTTCGGGCTGCGTGTGTTTGTGTCCGAGTCTACAAGGAACGCAGAACAGACTGGAGTGTTGATTTTACAGACGCGCTCCCACAGTGGCAGAGAGAAGTGAAGGTACGTGAGCTTATGTCTGGGATTTCAGTGCTGCTGCTTTTTTACTAGCGTGAGAAAGGCTGGAGCGGGACTGGGAACTGTGGAAACACACTTAAACTACTTGTCTTGTGATAACTTTTCTTTGTAGAAGAACTGATGGTCCTACATTTGTTTCTTAAGAATACCTACATGCTTTAGTCTTGCAAACCGTTGCAGTTTCCACGAGCACTTTCATGCACCTGCTAACTACCCTGCAGATTTGTTAGAGGCCATGGTGTTCAGGTGTTGTTTTTAAAATTCTTTTCCCTCCTACCAGGGAGGTTGTGGATTTGAACACTGAAGTAAAATTGTGCCAAGTTTGGTGCTGAAAGGCTTTTACCTGTACACAACAGAAGTCGTTGTTCATTGTAGCTGAATAACCAAGGCAGTTCTAAAGCTTTTCCGTTTCTGTGCGCTTGACTGTGTGGTTTATGTGAGCTTTACTGTTTTGTAGCCATACGTGCAGACGAAATAAACAGCACGTGATCGTGCAGTTATTCTCTTGTGTTTGTTCCACAGAGCAACATCAGAAAGAGGAGTATTCTCTCTTTCTTCATACTGCTTGAAGAATAGAAAGTGGGATTGTAAAATGATGGAACTACTTAATCACTTCTGTTTAATTTAAAAAGAACTACTAGGTGTTAAACTAGGTATTAAGTTACCAGCTCCTCAAAGTACTTCCAAGAAATCCCAGTTTCCTCATTGTGGGATACTTTTGTGTAAAAGACACTGATAGTTATGTGCATTTCACCCTGCCTGTGCAGGGGGGTTGGAACTGGATTAACTTTAAGGTCTCTTCCAACCCTGCCCATTCTAGGTTCTGTGACAAGAAGGCTGTGTATGATGGGACCAGATGAACTGTGAGAGGTTGGGAGAGGTGGAAAATGTGATGAGGCTGAGAGCATGTGACAGATGAGGCTACAGCTGGAGAGATGGCTTGCCTTGGTTGTACATAAGGGCTAACCAGGCATTTCTTTTTGTTTCCATTTTTTCTTTCTAGCAGCAACAAGAGAAATTTTAAGCCTCCCCAGCCTCTCTCCCAGTTGTCTTGGGTTATTCTGGCCTGTCTCCATTGTTTCTGTAGCTTCTGTGGCTTTGGATGGCAGGTGAAGCAGGATGTTCTGTCTAATGGCCAATTGCTGTAACTGGTTAAAGCGATGGCGGGAGCCTGTGAGGTAAACATCTGGAAGTGTTTTATGTTTCTCTGTTAATTTTCTCTGTTTCATGGCCTCTTCCCTCTGTTTTACTTTATTTGCCATATAACATCACTTCTGATTTGTTGAATTTTGAGACACTCTCTGATTCTGTGACTGGAGGTTTTGGTTTTGCCAATTGTCGTCTTGGTATAGAAATGAAAAGTTAATTTTCTTGAATTCAGACACTTAAGGCAGACACTTTCATCCTCCTCTTAAATCAGAAGTTGAAAATACTGTCCTTCACATACAGAGTCACAGAATCATTGAGGTTGCAAAAGACCTCTGAGCTCAGCCTGCCCAGCCTGTGCCCTGACACCACCACAGCAGCCAGACCGGGGCACTAAGTGCCACAGCCAGTCTGTCCTTCAACACTTCCAGGCACTGGGGAGGTGGTTGATGCCACCATCTCTGGATGTGTTTAAAAGTCATGTAGATAGGGACCTTAAGGACATGGTGTAGCAGGCGTGGTACAGTTAGGTTAATGATTGGATTCTAAGATCTAAAGGTCCTTTCTACGTAACCACCATCACTGGTTTGCATGTTTGGAGTCTGGGTTAGTCCTGCTTGAAACAAAGGCATAAAGAGTACCTGTGCCGCCGATTTACAATGTCTGAACCAGTGTTGTCTCAAAATACTGAGACACAGATATGTAGTACAGGCACAAGTTTGAGGCAGGTGGAATGGAAAGAAGCTAGAGAAATTGAGAGAGGGGCCATCACTGGGAGTGGCGGAAGAGGCTACAGTATACCCTCACAGTAAAGGTGCTCAGACCCTGGAATGGACTGCCCAGGGCAGTGGGGGAGTCTGCATCCCTGGAGGTTTGAAGGACAGCCTGGCTGTGGCCCTTAGTATTCTGGTCTGGCTGACGTGGTGATGTCAGGTCACGGGCTGGGCTGGATGAGCTCAGAGGGCTTTTCCAGCCTCAGTAATTCTCTGAAAACTTAATTTCAGCAGGCAAATACAAACAGAAAGCAAATTTTTTGCTTTGTGGGGAACCTGCAGCTCATTTCATACTTGGTTTTCCTGTTTGTCTAATCGGATGGTTTGAATATCCAGTCCACAGTTGTACCACTCACTGCCTGCTACTTGGGGTATTGATACCTCCTCTTTTCTACTGCTTGGTGATGTTTCCTATGCAGATATTAAAACCTAATAAACTAAACTATTCCAGCTAGAGGTGAAAAGACACATCAATGATTATCTTTTTTGTCTTTTCCTCATGAAGGAAGGTGACGCTAATCATGGTGGGTCTTGACAATGCTGGTAAAACCGCCACCGTTCGAGGAATTCAAGGAGGTAAGCAATGACACCTAAATGGATCTTTGAGAGTGTAATTACTAATTTTATGTAACTTTAATCTAAAACTGTTTCTTCATTGCTTGATTTATCTCACCCTCCCATGCTGTTGATTGTGGTCCTTGTACCTACCAGCTGCAGTACAGGTATGGTTGCCAGAAGGAGCACCACACAGGTCCCATTCTGTGAATCACAGAGTGTTAGGGATTGGAAGGGATCTCAAAAGATCATACAATGTAATCCCTCTGCCACACACGAGCCTCTAGATCATCCAGTTCCAACCCCCCTGCCATAAGCAGGGGCACACCCCAAGAGATCAGGCTGCTCAAGCCCCAGCCAATCTGGCCTTGAACACTGCCAGGGAGCTGGGGGGCAGCCACAACCTCCCTGGGCAGCCTGGTCCAGGGTCTCGGCACCCTCAGCATGCGGAGCTTACTCCTGACTTCCAGTCTAAACCTCCCCTCTTCCAGCTTGAAATCATTCCCCCTGCTCCTACCAATCCAAGCCCTTGGAAACAGCTCCTCCCCAGCTTTCCTGTAGCCCCCTTCAGGTACAGGAAGGCCGCTCTAAGATCTCCCCAGTGTCTCCTCTTCTCCAGGCTGAACAGTACCAACTCTCTCAGCCTGCCCCAGTAGGAGAGGTGCTCCAGCCCACCACTTATCTTCATGGCCCTCCTCTGGACACGTTCCAACAGCTCCATCTCCTTCCTGTGTTGGGGCCTCCAGAGCTGGATGCAGAGCCCCACATGGAGTCTCAGAAGAGTGGAACAGAGGCAGAGGATTCTAGTTTCACAGCCTGTTTCTGATTGGTTTTCACCAGAAAACCATTACTGATTTATTTATTTTTTCTGGAACTCATTCAGTAGGAGACCACTTGAGTTTGAGGGTGCCTGGCACTGCACAGTGAAATGTGCAAGCAAGATATAATTTAGCATAACTCTTGTGCTTGTAAAAACAACACTTAGCTAGGCTGGGGGTGGGTGCTTCCAGTGTTGTCTCTCTAAATAACTTCTACCACGTGCCATGGCTAGAGTGTACTTGGTGTTGCTTTGTCAGAGACTCCATCTCAACTTGCTGTTTGCTCCTGTTAGGCAAGTTCACAGACTTTCTCAAGTGTGGATGAAGTTACAAATATTTTCTTGTTTACATTCCTGAATCTTTACTCTGAAAATGAGTCCTCTGTTATTTAGCTGCCTATTCTGGCAGTCTAGTGCTCCAGTACCCTCCCTGGGAAGAAGGTCCTGCTGATACTGATATGAAACCTCCTCTGCTCCAACTGGCACCCATTGTCCCTTGTCCTGTTGCCAGATGCCCTTGAGCAGAGCCTGGCTCCATCCTCCTGACACCCACCCCTCACAGATTTAGAGACATGAATGAGGTCACCCCTCAGCTTCCTCCAAGTTTAAGCACCCCAGCTCCCTCAGCCTTTCCTCATCAGGGAGCTGCTCTCCTTCCTTCATCCTCTTCATTGCTCTATGCTGGACACCCTCCAGCAGCTCTGTGTCCTTCCTGATCTGAGGGGCCCCCAACTGGACACAGTAGTTTCTGAATCGGAAGATGGGTTTTGTCACTTAATCTCAGCCCTTGTTTTGACAGCAATGAGGGGTAAAGAATAGATTTGGCAGAGCACAAAGCTTCCTTGGTCAGAATGCATTCACTGTTTTGGTTGCTGTCCTCCTCCAGCGTGGGTTATTACCATGCACAAGCTGTGTAACTGTTCAGATGGGAGCACTGCTTGTGAAGGAGAAAGGAAGCAACTGCAGTACGCTGAACTGTGCTGTTAAAATTGGAGTTTCTTTCTCTCTTGTTTTCATCCCTACTCCTCCTGCTGCTCCTGTCTAAATCCATGTGAAATGATGGGTGCGTTCCTTTGAATTTCCCTGAGGAGAGGCAAAATCTGAACGTAACCTCCTGTTCAGCAGGGTGGTGTCACACAACGGGAAGGCTTTCCCTCGTGTTTTTAAACTGCTCACTTTGCTCCCCGAATCTCAGTGTAAAACTGTCTGTAAATAACTCGGGGTGGTTTTCACTGAAGGCTTTCTTCTTTGCACTTTGACAGAGTCTCCTAAAGATGTGGCTCCGACCGTTGGTTTTTCCAAGATCAACCTCAGACAGGGACGTTTTGAAGTCACCATCTTTGATCTAGGAGGTGGAAAACGTATTCGGAACATCTGGAGGAATTACTACGCCGAGTCCTACGGTGTAATATTTGTTGTGGATTCCAGTGATGTTGAAAGAATGGAAGAAACAAAGCAAGCCATGATAGAAGTTTTCAACAACCCCAAGATATCGGGAAAACCTGTGTTGGTGTAAGTAATGTGAATAACTTCTAATAATATGAGCTGCTTAAAACTGACTTCAATACTTCAGCACGAAGCAATTAGTTTTACTAATTGCTTCTGAATGATGTATGTTGATCTTAGTATTTGCTAGTGAACAAAGATGTATGTGCTTTCTCTCTTGAGTTGCATGTTGTGATACCCTGCATCCATTCACTGCATTTGATGTTTTCCTCCTCTTTTATTAACAGTGGGGGAAAGAAAGTGTTGGGTTTTCTAATTTCTAAAAGTTACAATATCACAGAATCACTGAGGTTGGAAAGGACCTCTGAGATCATCCTGCCCAGCCCCTAACATCACCACATCAGCCAGACCATGGCACCAAGAGCCACAGCCAGGCTGTCCTTGCACACCTCCAGGAATGGAGACTCCACCTCCCTGGGCAGTCCATTACAATGTCTGACCATGTCTTTCCCTGAGGAAGGGCTTCCTAACATCCAACCTAACCCCTCCCCTGGCAGCTTCAGGCCCTGCCCTCTTGTCCTGGTGCTGGCTGCCTGGGTGGGGAGCCTCACCTCCACCCTTCTACAGCCTCCCTTCAGGGAGTTGGGGAGAGAGGGAAGGCCCCCTCTGAGTTTCTTCTTCTCTAGGATAAACAACCTCAGCCCCTCCTCATCAGGCTTTCTCTGCAGTCCCTTTCCCAGCCAGTTCCTGTGTGACTGGATCTAGGGGATCCTGCTGTGGCAGAGAAATTGGACTGGATGGTGTTCTGAGGTCCTTTCCAATCCCTAAGTATCTGTGGTTCTGTGACAGAACCTTTATGACTGGTGAGTGTAGGACCTGTGTAATGCAGTAATTACACAGCATTTCTGTGGTACTGGAAGTTGAAGTCTCTTACTATTAAGTAGTGATACTCTGATGGTTTGAGGGTAAGATTGTCTCGTTTTGATGAAGTGTAGTATAGTTCAACAGGCTGGTAGTGAGAGAATTGTATTTCATGCCCAAGGATAGAAGCTTCTCCTGTACTTCACTGGGCCAGACTGCTTTCCTCTGGCAGTCAAAGTAGCTGGGGTTGGAAGGCACCTTAAAGCTCATCCAGATCCAGCCCCCTGCACAGGCAGGGACACTTCCACTACAGCAGGGTACTCAGGGCCCCAGCCAACCTGGCCTTCCAACACTGCCAGCATTGAGGCAATCACAATTGCCTTGAGTAACCTGTTCCAGCCTCTCAGCACTCTCGCACAAACTGTTTCCTCATGGCCAGCCTCAACCTCCCCTCTTCAAGGCTGGAACCCTTTCCCCTTGTTCTCTCTACCACCCATGTCAAAAGCCCTCCCCTAGCTTTCTTGTAGCCCCATTCAGAGATTGGAAAGTGGCTCTGAGAGCGCCTGGGAGCCTCTTCTCCAGGCCTGACAACCCCAGTCCTTGATGAAAGCAGAAAAGGAAAGTTGTTTTCCATTCTGAACAGCATAGTCATGATGTGATTTGTCTACAGTGCAATATTTAATCACCCATTCCCTCCCTGCTCCTCCCTTTTTGTGTGGCTCCCTGGGTGCTGTCACGGCAGTGAGATGTATTGTGCATGGGACAGCTGATTCACTTATTCCCTCTTGGAGAGGAGGAGTTGTGTATCCTCTCGATCTCATTGCAATTACTGAGTCACCATGAGCTCATTGTGATTGCTGACACGTGGTGGGATAGCTTGGATGACTGGAATGCCTTCGTGGGTATCTACCTACTGTTTGAGAAGGACCAACCAGACGGCATAGAGGAGTGGCTCTTCATGTGAAGGAGCAGCTGGAATGTATCAGGCTCTGCATAGGAAAGGATGCAGAACCTCTTGAGAGCTTGTGGATAAGGATTAAGGGACAGGCTTACATGAGTGACTCTGCTGTGAGTGTTTATGACAGGCTACCTGACTAGTGTGGGGAGGTCGATGAGGCCTTTTACAGACAGCTGAAGGCAGCCTCACAGTAAACTTACTGCTTGTTCTTTAAATAACAGAACACTCTCCCAGGATATATTGTACATCTTCCAAAACGAACAACAGTCCTTTCTGAAAAGCACTGGGAGTAAATGTCAGTGTATGCATGGCTAAGACATCTAAGCAATGTCTGCTTCTCTTATCTTTATACTGTGAGCAGTGCTGGTGAGAAATAGCTGTGAATTGTCATGGGTAGGATCCATTGCTAAAGAGGCTGAGTCTTCATTACAGAGCAGAGTTGGAGTCACTGGTGTACTCTTTCTCCTGCCAACTTGTCTCCCAATGATTTCTGTTAAGGTATCCCCTGATCCCAGCCCATGTCTCATGCGTGTGGCAGCTCTGCTTTTGTTAAAGCAGGCAGAAGAAAGGGGAGGGAACTCTGGCTCCTCATCTTCCTGCATAAAGGAAGTTCAGGAAGGACACAGAGCTGCTTGAGAGAGTCAACAAAGATGTTGAAGGGAGGAGAGCATTTCTCTGATGAGGAAAGGCTGAGGGAGCTGGGTCTCTTGAGCTGGGGAAAAAAGGAGCCTAAAGGGTGACCCCATGACTGTTGATCAATATGGAAAGAGCAGGTGTCAGGAGGNTGCCCAGGAGGGTTGTGGAGTCTCCTTCTCTGGAGACATCTCAAAACATCTCAAACCTGCCTGGCCTGTTCCTGTGTGACTGGATGTAAGTGATCCTGCTGTGCAGGGGGATTGGACTGGATGAACTTTTGAGGTCCCTTCCAGTCCCTAACATTCGGATTCTTTTGTGGTGGTCAATAGGTAAATACCTTTCCCTATAGAGGTGGTAGTGAAAAACTCCTGGTAACTGTTTTCTACTGTCGTCTTTAGCTAAGGCATTGTGTTCTGGATTGCTACGAGAGACCTCTGCTGTATGTGTCGATTGTTTGCTGTTGTATTTCAGATCCATAAACTAATAAACTCCTTGCAGTATGAACGCAAAAAACCCCACGAGACAATGAAAAATATTCATTACTATTTTATAAAAGGTAACAAAACAGATTAATCCAGTCTCTGAGATTCCTAGTGTTTTCAATGCTTCCCAAGGGCAGAGGTAGGTAGTTGCAGCACTGTTGGAGTGGAGAACAGAAGAAGTCTCTCGTGTGCCCTGCAGTCCTTTCCCCTAGTCTGTGTGTTTGTGGAAAACACAGAATTCTTCACTTTCTTCCAGTTCTGTGGGAAAAACATGCAGTTTTTCCTGAGAGCTCTGCAGAAGGAGAAATGGGAAGGAAAAGGAAGCTGTTGAGGGATCCTGAGAGCACTTTACAAGATGGATTTACTGAACAGGAACCATGGGTTATGTGATGGTGTTGGGTTTGTTATTTGCAGCACGGACAGCACCAGCAGCATATCACTTTGCAAGGGTTTCTTCTTCGATACCTGACTGCAAGCCCAAACTTTTCCTTAGATACTTGAGTGTATTCTTGGGTGTTGTTCACGCTCATCTCAATGTTGTTGATCATCTCCCCTTGTTCCTCCACCAGAGCTGATATCTGGATAAAAAGATCTTTCAAGTCCTTGATCTGGTTCTCCAGGTTGACCAGTTCTTTGTGTCTCTGCTCAATCTCCGAAAGCTGAGCTTTAGTGATTTTTACTTCGGTGAGGAGGTTTTCATTGAAGATCTCCCATTTGCCTTGGTAGAGCATGTCGTTGACTTCTTCCTCGGATACCTCTTTACCAGCTACCTCAAGCTGACGGACAATAAACCTTCTGCACTTCTCCTGCTTAGCACACAGAGCGTCATTGTACGAGAACATAGCGTTCAGGTAACACTGGGATAAGAAGGCATGCTGGGCAGCTAGAATCCTGACTGCAGCACGTGCCGGCCCCTGCTCGCTCTCTGCTTTCCTCACTGCTTTTGACAGTTCATCCAAACTCTTTCGGATGTGCTCCGCTTGAATTTTTATTTCCCTTGCTATGTTAGATTCCTTCTTGAGAACGCTGAATCTCCGCATTGAAGACAGGAGGCTCTTTTGTTGTTGACTGAATTTCTGCACTTCCTCTGTCAAATTATTAATCTCATTCTGAAGCTTCTGGATTTCGTGCAAGTGCCTTTCAGTTAGGGGCTCTTTTTCATAGATAATGGCCTGCTGTTCGAACTCCTCCTGCTCCTCATCTTGTACAGTAGCACCGTTGTTTTCTCCAGCTGTCTGCAGTTCCTTAGCTCTCAGTCTGAGCTCTTGCAGACGGTCTTTCATGGCTTTTGTGTTCGGTTTTTTTTGAGGGTTGCTTTCCCTCCCTCCTCTTGCAAATCCAATACCTTATTTTCTTGTTTTGCTGTAATCAAAGTAGAACAATAATCAGTATTAGCATGCTGGCGTGAACAGTGGTTCTGGAGATCAGAGCTGCTGCACTCTGTCAAAAGTAGTAACAGACTAGAAGTGGAAGGTAGAACAGGATGGCTCTGCAGAGGGACTGGGACAGGTTGAATAGAGGGGGCTGAGGCCAATTGTCTGAGGGACAATAGGGAGAGTGCTGGGTCCTGCATTTCTGCACAACCACCCCAGGCACTGCTACAGGCTGGGGGATGAGTGGCTCAAAAGCTGTCCAGCAGAAAAGGACCTGGGGGTGCTGGCAGACAGCTGGCTTCATAGGAGCCAGCAGGGTGCCCAGGTGGCCAAGAAGGCCAACAGGATCCAGGGCTGGATCAGGAAGAGCTTGGGCAGCAGGAGCAGGGGAGTTCTCATGCCCTTGGACTTGGCCCTTGTGAGGCTTCCTCTCAAGTCCTGTCTTCAGTTCTGGGCCCCTCATTCTATGAAAGACACGGAGATGCTGGAACAGGTCCAGAATAGAGCTACCAAGCCTGTGAGGGGTTTAGAGAACCAGTTGTCTGAGGAGAGGCTGGGGGAGCTGGATAGGTTTCATTTGGAGAAGAGGAGGCTGAGGGGGAACCTCCCTACCCTCTCCAACTACCTGATTGGAGGCTGTGGGGAGGTGGCTGTTGGCCTCTGCTCCTTGGTGCCTGCTGACAGCAGCAGGGGCACTGCTCTGCAGTTGAGGCAGGGGAGGGTCAGACTGGCTCTGAGGCAGAGATTCTCTGCAGCCAGAGTGGTTGGGCACTGGCAGGGCCTTCCCAGGGAGGTGGTGGAGTCCCCATGCCTGGAGGTGTTTAAAAATCAGGGTAGTGAGAGCACTTGAGGCTATGATCTAGGGGTTGGGGAGATGCTGGGATGTTGGCTGGATGCGATGACACCTGGAGGTCCTATCCAGCCATAATGATTCCATGATTTTATGAATCAAACTTTTTTCAAAGCCCTGCTCAAGCATAAATCTTCAACAGTACAGTAGTATTTTCTCCTTGTTTTCAGAGGTTTCAGGGCAATCTTCTGAAACAGCAGTATTTTGTAAGTTTATTTCTTCTTAAACCCTGATTCTAATGATGAGTTTATCATGTTTTAGTAAGCAAATGCACTGTCTCTCTAGAACCCAAAGGGATGCATGGCAATAGCTGTGAAGGATATATGCAGTCACCCGTGTCAAAAGCCCTCCCCCAGCTTTCTTGTAACCCTCTTCAGAGATTGGAAAGCTGCTCCAAGGTCACCTGGAAGCCTCCTCTTCTCCCACCTGAACAATCCCAACTCTCTCAGTCTGTCCTCACAGTGTGGGTGCTCCAACCCGCTGTTCATTTGAGCTGCTCTCCTCTGGACCCGTTCCAGGAGCTCTGTGTCTTATGTTGGGGACTCCAGAACTGGGGGTCCTTACCAGTGCAGAGTAGAGGGGGAAGAATCACATCTCTTGACTGACTGACACTGCCTCATGCCAAGAGAATCCAGAAAGCCTGGCAATCGTTAGGAGTTAAGGTGGTGTACCCACAGTTGTGACTGTGGAAGCTTGCACGTCGTTTACTGGGTAACACAGCTCTGTTTTGGGGAACATGCAGTCTGTTTGGTTGCAGTAATTCCTCCTGATTGCCATACGGGCTCTGTAGCTCCCGTAGCAGAAGTCAGACAATTCCTTCAAGATAATAATCTTCGGGAATCTTTCAGAACTGCTTGGCACCAGCAGACTACTGCAGGGAGAGTTCAATCTGGGGCATGTGAAAGGAACCAAGAGTGCCAGACAAGCCTTCGGAGAAGTGACCTGGAAAGCTGTTAGAGTCGAGTCTAACACATCTGTTGACCCATGTTAATTTTGCATGGCTCGACAAGCCTGTGATTAAAAGCGAGTTCTAAGGGCACCGTTAATGCTTCTAATCTGAGGTGTCAAGACTTCTGTTGTATGTAAGAGAATGCAGGTAATGACTGAAAAGCTGTAGAGCGTGCATGCAGTCATGCAGTGACTGCTTCAGAACACAGTACAATGCCTTAAAAAGGCAGTTACCAGCTTTTCTCATGATTAATGTCCTGGGGTTTGAAAGCTAAACACAGCAGCTCACAAACTACTCTGGGCTTCATCCTTGATTTATGCATCCATTAATGATTGATAACTACTTCTCAATGACCAGTACAGAGCTGCAAAGAAGTTGAAGGGAGGGGAGCATCTCTCTGATGAGGAAAGGCTGAGGGAGCTGGGGCTCTTGAGCTTGGAAGAAAGGAGCCTGAGGGGTGACCCCATGACTGTTGATAAATGTGGAAAGGGTGGGTGTCAGGATGAAGGAGCCAGGCTCTGCTCAGTGCACCCAATGCTAGGATAAAGGGGCACTGCACTGGGTGTCAGCTGGAACAGAGGAGGTTCCACATCAAGAGGAGAAGAAACTTTTTCCCAGTGAGGGTGGCAGAGCCCTGGAAGAGGCTGCCCAGGGGGGTTGTGGAGTCACCTTCTCTCAAGTTTAAAACCTGCCTGGATTGTTCTGTGCGACTGGATCTAAGGGATCCTGCTGTAGCAGGGGGAATGGCCTGATCCTTTCTAATCCCTAATAATAGTCTGTGACTGTGTGACTTGGGTGCACTGGTGTTGAAACACCTCTGTTTCTTGGAAATCAAGAAGCTGCGGAGTTGCAAGTCTGCAAATCCTTTCAAATGTCAAACTAGCAAACAGGTGAAGGGAAGCAGAAAACCCTTAAGGTTGCTGTTTAATGGTAATTTTTATTCCTTGAACATCGCTCTCACCACAGAGAGCAATGTAAGCAGTTGCACCACGATTTCCTATCTTTGATTTGATCGGGTCTGCTGTCAAAACCTGATACTGAATGCGTTTGCCAGTAGATGTGGGTGATTGTGCTGCAACTGAAAGCATGCTGGTTTCAAACAAATAAGGATGTCTTCATGACAAAGATAACCTTGGTTTGACTTGCTGAGTGTTCCACACCAAGCTTTCTTCACACACCCAGTCCTTGTTGCTGCCTTGTGTGTTTGTTTGCATGTACAGGGCATGTCCTGTTCTTGTGATCCAGATGAAAGGTCTGTGTGCTGGATGTTTTTGTCAGCTGAGGGAGAATGACTCTATTCTTTTTGGAGTTGAATAAAGGGAAAATGTGGTCTGAAACCAGTAAAGTGCATTCAAAAACAGATCTTAGTGAAGCAGCACAGCCTGGGAACAGCCTCATCACACCATCAGCTCTCAAGGCTGCAGTGTTTTGGTCTCACAGCGAAGAGGCTGTGTGCAGTAAAGGCAGAGCAGATCAGGAAATGGGAAAGCTCTAGACTGGTAAAGTTTCAATATTTACAGCTTCAAATTATTTTGTTTAGAAATGTTGTTTGGAAATGTCTTTAAGGCTTTTGACATGAGGGGTGGTGAGAGGAAAAGGGCAAAGGGTGACAGACTTGAAGAGAGGGAGATGGAGGTTGGACTCGAGGAAATAAATCTTTGCTGTGAGGGCACAGAGATGCTGGAAGAGGTTGCCCAAGGCAGCTCTGGCTGCCCCACTGCTGTCAAAGATGAGGTTGCTTGGGGCCCTGAGTAACCTGCTCGCTTTAAGATGTTCTTGCCTGTGCAGAGGTGTTGGAACTGGATGAGCTTTAAGGTCCCTTCCAACCCTGGCCATTCTAGGATGCTCTAACACAAATAAATCTGAAGAGTGTCGCTGAGGTTGGCCCATGTTTCTGGTCATTCATCAGTCGGAAGTGATGCTGTCACATCTTTTATCTGAACTGTTACTGATGCTGAAACCATGTTGATGGAACCAAACTCACGAGCTGCTAATGGGCCTTTAATAAAAGGTAACCTCTGGAAAGGGACATGTCTTACTAGTAAGGCTGCAGTAACTTAGTCAAGCTGATGTGACACTGTGTGCTTCAGTTTGGTCATCTTAAGCCAACAGGATGAGGTTGAACGGGGTCAAGTGCAGGGTCCTACACTTTAGCCACAATAACCCCCAGCAGAGCTACAGACTGGGGCTGAGGGGCTGGAGAGGAAGGGCCTGGAAGTACTACTTGACAGCTGTCTGAACAGGAGCCAGCAGGGTGCCCAGATGGTACCAAAGGTCAACGGCATCCCGGCTTGGATCAGCAATAGAGTGGCCAGCAGGACTAGGGACATCATTCTCCCACTGTACTGGGCACTAGGGATGCCTTCCCTCAAGTCCTGGGGGCAGTTCTGGGCCCCTTACTTCAAGAAAGAGATTGAGGGGCTGGAGCAGATCCAGAGAAGCAACAAGGCTGGGGAAGGGACTGGAGGGAAAGGCTGATGAGGAGAGGCTGAAGGAGCTGGGATTTATCCTGGAGAGGAGGACACTCAGGGGACTCTCACAGAATCATAGAATGGCTAGGGTTGGAAGGGATGCTATCACTCTCTGCAACTACCTGAAGGGAAGTTGCAGACAGGTGGAGGATCAGGCTCTTCTCCCAGCAACTAGCTACAGGGTGAGAGGGGAGGGCCTGAAGCTGCCAGAGGAGGGTTAGGCTGGATGTTAGGAAACCCTTCCTCATGGAAAGGGTGATCAGACACTGCAATGGACTGCCCAGTGACGTGGTAGAGTCCTCATCGCTGGAGATGAAGGACAACCTGGCTATGGCCCTTAGTGCCCTGGTTTGGCTGACGATCTTAGAGGCCTTTTCCAGCTCAATAATTCTATGATTCCGTGAAAATGAGGGGTAGTGTTGACACTTTTTGCTCCAAAGGCTGTGCTCTTTTATATTCTCCCAAGATAGAAAGGACCTGCTTTGATAGTGTGTGGAGGCTTGCCCTGTTACCCAAAGATTTATCTTAAGTCACCTAAAGCAAGGCATCTTGCTACAGGTCCTGTTTATTTTCTCCTTTGTTTGAAATGTTTTCATTAACTGAAATAACTTGTAAACAAGCATGTTTTCAACCAGCAGAGCAAAGAAGTTGGATGAAAATATCCTCTTACACTTTCTCTGTGTTAGGATGCCAAGTCCTTGAAAAAACAAATAGTTCTAAGATTGAATTTCTGGTTGGAGTAAATGTGGGAGTGGAGCAAGAGGAACCAAGTACCAGAGAGTCTCTACATTATAATGTGCTGAAACCATTACTGATTCTGCACTAAGGGGCTGAAGTGCCAATGGATCACCAAGTTACTGAGGCTGGAAAAGACTTCTAAGATCATCCATGTCCTAATATCACCACAGCAGCCAGACCCAGGCACTAAGGGCCACAGTCAGACTGTCCTTCAACATCTCCTGGGCAGTCCAGTCCAGGCTCTGAGCTCCCTTTCAGTGAGGAAGGGCTTTATAACATCCATCCTAACCCTTTCCTGTCAGCTTCAGGACCTGCCCTCTCATCCTATCACTAGTAGAGTGAGCCTCTACTCCTATCACTAGGAGCCCTACCTCCACCTGCCTGCAACTTCCCTTCAGGTGCTTACACAGAGTGATAAGGTCCCCCCCGAGTCCTCTTTTCTCCAGAAAAGCAGAGGTGGTCCAGGCCCTGGATCATCCTCGTGGCCCTCCTCTGGACTGGTTCCAACAGATCTGTGTCCCTCTTCTGGTGAAGTCTGAGAGGAATTTGTAAGATGGGTAAGAATAAGACCATAATACCTGGAAAGCTGTAACCAAATCGTGCTGCTGGAATATCCCTGCAAGGGAGCTGTGGAAGGGTAAAACAGACCTTAGCTGCTTGAAACAGCTCGAAAGGGTTTGGGAGTTTGGCCAGAAATCTGTAACACAATCACAGTGTGGGAGGTGTCGCTGTCTTGTGTAGATTGTGTGGTGCTGCCTGATGTGGGAAAGAATCCTGAGAGTGTAGAAGGAATAATAGAGTGCATAGACTTTAGGGGAGTTGGAGAACAGCAGTCTGTGAATCATCAGTGTCACTGCATTGGGGGAGGTTTAGATTGGATCTTAGGAAGAAGCCGTTGACTAACAGAGTAGTTGGACACTGGACCAGGCTGCCCAGGGAGGTGGTGGAGTCCCCATCCCAGGAGGGGTTTAAAAATGGAGTAGCTAGAGCTACTAACCCCATGGTCTAGGGAGATGTTGGGATGAGGGCTGGACTTTGTGATCCTGGAGGTCCTTCCCAGCTATGAGGATTCTGTGATGCTGTGATCTCTATTAGGAGGTTTTATACTTCTGAAATCTGAAGAGTTCTGCTGGTTTCTCAACTGCTTGGTTCAAAGATGCTCAGTGAATCAGTGTGAAATCTCAGATTCTTCCTTGGAGCTTTGTTAGGCGTGTGTGCCTGGAGGTGTGAAAGGCTTCAGCATCTGTGATCATTTCCATTTCTACGGACAGCAATACTCCTGTCCCCTCTTGATGCTTTGGGTAGTGGAGAGTTGAGAGTTCATGCTTTTGCACTGCCATAGGTCACAGTTAGGGTGACGCACACTGCACCTACAAGTCCTGCCTAAGAAAACAATTACCTCACTCTGCAAATCAGTTACTCTCTAGATTATGGTCTCTAATTGGTAAGGGAACAGATTATTCCTTGATTGAAAGCAAAACACAATCACAGAATTGTTGAGGCTGGAAAAGACCTCTGATATCATCCAACCCCACCCATGACTAACATCACCCCAGCAGCCAGCCCAGGGCACTCGGGGCCACAGCCAGGCTGTCCTTCAACACCTCCAGACACGGGGACTCCCCCACTGCCCTGGGCAGTCCAGTCCAGGCTCTGAGCATCCTTTCCCTGAGGAAGGGCTTCCTATCAGCCAAAGTAGCTCTCCCTTGACAGCTTCAGGCCCTGCTATCTCATCCTGGTGCTTGGAAGAAGAGCCCAACCTGCACCTGACTACAACCTCCCTTCAGGTAGTTGTAGAGAAGGAAAAGGTCCCCCTGAGTCCCCTACCCATTGACGCAGTCTGTCCAGATCTCTCTGCAGACCTTGTTTCATGTTTTAATGGTGGCTTTTTTCACCTCTTAAACTAGAGATTTACTGGCTGCAGTGCTCTTTAAGAAACCTCAGGAATGAGCAGTAGAGAAAAGTAAATGTTTACACTGCAGATACCTGGGTTTATTTGTTTATTTTCAGCAAGAACAAGAGTAGAAATCAGCACCTTCACTTAAATTCCTGGTACAAATACGATGGTCACCTATAGGCCACAGAAATTCAGAAGGAAAATGTCATTTCATCTGCCAAAAGATCTCATAATGAAGGTCATAGATGCCTAGAATGGTTCAGCTTGGAAGGGACCTTAAGGTTCAGCTTGGAAGGGACCTTAAAGATCATCTAGTCCCAACCCCCATGAGTGGGGACACCTTCCACTAGATCAGGGTGCTCAAGGCCCCAGCCAATCTGGCCTTGAACACTGCCAGGGAGTTGGGGGGCAGCCACAACCTCCCTGGGCAACCTGGTCCAGGGTCTCGGCACCTTCCTGGTGAAGAACTTCCTCCTGACTTCCAGTCTCAACCTCCCCTCTTCCAGCTGGAAACCATTCCCCCTGCTCCTACCACTCCCAGCCCTTGGAAACAGCCCCTCCCCAGCTTTCCTGTAGCCCCCTCCAGATACTGGAAGGCTGCTCTAAGATCTCCCTGGAGTCTTTTCTTCAAGCTGAACAGCCCCAACTCTCTCAGCCTGTCCCTGTAGGAGAGGTGCTCCAGCCCTCCCCTCATCCTCGTGGCCCTCCTGTGGTTATGCTCCAACAGCTCAATCTCCTTCCTGTGTCCTCCAGAACTGGACGCAGGACTCCAGATGGGGTCTCATCTCTGAAGTCCCTTCCAACTTAACCCATTCTATGATTTTTTTGAAGCGAGCTCAGGCATCTTTGGATGCAGGCTGTTTGATCAGTAGGTGTGATGAAACTGGTACCAGAGCCGAGTGTTTCGGTAGATAGGCGTGTGATTCAGACCTGAGCTGTTACTGAGGTCACTTCACCGAGATCAAACACGTGACAATTCTGAAATCATAAATTTCCCTGCTGAGTTTTGATGCTAGATTTTGGGGTTGTGCTAAGTAGCTGATGAGATTTAACCCCAAGAGCAACTTAACCCTAAAAGCAGCATCTCTGAGACACTTGTACAGATTATACCTCCCCGCACACACACCCCCCTCTATCCTCTTTGCAGATAAACCCTTTCTGTAACACTTTAAATCAAAGCTGAAGTAGAAATGTGTTGGTTTCATCTGGGATATTTTTTCACTAAACCTCTTGGATTGTAAAGTAAATTCTAATACTGACTTTATTTCTTTTTCACTGTTTACGTCTTTTTCTTCACTCGCTCTGTGTTCCAGCAGTGGGTGAAGGAACACGCTCAGCTTGCCTTCAGGCTGTTACTCTCTGGCTTCTCAGAGCAATCTTGTCACCGGAGTGTTAGATGTGTTGTGCCAACGCACACGTACACTCCCTTTCCACACTGTTTCCTGTGACTCTTAAAGTATAGAAGCTCTCTAGTTGCCTAGAAGAATCCTGTGTGATCTAAAAGCAGCTGGTTTTAGAGTTTGCTGCTCTAAGAAGGTTCCAAATAAACCGTATGTGAAATAGAAATAAACCAAGCATGGATTTCCATGCGGGAGCTGCTTTCTGGGCAAACCAAACGTGATCAAACGAGCGGGCACTCTCCTGTGCCTTTGATATACACCTCCTACAGCTGTTTAAACAAGAGAAGCTGCTATGTATGGAGCTCTGCTGACTTGGGAAATGAAAATCAAGGTCTGTATTTTAAGAGAGCACTATCCTTTCACATAACTCTGGCACATTCCCTAAGGAAGTAAGCTTTATGTGTAAGAAGTAGCCTCAAACCCCAGCATTCCTGTGCACGAGCAGCAGTGCTCCAAGGCAGTATTCACCCACAGAAATACCCAGTTCTTTGCAGGGCAGGCAACTGTTACGTGTGTGTGCGGACCTCTAGGCATGTATCCCTTCCAAACCGCTCTCCACAGCCTTTTCTTCTGCTCTTTGTAACTTTATAAACGTGAAGTAAGAGGAAAAAGTCTTTACCTTTTTAATCCTGTGCTGGTGACTGGGTGGTTTATCCTCTGCAGAGGAACTCCCAAGATCAAGCTTCAGTATAATCTGAAAAACACTATTTCAAATATTTGCCTAAGTAAGGAGGCAGGAGTGGCATTCCATGGAGTATTTTCTGCATGCCTTCCCCTTCTGGCTGTCTGGAGTTGTCTAAGGGTGCATCTTCAGGAGCGGCGGTGTGCGAGAGGAGCTGACTTCTGCAACTGCAGTAGACAGGCAAATTGATTACTTTCTTCTTGGGGAATCTGGTTCTGCCTGTTTGAAACCCAGCCTTGCTGGGAGGCGGATCAGTGCCGGAGCTGCCCAGTAGCAGGAAGTGCCTGGGAGCTGCTGCCTAGGTAGGGGCCCTTGGAGCTGGAAGCGGAGCACTGCCTACCCATGAAACACAAGTGTCATTGCAGGGAATGCTTTCTGCATTCAAGCTCAGGGGTAGGTCACAGGTCTGTTCATTTCTTCACGTGAAAAGGATGAAATAAAAACAACCAAGCAGCAAAACACATACCGTTGATCAGGCTTTAACTCTGTTTCTGAGATTCAGCTGATTCAGATTGGTTTTCCTTTTATTACGGACCTTCTCGTTACCTCTGCATTTTCTTTCTGGATGTTTTTAGTCTGAGGTAGTTTTCTTTGCCTCTATGGTCATGAGTTGTGAGCTGAGTTATATAACCTTATCCTTCCGCTCCACAGAATCCAGTAATAATAAACTGTGTTTTCTCCTCATGGCTGTGCTCCCTGGGCTGTGTTACTGCCTGTCAGACACCAGGGAGGTGGTGGAGTCACCACCCCTGGAGGTGTTTAAAAGATGAGTAGCTAGAGCCCTTGAGGCTATGGTCTAGGAGTTGAGGAGCTGTTGGGATGAGAGCTGGGCTTGATGACCCTGGAGGTCTTTTCCAGCCATAAAGATTGTATGATTCAAAGCGTCTGACCTGTGCAAAACCATTTCAGTTCCTGGGGAGCATGAGGTGTAGACAGCTGTTTGGATACGCTCTTTTTTAGATGCAGTGCCTCAGCTGTGTTTGGTGAAGGCTGTCAGGAGTGCTGAGGAGAAAATGGAACCTTACTGACCAAAAAGACAAATCTCTCACCTCTCAATATATTAGAGGTTAAAAATCAGCAGCGGCTGGAAGTTAGAGGGCATCAGTGTCACACTGAGCTGTGCAGCTCACCAACATTTGCTTCTGCTTCAGCTGTGCTTTGTAGAGTGTGCACTCCAGTAACATAGTAAGTAGAGCAGTTTTTTAATCTTCAGGTGAGAAAGAAATCACCAGTGGCACAAGCTCTGTGTTGAGAACTGTTTTCTTCAGGTAGATCTAGAGGAATCAACAGCGCTGCTGAGGAGTGCTCTTGAGACTGAGGAGCAGTGCAGTAGGGTTTTCAGATTCTAACAAAGCCAGGCTATGTGGGTGGAAAAAAAGGTGGAGATAATAGTTTCTAATGCTTTAATTAATTTTCTTAGCTTTCTTGAATTTAATTTCAGGTTTTTCCTATTATAACCTGACCCTATTCTGTAGTTTAGTACTAAAAGGATGTTCCTCATTCTAGCTGGTTGCTGGGAAGGAATACCGTAAGCATATTGAACATGTTATTGATTCTCTGTATGCATGGAGCCACACGAGTGGGCCTCTGCGTTAAATCTGCAAGGTGCTCTCATTATTGAGTGGCAATGAATTATCAGCAGAGGGGTGGGGAGATTGAATGGTTTAACCACCTCTTTATTTCTGCATTGTCGGTAGGGTGCAGGGGATTTTATCTCCAAGAAGATGATAAATAAGTGGATCTTTTAGATGACAGTTAAGACTGAAAGAGAATGGATGTTTGAGAAACTGCCTTCCTGTGATCTATTTCATAAACTCTTCTTTACGGACTAGACCAGGCTGCCCAGGGAGGTGGCAGAGACCCCATCTCTGGGGATGTTTAAAAAACAAGTAGCTAGAGCACTTGAGGCCATGGTCTAGGGGTTGGGGAGCTGTTTGCATGAGGGCTGGGCTTGATGATCCTAGAGCTCATTTCCAGCCATGAGGATTCTACGGTTATTTTAAAGAAGGATCAGATAATGAATCAGAGTGCTGCTGCCCAGGGAGGTTGTGGAGGTCTCCTTCTCTGGAGATGTTTAAAACCCACCTGGCCGTGTTCCCGTGCATCTGGATCTAGGGGATACTGCTCTGGCAGGGAGATTGGACTGGATGATCTTACGAGGTCCCTTCAAATCCCTAATAGTCTGTGATTCTGTATGACTGCAAGTTTAAAGCATCTTCTTGAGGAGTACTGCTGCTTTTCTGAAGTGATCCTGAATACTTAGATTAACTTACTTTGCTTGGCCTGTTTACATCCATTTTAATCTAGAAATGGAGGTTGGCTGTTAGGAAGCCCTTCCTCGCAGAAAGGGTGATGAGAGCCTGCAATGGACTGCCCAGAGCAGTGGGGGAGTCACCATCCCTGGAGGTGTTTAAGGACTTCTGAATTTCAATACGTAAACTCAAGCAGATTGTTCTGTGTGGCCTTGGAAATAGAACAGTACAATCGTTTCCATCCATTCTTACCTGTAAAATAGAATTGCTTTGTTAATAACTCTTGAATCATTCCCACGCACCTTGGTGGCACTTCAGCATTAGTATCTGCTGAAAATAATGCATGGGTGGACATGACAGTTGAAAGAAGAAGAACTAAAGCTGAAAGAAGGCATTTTGTCTTTGCTTTTTTCTTCCTACCTTTGTCAGCAACCTAGCTTTTGAAGATCTGAGACTCTCTTGTGTCAGTGCACTAAGTGTTTCTTTTGGTCTTTTCTTTAGGCTGGCAAATAAGCAGGACAGAGAAGGAGCTCTGTCAGAAGCAGATGTAATAGAGTCCTTATCTCTGGAAAAGCTTGTCAATGAGCACAAGTGTCTGTGTCAGATTGTAAGTAAGATCCTTCATTTTCTGATGTATTTATAAAACTTAGAGTAAAGTCACTGCTCTCCCAGCCAAGACAGTGCGCTGGTTCACAATGGACTGGACAGGGGCCAGCAGGGTGCCCAGGTGGCATGAAAGGCCAAAGCTTTCTTGGCGTGTATCAGCACTAGTGTGGCCAGCAGGACTAGGGACATCATTCTCCCACTGTACTGGGCACTGGGGATGCCTTTCCTCAAGTACTGGGGGCAGGTCTGGGCCCCTCACATCAAGAAAGAGATTGAGGGGCTGGAGAAGGGACTGGGAGAGTCTAATGAGGAGAGGCTGAGGGAGCTGGAGGTGTTTAGCCTGGAGAAGAGGAGACTCGAGCAGGACCTCCTCTCTCTCTCTACAACTACCTGAAGGGAAGTTGTAGACAGATGGGGGTCAGGCTCTTCTCCCAGGCAACCAGCAGCAGGATGAGAGGGCAGGGCCTGAAGCTGCCAAGGGAGGGTTAGGTTGGATGTTAGGAAGCCCTTCATCAAGGAAAGGGTGCTCAGAGCCTGGACTGGACTGCCCAGGGCAGTGAGGGAGTCCCTGTGTCTGGAGGTGTTGAAGGACAGCCTGGCTGTGGCCCTTGCCATGCTATGGCTGATTGTGGTGATGTTAGGTCCTGGGCTGCACTGGATGACCTTAGAGGTCTTCTGCAGCCTCAGTAACTCTGTTTCTGTGATACACCCATTTGCCAAGCAATTTGATGTTCTGCTTTGGATCTGTTGAAGAAATCTTTAGATCCAGGATCCTCAAAGTGTACGTGCTGGTCCATTCTGGGACTACGTGCTATTGATTAGTGATAGAGTTTAGCTTTGTAATTAGCCAGCAAGCTTAGGACCCCACCTTTTTGAGAAGCAGTAGGAAACCGAGATTGCCCATGCTGACATTCAGAAAGGATCACTGTTTGGATGTGATGCTTGTGTCACCGCTGGTCATCGTTAAACCCATCATGTAGTGTTGAGTCACCATCTGGCAAATACTAAGAACTTAATCTAATTCCCAGGGCATCTAATTCCCAGCACAGTAGTCACCAAAGAACACTACTAGAGCTAGCTGCTAGTTAAATGATTCTATAAAATAGCTGCATTTGGGATGAAATACTAAAAACCATTAAAAAACAGTTCAGAAAAGGGGTTGGGTAGAGGTGGGGGAGCCAAAACCAGAAAGAAATCTATATGAAAGCTGCTTAATATTGTTGAGTATTTCAGATAACATCCAGGTCTGTGCTCGGGGAAGTCTCCTTTAAGCTTTTGTTATTAATCCACCACTTTGTTAGGTAGCTCCCGTTATTTTTTAAGATAGATATTTTGTTCACTAAAATCAGAAGGTTTTGTAAAGCCCCAATCCAGCTGGAATTTGGGTTTTAAAATTTAAAGAAGGGTTTTAACTCCGTAGAGAGATTTGTAGAATTCTTACGGTAATATGGGTTCATAGAATCACTAGGGATCGGAAGGGACCTGGAAAGATCATCCAGTCCAGTCCCCCTGCCACAGCAGGATCACCCAGACCCAGTGGCACAGGAACACAGCCAGGCGGGGCTGGAACGTCTGCAGAGAAGGAAGCTCCACAACCCCCCTGGGCAGCCTGGTCCAGAGCTCCATTACCCTCCCTGGGAAGAAGGTCCTTCTGCTATTGATAGGGAACCTCCTCTGTCCCAGCTGGCAGCCATTGCCCCATCACTGGATGACCTTGAGAAGAGCCTGGCTCCATGCTCCTGACGCCCACCCTTCACATATTTCTAGACATTACTGTTGTTTTCTCAGCAAAGAGCTGTGTTCACTGTGTGATGACTTCTTGAGTGTTTGTCTTCAGTCAGTGGACTTCCCAGTAGCAATCGCAGGAGTAAGAGTTGCTCGTTAGCTTCATCTTTTCCAAGGGAGCTCTGTGTCAGCAGTGTATTCGTGCAAAGCAGCATCACTGTAAGATGTGATTCTATTGTAGTTTTCCAATACTTTACAACTAGTTTGTTTGTCACACTGAGCAGTAAAATGTTGTTCTGCTCCATTTCTTTCTTGGGTGTCATCAAAAAGAAACTTGCCGACATACCCTTAATTCATTCTAGTTGAAGGCAGCAGTTGTTTCGATACGATGACTCACAATGTGAATGGAAAGAGGAGATTTGTAGAACAAGATTTAAATAAACTGCAGTGAGGGCCAGAGAACCTTCTGTTTGGCCTTAGTTCTTCTAATTAGATCTTTTCTGGATCTTTAAATTTCTGTACAAAGTACAGAAAGAGTCATAAAATCCTAGCACAGCCAGGGTTGGAAGGGAGCTTAAAGATCATCCAGTCCCACCCCCCCTGCACAGGCAGGGACCCCTTCACTAGAGCAGGGTACTCAGGGCCCCAGCCAACCTGGCCTTCAACACTGCCAGGGATGGGGCAGCCACAGCTGCCTTGGGCACCCTGTTCCAGCCTCTCAGCACCCTCCCAGCAAAGAATTCGTTCCTCATGGCCAACCTCCATCTCCCCTCTTCAAGTCTGTCACCCTTTCCCCTTGTCCTCTCACTACCACCTGTGTCAAAAGCCCTCCTCTAGCTCCCTTGTAGCCCCTTTCAAAGGTTGGAAAGCTACTTGGGAGCCTCCTGTTCTCCAGGCTGAACAGCTCCACCTTGCTCAGCCTGTCCTCATAAGGGAGGTGCTCCAGCCCTCTGATGACTTGAGTTGCTCTCCTCTGAACACCTTGCAGGAGCTCTGTGTCCTCTTTTACAGTAGGGACTCGAGAGCTGGACACAGACAGGGAAAGAGTAATTTGTTTGACTGGACAGTGTCAGTGAGAATGACCTTCCTGTCTTTACTAGGTCTGTGTAGTCTGTTACTGCATTTCTGGCACTGAAATATAGCAACAATAATCCAAGAAGGAAATTGCCCAGTGTTTTCTACCTTAGTTTTCGCAGAGCAGGGTGGTATGACTGAGTATGCATCATCTCCATGCTTAAGATCTACTGGAGAGGACTCTGGTGTTCTGTAGTGAACCACACACAGCCTGTAGACAAAGTACAGATGTACTGAAATGCTGCACTCTTATCCTGTCCTTCTGGTTAGTAGATTGAGAGAGATTCTCCTCCTCTGCTCTGCCCTGGTGAGACCACATGTGGAACTTTGTGTCCAGCTCTGGGCCCCTCAGTGCCAGAAGGACACAGAGCTGCTGGAGAGAGTCCAGCGCAGAGCCACAAAGATGAGGAAGGGTGGGGAGCATCTCCTGCCTGAGGGAGCTGGGTCTTTTGAGCTGGGAACAGAGGAGCCTGAGGGGGGACCCCATGGCTGCTGATCAAGATGGAAAGGGTGGGTGTCAGGAAGAAGGAGCCAGGCTCTGCTCAGGGGCACNTCCAGGAACCTTGCTCAGCTATCATGGGCTGTGGGAAGAAGATCGATAAATCCATTAAGAAGGGTTTATATTGGCTACTGCATATCATAGCTAAAGATTTTGATGCCTTGAACGAACGCATCCAGAGAGACACTAATGAACAAAAGGCACACGAAGAGCAAAATAAGCTAGAACGAGCTGAGCGCGTGAGAAAGATTCGAGAAGAAAGGTATTGTCTCTGTAATTTTTCTTACCCTCCCCTTCCTCTCTTTCTCTGTGACACTGAATTCCTTCCTGTACGGCATCCAAAGGTAGGTTTGCCTGCCTGCATGTTTCTTTCCTAGTTGATTGCACTTGCTGGATTCACTCTGTTTCAAACATGCCATAAGGAAGACTTGCAAGGTAGTCAGGGAGTAAGTTCAGCTTTGCTAGTGTGACTAGAGGCCACCCAAAGGAATCCGTCCTGTCATTTCATCTTAAACTACTGCAAGTGTGTTCTGTGATAAACTGTTATTAACTTGGTTTAGTCTTTGTAACATGTAGTGAACAGCAGAGATTCTCACTTCAGCATGGTACGGAGCAGTCAGATTCTTGCATTTACAGCTGTCTTGTCCTGAGAAACAGCTCTGACTTCCTGAAGTGCTGATGGAATAGACCCTCAGTTCCAGAAGGACACAGAGCTGCTGGAGGGTGTTCAGTGTAGAGCCACAAAGAGGATGAAGGAAGGAGAGCAGCTCCCTGATGAGGAAAGGCTGAGGGAGCTG